>CM042672.1:53941207-54458907 GCA_023638005.1 Forsythia suspensa | reverse complement strand
GAGTCCCTTATGGCTACATCATTTTCAAAGTAATTTTATCAATATTCTAAAAACGTAAAAGCGTAGCTAGAAGCTTCAAGTCCAGAGCTTCAAACTTTTCGGGCTTAGACGAGGTCACATTACCACCCGATTTTGGTGAAGCCTCCACGTCTGAAAGTTCTAGTAAAAGTCTCATCTGGGCCTCGCTAAGGCCTTATAGGCCCAACGAAGGCCTTCTAGATTCATAAAGGTTCTAGAGACCCACAAGGCCTCGAGGGCCAAAGCAAGGGCCTCGTAAATTCTCGGGAGGCCTCGGAAGCCCATCGAACATTTTAGCATTCCTGACTCAGAGTATTGCAAGGCCCATGAAGGGCCTCGACATTCATGGTCGATCCAGAGAGCCTCACCGGGCTTCATATTTATTATGGTCCGCATACTAAAAGGATATCTCGGGGAATATTGTATTTGATTGTCACAAGGAAACCATATCCCAATCTAATAAAATCAACAACACAATCTTAGAGATTGAGAGAAATTAGGATGCAATCTCGAAGAAGATCACAATGAGATTGGAACCTACCTTATCTCGATAAGGAAAGAGAATCTCAATCGTAATTCTAATTGATCGCTTCCATAAATCAATTAGGATTCTCCCCTATAAATATCGGACCGATTATTCCAAGGCACGCACTTTTGAGTAGGCATTCTTTAGTACGTATATTTTATGACGCACTTTTTATGCTTAAGAATCTCACCCTAAACTCGCTTTCAAATATCTCGCTCGCTTGTCTCTCCCACACCCTTTTTTGTTCCCGTCCCGTGTATCTCTCTATATACCGTGAGTTGACTTGATCGTGAGTGCCAACGATCGACGGACCTTTTTCTCCGTAGAGATCTTGGTGCCTAACGGTCGCCCTAGTGTGCGGGTAAATATATGAAATGTGGCGGAAGAGTGATTGGAGATCCGTTGGCACGTGGATGGTGCGCAGTTCCGACGTCAATGATTGGCACCGTCGTGGAATCGAAAAACCTTACACGACCAAGTGCTTGTGTAAAAAGTGTTTTTTTCACCCGAAAGAGCATGGCAATAGAAAATTCCGTGAAGAGGAAGTAAAGTCCCATCATACTAACTTGCGACAAGAAAAGCGTTCGGGACCTATAGAACGCGACTCGTCGCAAGAGAAGAAGACAATGACAGAGACGCCCGAAGTTGGACAACGCTCTGGATGAAGGCGGCGCTTGAATTGTTAGAGAATCAATCTCTTCAACATGGACCCGAGCGTAGCCTTTTCGGTCCCGGCTCTATCGAATGCCGTTGGTCTCAAGATGATTCGCCAATCCTCAATGGGCAAAATCCCAGAACCAAGAGAAACCTCGTGCCTCGTGAGTGGAGAAGCCGGTCGCCTCTGCCAGCGTATTCAACAGGTTGGAGTCTGGGTCGTCTGTGGCTCGACCTCGATCGTTGAGTAGCTGGCGTAGCGAGCCCAGCGATGACTACTGAGAGAAGAGAAGGGACTCTAGGACTGCGGATGAAAGACCAGAACGGTTGTGCGACCTTGATGACGACGATGATCTCCCATTCTCCAAATAGTTGAAGGTTGGAGAACTCTCCGCAGGGTTCGAAATGCCTCCTATTGAGGAATATAACGAGAGAGATAATCCCACGGATTCAATTAGAGGCTCGATTTCTAAATGCCTTCGTCTTTATTTAATGATTCTTCTTAAAGTCCCACGCCTATCATAAATAATAGGCTTGGACTTGGGGGACTATTGTTACCACCCGATTTTGGTGAAGCCTCCACATCAGCAAAGTTCTAGTAAAAGTCTCATCTAGGCCTCGCTAAGGCCTTATAGGCCCAGCGAAGGCCTTCCAGATTCATAAAGGTTCCAGAGACCCGGCGAAGGCCTCGAGGGCCCAGCAAGGGCCTCGTAAATTCTCAGGAGGCCTCGGAGGCCCATCGAACATTTTAGCATTCCCGACTCGAGTATTGCAAGGCCCATGAAGGGCCCTCGACATTCATGGCCGATCCGCAGAGCCTCACGGGCTTCAGTATTTATTATGGTCCGCATACGGCTAAAAGGATATCTCGGGAAGATTGTATTTGATTGTCACAAGGAAACCATATCCCAATCTAATAAAATCAGCAACACAATCTTAGAGATTGAGAGAAATTAGGATGCAATCTCGGAAGATCACGGCGAGATTGGAACCTACCTTATCTGATAAGGAAAGAGAATCCCAATCAGAATTCTAATTGATCGCTTCCATAAATCAATTAGGATTCTCCTCCTATAAATATCAGACTCCGATTATTCCAAGGTACGCACTTTTGAGTAGGCATTCTTTAGCACGTATATTTTTATGACGCACTTTTTATGCTTAAGAATCTCACCTTAAACTCTGCTCAAATATTTGCCTGCTTGTCTCTCCCACACCTTTTTTTTGTTCCCTTGCGTGTATCTCTCATATACCGGCAGTTGACTTGATCGCTTGAGTGCCAACGATCGCCGGACCCTTTTCTCCAGAGATCTTGGTGCCTAGCAGTCGTCCTAGTGTGCGGGTAACATACTGAGTGGCGGAGCAGAGGAGCGACTGGAGATCTGCTGGCATGTGGATGTGGTGCGGGGTTGGATGTCAGTGAGAGGCTCAGACAAGAACAAGACAAAATAAAGCGAATGCGATCGTGAAGCGTGGAGGTCGAACTTCACGCCTAGGCGGAACCTAGGCTAAGTTTAGACGAGCTTTTAGAATAGTGATTTGTTACTAACTTATTATTATTTATTAGTCGACTTGACTAATAAAAACTTTTATTTTATAATACTTATTTACTAAGAAGTAATTATTCTTTTTAAGCACCATAGAACATGAACTTAGAGCATCTCCAATGCAATCATGAATTGTTTTAACAAAATTGTGTTATACAAGTAAAATAGATTGTATTTTAAAAATATATATACATCTCCAATGCAACTTGATGACGATTCCGTCAAGTTGATGTGGCGAAAAAAAAAAATAGACATTGTCTAAAGTTCTGTCTAGAATCAGAAACTCAATTAGATGTATATATACATCTCCAATTCAACACATACACAACAACCCATAGAATGCATTGAAGACTATAATTATTTATTAGACATCAATGCTATGTAGATCATAAATTTTTCAATATTCACATCACTTATATAACAATCCATAATATACATTAAAGATGATCGATCTACGCCTCCTGAGGCATAGCTCAACTGGTGGAACAATCAGCATAAAGCTTGCTTCCAGCGGCATGGTAGGAGTTCGAATCTTGGTGGAAACCTGCAGCTGGATTTTATTCGGTATGGAGCAATCACTTTGAAGACAGCTCCTTGTGCGTAGAAGTGTACAATTGGATGAAAAGAACCAGAGAGCCAGTTGAGGCATAACCTACGATTTACCTCCTCCAAAGTTCTAGGGGCAAATGTCTTGAAGGTTCGAGAAATTAGTCCGCATAAAAGCGAGATCCTGGGTGTCAAAAAAAAAATGATTGAACTACCTAATTCTTATGGATATCTATAATGTGTCCAAAATGATATATTAACAATTGATGTGATGTACCTTTTCGTGTTGCCCTAACTATTATGACATTGTACATCTTTTGATTTTTTTTTTTTTTTTTTTTGGTTCATTATATCCTCAAAAAGTGAAGTGTTAAAGCTGAAACACAATAAAATAACTAGGCTTCGATCTCAACAAAACTAAACAAAACATTCAACCCAATTAGATAGAGGATTATAAGTTTGTTTATTCATTTAGAAGAACATGTTGAATAAGGCAACGTAACAGCTAGAAAAGTAAACAATTTATAAAAGTTGACAATAATTTTTATTGTAATGTTAATTGGTTTTTTTTATTTAAAAAATATGTTGACAAAGTCAGGTTGACTCCAATTAGACAACAATTAGTATTAGCAATCAAAGCCTCCGTTTGGTATAGATTATAAACTGGTTTATTTGACCAAAAGAGTTTATTTGACCAAAAACGGTTTATTTGACCAAATTTTTGTGTGTATAGCATGACATTTTTGACCAAAAAGTAGTCAAATAAACCATAAACCAGTTTATAATCTATACCAAACGGAGGCAAAGTAAACTTCTCGTTTCATTATATTTTTTTCAAACAAAGCAGTCCAATCCTACCCAGTTGGATTGGATGTTAGGGTGCTTTCAAATAAGATTTTGATGGGTGAGTGTGCCTTCATTTGTTGAAAGAAAATGAGAAAATTGTTTTGATATCTTTCGATATTAGTGTACGAGTGTCCTTAATTAATTAAAATCAATTTTTAATTAAAACCTTAAAAAATAAAAATAAAAACCAAATCCTAATCAACTAAGGCAATATCGGCCTATTTCATCAGCAAATAAAAGGAATTAGATTACAATTAGGAAACGGAATAGAATTAGGAAATTCCAATTAGGTATTAATTACCTGAATTTTCACTTCACTCAACCTATATAAGCTTACAATCCACAATATATATTTTTATATACAAACATTAGCAAAAAAAATCCTTAATTTCATTGTACTTCAAGAATTAATATAGTCTGTTTCAACCTTCGAATATGTTGTCAAAACAAATTCGTTTAGTCCGGTCGTTGGGCTTGGGTGGTTGTGTTGATTTACTCATGAATCTCGTTTGGCCTACTGAAAGGAAGCACGCAACTGTATCCGTAAGTCATTCCAATACCTCGAAATCCATTCAAACTCCGATGATAAAAAAAAGTCGATATTGCAGTTGTCAATAAGGTGTTTATGGTGGTTACACAACCAGCAAAGGCGGCGGAGAAGCCTCGAAAGAGTATCTTTACATTGAGTTTGCCACCGCGTGAGAGTAAAGAAGATAGAATCAAAGAGCGGAGCAAAATTTTTCTTGATATATGTGCCTTGTGTTGGGAATTGAGACAAATTCCTTTATTGCCCACAAGATCATTGTTCAAAGAAAAATAACAAAACAGAAAAATATAAAAGATAGAGAAAGATTTACAGACTGTCAAAGCTTTCACTATATGAAAAATTGTTACAATCATATAGATTTCACTCACCCAAATCCCCAAGTATCTCAAGAAAAATAATATCCTAAGCTTTACCGCACCCACCAATTTCTACTCTTTGTACAACCCACAAAGACAACAAGAAAAACAACTAGGATGCTAGGCTTACAATTTTTCTCTCAGAAAACTCTCAGGTCACCACCACAAAAGAGAATAAACCACGTCAATTTATAGTTAACGTATGACCTAATTTTCTTACAAGTTTAAACTACCAAGGAGTCCAAAATTTGGAAACTTGTTCAATTTCAGTTGACCTGGATGTCTTCCAAGTTTCGACTACCAAAGTGTCCAATATTAGGAAACTTGTAATTTTAGTCTACTTAGATGTCTCCCCTTTCAACAATTGATGCATCTTCCGATTTTGGCAAGTTTTGAGAAAATATTCCAACAATCTCCACCTTGACGAAAAACGAGTCAAAATTCAATCATCTCTTCTGTAGCGCTTCATCTCGATACTTAAAAAAAATGGTACACTTTGACAGTCCCAATTCTCAAAACAGAGAATTAACATACTCCACCATATAAGTATAATCACTTAGAATTAACGAATTCTAAGAATTTCATCGGCTCATGTCGAATAAATTTGCTGAAATATTATGGTGCAACTCCCTTACTTGACTTACTTGGAAGTTCATCAGCCATCGACATCAATTCCACCACACACCTTGTATTAATATCAAGCTAATGTCCATGTGCAAATGTGGACCCGCTAGTAGTAACACACCCTCTATCATGGCAACTAGCGTATGCCACGAGGATGTAAATATTTACTCAAGCGATATCATCGTCTCCCATAAAGAGAGACATATTATCATGATCGATGTCGAGAAGCGATTAGCCGAGCTTGCTCCACCTTTTGGACAATTTTTCCTCACGTGACGATTTCTACAATTCCAACAAGATACTTTCTTTATAGTATCTTTGTTAGAAACAGAAGTTGGGTTCCTTTTCAAAGCCTTGTGCAATCCAGATTGAATCAAAATATCATTAACTTGTACTTGCCACAAGTCAAAATTGATTCTTCCTTCAAATTTCTCCACGTCATATTTAATAGACATATATTCTCTTCTCTGTGCGCCAACACTCTAAACGACTTGATTCTCTGATACCTTTGTTGGGAATTGAGACCAATTCCTTTATTGCCCACAAGATCCTTGTTCAAAGAAAAAATAACAAAACGTAAAAAATATAAAAAAGAGAAAGATTTACAGACTGTCAAAGATTTCACTATATGAAAAATTGTTACAATCATATAGATTTCACTCACCCAAATTCCCAAGTATCTCAAGAAAAATAATATCCTAAGCTTTATCAAGACCCACCAATTTCTACTCTTTTACAACAACACACAAAGACAACAAGAAAAACAACTAGGATGCTTTGAGCTTATAATTTTTCTCTTAGAAAACCCTCAGTCACCACCACAAAAGAGAATAAACTACGTCAATTTATAGTTAATGTATGACCTAATTTTCTTACAAGTTTAAACTACCAAGGAGTCCAAAATTTGGAAACTTGTTCAATTTCAGTTGACCTGGATGTCTTCCAAGTTTCGACTACCAAAGTGTCCAATATTAGGAAACTTGTAATTTTAGTCGACTTAGATGTCTCCCCTTTCAACAATTGATGCATCTTCTGATTTTGGCAAGTTTTGAGAAAATATTCCAACACCTTGTGCAAGAAGCAAATGATAGATACATGTATGGGTAAGTACAGCTTTTTTCTCCAAAGTGTTCTTTTTAACTTATATATTAATCTTAGAAAGATGACATGTTTTTATACAACATTCTTAATTTTCATAATTAACATATGAAATATTGAAACAAGCGATCACATTTTTAAATTTAGTCTCTGTATGAAATAAAAAAGTTCTATATTCATATGTATAATTAGTTATTGATTTTGATTATTCTTAAATTGAAATTTGAAAGCATTCTAATTACTAACAAAGAATTACATAATTTTGTGCAGTGACCTTCAAGCATTTTGCTCAATTGAATGTCGGGATGATAAGATTGCTTTGGACGGAGAATTCAACCCACCTTCTCAAGATCGAGGAAAAACGCGTAACACTTTGATGCGAAATTTTTTTAATATTAAAGGTTTGATTAGTAAATTGTGTATGAAATAACTATCTATGTCGAAGCTCAACTCACGATTGGATGTAAATTTTGTATGTAGCTGGAAATATTGCCAAATTTTGGAATGTCTTTGCAAGAAGCTAATAATTAATGATCTTTTAAAAAAAAAATCCTTTTCTTTTTCTTGGTTATAAATTTGATTTATTTTTTAACAGAGAAGTATGTCTCATCATCCATGCCATTATCCACGTGTGATTTTTCATTAATTCAACTAGCACAGACGTTGACAAAATTTGAAATTAAAATGTAAGTTAAGGGACTAAATCGGAAAGTTTGGAAGATAAATGACCAAGTTGAAATTTGGAATGAAGTTGAGTTACCAACTGTATTTTAATTTGGAGTGAAGTTGAGTTACAAACTGCATTTTATCCTTTGAGAGAGTAATTTTTGGTTCTCGAGGAGGTAAATTTCGGGGAATTTTACAAAAATAAATTACTATTTAAAAATAATTACAAGACAATATATGTACTATAAATTCGACTGGATCAGTCTTTTTGTTTTTTAATTAGTAATGCTATTTTTTAATTATATTTTATACTATTACTGAAAGTTAATTAATAGAAAATTATTGTAATTCAATATGGCATAATTTTAAATTATGAGATAATTGTTTCAACCATCCAAATATAATTTTGATATATCCGTTTGGAAAAAAAATTAAGTATTTTACAAAAAAAAAAAAAAATCTCGACCATTAATCACTTATAAGAGCATCGTCAATGTACTCCTTCTATTGCTTTTTAGACGTGCCACATACGCATACAAATAAACGGAGTTATAAAAAACTTTTTCCAATGCATGTTGACGAGGACTTTATCTCGAAGTTTGTCTAAATTTCAAATTTAAATCCAACTCAAAGATTTTATTTTAAAAAAAGTCGGACGAGGAAAATAAAATTAATGGCCCCCTAAATTTAAAAAAAATTAATGTTACATAAGCGATAATATTAATTTTGATGTAAACTATTAGAGATTAATTTTAATTTATTTATCTCATTCAATAGGCGTAAGACTACATAATTTGGAAGTCGTCTATTTTATCTCGTCGTATAAACTTTAATGTAGGCAGAATCATTAGAAAGTTACATGTAACATGGCAAGAATAAAAATCTCAACGACACGTTGGTAACCGTTCGTGCTACATATAGTAAAGTTTGTAACAATAATATCTGCAGCACTTTATGATATATATGTGTATAATTCATGGTCCTAGTTAATTATTATATGTAATTTTCTTAAGATTTGCAATATGATATGTCTGATACTCATAAATGCTGGACTTGTAATGTTACAAATTTATGCCCCTCGGAAAGGGAAGTTTTTCTCATTAATGATACTTCTATTTCTATTTCAGTTCTTGGGTTTTACATGCGTTTCGAGGATGACAGTGTCGAATCAGCAAAAACTGTGAAGCAGTGGAATGTTAAGATCATTTCGGTCAGCATTTATTTGCTGTTGAGCCTGGTTTCCATCTTGTTTCCATTTTTATTCAAATTGCAGGGTAATTAATTGTGATTGCTACTGTAGTTGTGTCTATTATTCTGATACTGGCAATAATTTATGTACAGATTAGCAAAAATAAACGGCATCAGGACAGAGCTGCGGCACTTGAGGTGTGGGATAAACTTGAAGAATTCATGCGATCTCGATCTCGTTGAGGTGAGCCAAAGTCTTCAGAAGATGGCTTAATATTTACTGTCTTTGGGAGAAAGTATTCCAGTTGGATTTTATGCTAAAAAATTTATGTCCATGGTATTGAGATCCAGAAATCTTGGGGTATCATATGCTCAGTTGTCAACTCCGGGGATTATTATGTTATATAACATATATTTTAACCTTTTTCCATGTTCTGTTTGATAGATAACAACTTGTTTAAAATGTATATTTAGTTCTCTCATTTATTGTGAATATTTTTAAGGATTTATTTGGGAGTGTAAGTTATGCTTATTATTAATATCCCTTTTAGAAATTGCAAGAAAATGGCTGCTGAGTGCTGACTTTTGATAAATGTGATTTGAATTGTATGATGGGCTGTGCGGTTTGAGGTGGTTTTTAAATAATCTAAGGGAGATCAATTTAACTTTTTGGATGACAAGATTGAGAATGGAATACATTTTCCTCATGACAGAGTTTCATATGTATTATGCGGTATGCTGGTGAATTGGGTATTTGATAACCTTGGATGTTGTGTGGGGAAAACTATGATGTGCTAAATGAATACTTTGCACAATTCATTATGTTCATCTAGAGACTTATTTTATCTCAAGTCTTGAACAATATTTGCTTTTGATTTTAGAATTTTTTTTTTCTCGTGTAGTGTATGAGCATTAGTTTAGTCCTGCATTGAGGTTCAAGGATGTTGGTGACTTAAAACTGAAGACACTATTATAAATTAGCAGTGAGAAGAGGTAGAGAGGAGCCTTCTGGGTGAAGTTCTGCGCAGTTTCCATTGACTTGCCACTTTGCTGGTGGAGGATCCTGATTTGATGATTTTAGAAGTTTCTTGTCCATTGAGTTTGAGTCTCACTCATGTAACTTGTTTAATTCGATGGAATCATTCTTGTTGCACTTCTGTTTATTATTTAAGATATTGTAGTCAAATCTTGCTTGAGAGTAGAAAGCAAATCTTTATTGGTTGTTTTACATTGTTCAGAAGTATGGTATACATTTCTTTGAATGAGTTGGGTAGCTTCCTTAGAAGGTTTTCCAATTTATATATCTGTCCTTCCTAACAAAAATTTATCTGATCGGCGTCCCCTAGTTGAGAATATATTATATATCTATGGCTGCTGCCAACTGATTGGTCCACTTGAAGTTACTGAATTCGTAAATATCCATTTTTCCATAATGGTAGCTGCAAGACACAACATGACAAGAATATATGTGTGGGATTGCCAGGTATTGGAGAAAAAGACCTAGTAGCCATCCGAACATAATAATAGTTGCTTAAGGTTAGATAGGCATCTGGGAATTGGCTCAAAAAGTATAGCTTTTTCTAAGTTATGCGGATGTTCGCTGTCCTTTTCCCTCTTTAATAATGCTAACTTCTGGTATTCCTCTCGAAGTCATGCTACCTTGGGCATTGAAATAACTATTTGATGAATAAAATGTGACAAGACATTTTCTATTTTCATAAGGATTCATTATAACTCATCGTCTCGTAAGTTTGTTTCCTTCTGCCAGGGTGAATTCTGCGTACTGTCGATTCTTTTGAAATACACTATTTCTTGTAGTTTTTACAGGTACAGTTATCATTAGATCTGATCTATTTTTCATTTTAGATATTCTTTAGCTTAGTTGTCTTCATCTTACAAGATGGTCTTTAGGATCCACCCAATCTTTTAATTCTTCTTTCGTCTCAATCCTTATTTTCCTCCTGAATGCTTCATTTGAGACTAAAATTTGTCTGAACTATCGAGACTTAATTTGGTTTTTACCTTGTTTCGAAATTTTTCTCTATTCTCTCATGGACCAACTGTGTTTTCAATTTAATTGTGACAATTTGTTGTTCGAAAACTGAGATTTCTTGTGCCTGTCTGCATATCTATTTTTATATCAACATTTTTGCTTGCTACTGCAGAGTTTTTTCGCCTCTGCCTGCACATCTAAATTTTATTGACATTTTTGCTTTGCTATTCAAACAGGTGCTCGGAATAATTGTGACCTTGCATAACGTGGCAGTCTTCCGATTGGTAGTGAAGAAGCTATATGCTAGTTGCTAGTTGCCCTATGCAGAGAGTGAGTTTTACATAATGAATAGTATGTTCGTATCTTGCAGAGCATGGTGTCTTGTGCCTTCTTTCGAACTCTTTGCTGTTATGATGTTTACTGGCTTCATGTACAAGCGTGTCATAGATGAGAATGGCTTTGCAGATGTGCATACTTCCCCATGTAGTTGTAAAGTTTTCTGGGGAAATATGTATTACATTTTTTTCAATTAACGGCTTGTTTAGCTGTCCGTGGTCACACTGTGTTCTGTGGTAGTTTGAAAATTATCCAAAGTTATACAATACAAAATTTATATTCAATTGTATTCGTCCAAATTGGAGATTTTTGGCTCTTCATGTCTCTTTCCCCAAAAAATGATGATATCTTGATACTTTTCACTGTTTTATACAATATGTGGATTCAACAATCTGCTCCGTACCATTTGAAGTCTATTAAAAAGAGATGAATCATCTTTATTATAAAGAGAAGATGACATGAAGTCTCTTCGACCATACAAAATCAGATTGACCTCCAAAACTGGTCATAATTGAATATAAGTAATACAATGACTTAGCAACTCAAGATAAATCCCAACTAAGAATGAAATAAGAAGTAAGAAAATAAATTGTGTAATACTTGTATTTATAGGACATGATGAAAAATCAGGTGAACACAGTGAAGGATGTAACATATGACGCTACGAACAGAAGGAAGAAAAGCAGAGAAGCTCCCAACTTGGTGGAAGTTGCATCAGACGAACCATCCCCAGTTGATGGCACAGTTTTCGATCCTCCATCTGCAATGATTTACACACAATAAGATTATTTATCGACCCCTTTAAGTCAACGAAATAAGAAAACAAAAAACGAGCATAAATTGTGTACCTGAAGGTTCTGTGTTTGGAGAATTTGGCGATGCATCAGGAGAGGCAGCAGGTGAACCGGCTGCATTGCATTGGCTAACAGGGGGAGTCTGAACATTACAAGCTTTAGGCAGGGCCATAGCCTGAGTCTGATTTATGTTGAGTCCCAAGGAGGAGCCACCACCATTAAGGACCTGACACAAGCACTGTGGCTGGGACCGAACCACAGAGGCGAGCTGCGTGCAGCATCCGGTTGACGGGGTCGAAGAGTTCCCGGATATGTAATTCAGGCAGGGTGACATACTAATTAGCACATTGGTGCAGTCGGTTGATTGTGCAGTGGCACCAGTCGAAAACAAGGTAACTAGCATAAGGGCTATGATCATAACCATTTTTTGATGTTCCATTGAATGTAAGTGACTGAATTGTTACTTAAAATGCCTGTGGAATGAGGAAATGTTTGGTGCTTGATGGGAAGTTCTGTTATGTGTTAGGTTTATATAGGATGCTATCCGGGGGTGGGGGTGGGCGGGTTACCAACATCTCCTACTTTTTGAAGTCTTGGAAATTTTGTTAGATATGAACGGCTTTCAGACTTGGGCTTGTTGTTTAGTTTAATGCAGAAATTTTGAGAATTTGAGACAAATGGAATAGTATTGAGTAAGTGGGTGACCAACTTTATGCCTGACTGAAATGTTCAATGTTCTTAGAACTCTAATTTTCAAGCTATTCAAAGCTGAGACTTATTAAACCTTTTTCTTTAGAATAAAGCATAGTTGCATGATTTGTTCCCGACTCCTAGAAATTCCGGTCGACGGTCAAGGCTCCGTGAGGTGGGCTTTTTCTTACTTTTTTCTTTAGAAAATCAATCGATAAGTACATAAAAGGTTAAAAGAGTTGTTGGAGATGATGGTCTTCTAAGATTAATACGAGCGATGCGAGTCCTCACATTTTGTGTACTAGCAAGCTCGGTATAAAACACAGACCTTGCCAGACGCATAAATGGTCCTGCTAAGCTCCGTTTTCCACATATACTCTTACCTATTTGCAATCATCTTTTCTTGACATTTTGGGGGAAAATGTTATTAAACCTCCGAGATAATTAGTTGACTTTCCTAAACCCCTTAATTTGCATATTAGTTTACAGTTATTTACTCTGATAACTAATGCATGTGAGACACTTCCATGTGTTTTGTGTTATTTTTTTTTTTTTTAAATTTTGAATCGAATGAGTATCTATCAACATCCTTCGTTAAGTACGTCTAATTCAACATGGTGCAAAATATTATAGTAGGTACGTATTTGGTCTCGGGTCACAAGATCCCTTCTTCTTTATAGGGTGTATTTTACCAATTAATTGAGAATTAAAAAAACATATTTATAGAAGAAACATAGAAATAAGTGTGGACCATGCTCATTGTTCCATTCCATTCCTATGTTAATAAGAGTGGAACAAAAAAAACCTCTAAAATTATTTCAATATTGAGCACCAGACATAAAATTTTGATTCTTTTTCATTATGTTATTAATTTTGAATTTATCGAGAATAAAACTTATTAATTTGTTATAGTTTTTAATTCTCGACGAAAGGGTACAAGCACACAAGTGAATACCCTTACTAAATGTGATTTGCTAAGGGAGCTGACAAGATGTGTAAACTAATATGTAACTAATTACTCTATTTAAAGTTCGAACCTACCTAAATTGATCAAGTTGAAATTTGAGACTTAAAACAAATTTATTTCTAAAAATAATTAGATAACTAGATTTTAGCACAGACATGGCGCTTTGTTATCAAACAATGTCGGATGCGGTGCTTCGGCCCCAATCAAAGGCTGGCAAAACATTCTAGAGAGCAAAACCACTATTTTATGATAAATAATCGGGGTGGTAATATATTATTGTTGATATTTGTAAAAATCAAATCTAGACCGTTGAATTAAATCAATCTTAGCCATCCATTCAAAATGGGTTTGCCTATAAATAGAGGAATGCTCATTTGTATGTAACCAAGTTCATGGTTGTAATGGGTTTGCCTATAAATAGAGGAATGCTCATTTGTATGTAACCAAGTTCATGGTTGTAAAGCCCTCACGTATATAATGTACAAGAATTCTCCCAAACTCTCATGTTATGTTTTAATATTTTTTACCTTATCTGAAATTTCAGTTGTGGTTGTTCAAATACTTAGCCTCGACCCTAAGTTTTGAAGACTGCTTAATGCGTTCTCCACACGCGATAGGAAATTTGCAAGGTGTTAAGGTTGCATGGCTCTTGAAAACTACAAGTATGTGATAGTTGATACCATCATTATTTGTTGTTGTGACATGGTGTAGAGGAGTTGTTTGAATAAAATCGCATGTGCATTATATTACCAACTAGTAAAGTGGACTAAAAGAGTCCCAAATATTATTCCACAAGGACTAGTTACTACTACTAATTTTAATTAATCAAGAGCTATATGAATTAAAAATCAAGATTCTAGAGAAAACAATTGGTTTGATTATATCTAAACACTAAACTAATTTTAACCTAATGCCTAAAGTACGGGTTTTTCGCTAGAGAACGATTTCTCTTTTTGGGAAAATTGATTAATTATAGAAATGTCAAGATTCACAGTTATCATATTCAATTCTGTACCAAACCATGATAATTTACTTATCTTGTATTAACAATCAATTTTACAACATTGTTTGATAATATCTCTCGAGTAATACAAATCTACTCAATTAAGTAAACCCATTATATTTCTATGTAACTTTTAACGTAATCAAAAGTATTAAGGATCAAGAAATTATTAATGATTGCACAAATTAAAAAGGTATATCTATATCTCTTATGTAAATTCATGTTCCTATTAAATTGGTAAATTACTTCTTACTTTCATCACGAATTCACAAACACAAACATAAATTGGTCAGATTTATTAAAGTTAAAACGAAACACAATAGAATTAAACAATCAAACTACATCTACACTGTTCATCCCAACACGATAATTTTAGCCACACACAATACTTTTCAAACACAAAAAGGTAATATAAATAGAGTATATCACTGAGTTTAGTAAATAGAGAATAAGAATACCAAAATCTATTTTTGCATCCAGCCTTGATCTTCAACTTTTGAAATCCATCACGAAACCCTTGATTCCTCTCTTGTGTTCCTCCCAAATCTATCTTCAATCTTGTGTTTCTCCTCCATTGTCCACACCTAAATACCCCCAACTAAAAAAATCCAAAATTCTAAAAATTTGCCTCGACAAGTCGCGGTTGGGCTGTGACCTTAACCACGGTCTGCTTTTCGCAGTTGGACCGCTAATTTTCTTCAATTTAGAGTTTGGCCCCATCTTTCACAGTTGTGTAATTTGGTCCCCTACTTTGAGTTTTTTTTTGTACAAGTTTGGTCCTTTTATCTTCCAAATTTTGAAATTGATCTTGTAGCTTCCAAAGAATTTCACATTAGTCCCCAAATCTCTATACACATCCAAAGTTAGTTCTCCTCAAGTTTCAAAAGTGTCTAATTCAGCTCCAATTTTCTCCTTTTTGTCCCAAGTTCCTCCAAATTTGTGGTTTTACATATTTACACAAACACTAAATTAAGTAGAAATTCACTCAAATTGCAAATATATATTCATTTTTTAAGCCCGGATATGCGTGTCAAACACACTTATCTAAGTAAAGCCGTCATGGCTTCTAATCCGAATAATTTCGAATTGATTTTATCAATGCTCAACCAGCTGTAGTCGGCTTTCTTGTAAAGTGAGATGAAGGCGGACCTGCAATTGGAAGTCTTATGCCTAAAGATGACATGAAATTTATGATTTTTAATGGCATAATTTGTTTGCCCAACTTGCTTAGCTATCTGCAATGTTGTTGTCACTTTTGTTGAGCTTCTTCGAGAATTGAGAATATTGCTCGAGATCTGCCCGCAAACTATTGGTGTCCCCATTGGCTACATGTTACGTCATTTCATGCCTCTTCCATTTGTGTCTCTTGCAGTGGCGGAGTCAAACTTTTTAATTTGGGGGTCTGGTGGGGGGGAACCCTTTTATGGAGGTTTGGGGGCGGTCCCCGATTTTTTTTCCTCGGTGGAATAGAGATTTAGGGTTGTTTGGATCAATGGGTGAATGGAATTTTGAGAGGTAGAAAGAAACTTACAAATGAAAGTTACGAGAAGGGGAGAGAGAGAGAGAGAGAGAGAGAGAGAGAGAGAGAGAGAGAGAGACTTTAGTTACGGGAATGGCTAAGAGAGACTTCAAGTGACCTCCAAATTGGGCCAGAAGCTGGGATTTTGGTTTTTGCAGGTTGGATACATTTAATTCTTGCTTTATACTTAAAAAAAAATAGAGATAAATTTTTTTTTTTGGAGGTCATATGACCTCCAAGGCCCTCCAATGGCTCTGACACTGGTCTCTTGCATTGTCATTCATCTTCAATAGTTAGCTCAAACAACCTCTCGAGATTGTTATTTTTGTTGTTACGAAATATTAACACTTTAACCGATTCCATGAATATAAATCCTTTTTTTTTTAATACTATTCAAAACAACATATACTTACTTTTTCGACGGACTTGGATACCATTTGAACATTCTTTATTTTATAAAGAGGAAATTATAGGAAATGAGGTGGTCATTTTGAAACAATTAAAAAAAAACGGTTGATTATATTCACACTACATTCTTTGTTAACTAAACTTTATTTTAATTGTAATAAAAGTCTTTAACTATTGCTCATTTTGTATTTATGTCCCTAATTTTTTTATCACATTCTTATCATCAACCTATTAATTTGCATATCTTATTTTCGTCTTTGATGATGATTTATGTCCAAAACGTTAATTAGGAAGATGAAAAAATATTTTTTGCATCTCGTATTTTTAAATAAACAAAATAAATAACAAATGCACATTAGAATAATATTTGGACGAAAATTGTCATAAGAGACAATATGTGAAAATTAATTCAAAGTTAATGATAAGAATGCGATGAAAGAAAGTTGAACACATAAGTGCCAAAATGTCAAATATTGGAGGACCTTTGTTGTAACTAAAACGTGGTGTAGACAACAAAAAATGTAGTGTGAATATAATTATCCTTTAAAAAAATAGCAATTTTGGACAAAATACCCTCAATCAATTACCTAAAATCTTATCATATTATATTAAAATTCAGTCAAAGACTAACTCCACAAAAATTAGATGTACAAAAGATTCCACAAAAAAAAAAAAAAAAAAAAAATTAACTCAGACCTTGCACCACCACTAGCCACCACCCAACCCAAGTAAGTTTTTTGATAGATTAATTTAGGTTATAAAATAACAAAAATTCTAAATGTTTGTCGTAGATTAGTTTGGGCTTGGTTTTAGGTAAAACTCCTTTGAGATTTTTATGAATATGGTTGTGGAAAATTTGTTGAAGGAAGCTGGGTTGATGTGTGGTTGGAGAAGAAGAAATGTCGTTGACAGTTGAATTGTTTGGAAAAAAAAAAATGCAGTTCAACTGCCAATTGTCGATTTTCTTTTTTGTCATTTCAATAGTTCAAATGTCGAAAAGAAAAACAAAAAACGACACTTGTTTTTTTAAAGAAAAATAATAGATAGCTTTTCTTGGATGCTAGAAAAGAAAAAAAATGTCATTTTTTAAAGAGAGATATATGACTTTTTGCATCTAAAAGTTTTTATTTTTGTAAATGTTATTAACAGTTGATATTTTTCAAAATCATCATTTGCTTTTGACTATTTTCTAAATTTCCTTTTTATAAAATGCCACTTAATATTCCGACATGTCAAAATTTGTAGAAAAGCTATAAATTTCCGACAATCCCCCTCAAAGTTTGTTGAAAATATTGGTTAGTTTCGACAGACTTTAAGACATGTTTTTGTTTGTCAAGTGTTCTATGCATTGTATTTAAAAAAATCATGACTAGTTTTAGAAAAGTAAACTAGTATAACGCTTCTCCGCGGTGGGATCCGACCGTAATATTTATGAGAATGGAGATTTGAACTATTTTGTTCTTGATGGAGTATTGATGGACGAGGATGACGTTCTGAGTTGCGGTGATTATGATTTTAAGATTGAAGCAGTGAGTAGAGCGAGAAGAAGATCATTTGAGTGAGAGTTTCATTTGAGAAGAGATTGAAAATGTAGAGACATACAGACGTATATATTCTTTTTTTCTTCCCGTAGTGGAGAAAACTCCCTACGGTCATGATAATATTTTTTTTAAAATGTTTTGGTTTAGCTCGAGATCACAACCCTTTGTCCGGATCATTGTAGTACCTATATCATCCAAGACATAAGTGACACGATGACTTTAGTCATCTTCACCTACTTTTAGCTCATCAACAAAATTCTATTTAGAATTATAAATTCAAAGCCAATAATATTGGTTACTACCGAACAATTTGTTGTTTAAGACAAATCTAAAACATTGGAGAGCATTGTTTTCTACCATTATATGGATGGCAATTTGGAATTGTTTGAGGCTCTATTTTTATCTTGGAATTCAATCTAAAATGATATTAGTACGTAGATCATCATTTTTGTTGTTATGACGTCTAATCGTAATCAATTCCCGATTGATTCTTACCAATGCCCAAACCAATTGTAGAGCGGTTTTCTTGTAAAGCAAGATGAAGCGAGCTCGCAATTGGAGGTCTAACTTCATGCCTAAAGATAACACAAAAGTTATGATTTTAATAGCATAATTTGTATACCCAGAGTGAGCGAAAGAATGCGTAATGGTGTCCCCATTGGCAAGCATGTTGTTTGAAAAGCAAATGCGTCTCTTCCATTTCTTATGTAATTCATCTTCAACATTTAGATCAAACAATTTCTCGAGTATGTTATTTTGGTTGTTATTTAGAGCTTGTTCGATTGTTGTTTTTGGGGCCAAAATATTTTTTTCAACCACCAATGTTGACTATTTTGGTCATTTGCTCATTTCGACCACCATTTGATTTGAAAAGTTAACATTGGTAGTGAAAAAACCCATTTAGCCTAAAAACAACACCAAACATGCTCTCATTTTGGCTACATTTCTCATCCACTGTTGTTATATATATGTATATGAATCTGCTTTGGTTTGATTTAATTTCTGTCGGTCAGTAATGTGAAATCTGTTTTGAGTTTAAAACAAAAATGAACAATATATTGGATTGTCTCTCTGTCTCAATTGAACAATAGTAATTTAAAGTAAAATTGCTATAGTTGATTAGTAATGTGGTTCGATTGTTGATTTGATTACTTGCATGACATGCTACTTTCCATTGTCGACCTTTCTTTGGGAGTCGGTGAAGCATCTGGTCTTTGTGGTCTTGCCGCATTCTCCCACCGTTGTCTATAGGATTACAAGGGTGGCCTCAACTCATATTTTTAAAAATTTCTCAATATTTATGAATTTTCGTAGATTTCATGAACTTAAATAGAATTCCACATAATTTATAAGATTTCAACATATTTTTATATTATATGTTCTCATGGATTTATAGTCTTTGTATATATCTAAATATTTTAATAAAACTTTAATGAGACCAAATTTATGTGTAAATTAATGGTCAAAACATGAAGCAACATATTCCGATTTCATGCCTAAAATGTGATATTAGACACCTCTTTTGAGATTCCCTTTCCGACTTTACTCAAATAACTATGCCAAAGCTGTTTAGCACCCGTGTAAGTAGTTGTAGTCCTTTTGATATCGACGTGAGAAGTAATTTTGTTGTATGTTTATTGAACCTACTGCGATAAAACTAACCGTGAACACTTGACGTGTATGCTCTAATCCTTCTTTACATCATACCTTCTTTATACTGGAGAAAGCTAAAATAAATAATCAATGCAGTCACATCAAGGAAGACAGTTTATATGGACAAATCAAGGAGATGGGAGTCGATATATTTTGTATCTTTTATAGATCGCATGACAGATTAAATTCATTGTAGTTTTTGTAAATACTTAATTAGTCACACGAAGAGAATGCTTTATAAAATGTTTACTGTTACCACACGATTACGATATGGCTGCCACGTCAGCACAGGCCCCATCCAAGTCCAGTAAGGGCCCAGTTCATGATCTATCAACAACCCTATCTGGGCCCTGCTAGAGCCTTGGAAGGACCCATCGCACGCTTGGGCCTTCGGCAGCCAGAAATCCGCGAGGCATGTGGAGGGTCTCGACATAGGGCCTCGTCAGGCCTCGCATCATTCGTAATCAGCGACCAACTCGATATGCCGGGACGACCAGAGAAGTAATTAAGAAAAGATTGCGTTGATTTGGTGCACGAATCCTCACAAGGAAACCGAATCGTGATCTCTTAAAATCATGCAACGTGATAAGCTCAAGGAAGGAAGATAATCTCGGGTATCTTTATCACATAAGGAAGGAGGATCCGATTGGAGATCGAATTGATTTGTCTCCTAAATCAATTGGAACTCGCGCTATAAATGTAACATCTCGGTTGTTCCGAGGCACGCGCACTTTTATGCTTAAGAATCCCACCCTAAACTCTGCTCAAATCTCTGCCTGTTTGTCTCTCCCACACCCCTTTTGTTCCCGTCTCCGTGTATCTCTCATATACCGGCAGTTGACTTGATCGTCAGAGTGCCAACGATCGCCAGACCCTTTTTCTCCAGAGATCTTGGTGCCTAACGGTCGTCCTATTGTGCAGGTAACATGCGAGTTGGCAGAGGAGTGACTGGAGATCTGTTGGCACGTGGACTGGTGCAGGTTTCGACGTTAAAAGATTGGCGCCGTTTGTGGAAAACAAAAAACATTACACGACCAAGTGCTTGTGGTAAAACGTGTCTTCTACCCGAAAGAGCATGACATCCGAATAGTCCACAGAAGAGGAGGTGGAGTCCCACCACACCAACCTGCGACAGGAGAGCGTTCAAGATCTACAGAACGTCACCCATCGCAGAAAGAGAAGACATCAAAAGAAACGGACGATGGAACAGGAGAACCAGGACCTAAAGATGGATAACGCCCGGATGAAGGCGGCGCTTGGCTGTTGGAGAATCAATCCTCCAATATGGACCCAAGCGTGGCCGTGCGGGAGAGTCCTTCACCCATTGGTTATTTGGGCGGACACCAGTTCTCGAGAGGAACCCCCATTTCTAACGGTCGAAACTCTCGTAACCCCGCTCAAAGCCCCGCGCAGACGGCCGAAAGGAGACCCTTTCCTGACGAGAAAGCCACTGGTTCCTCTGACTAAGCGTGTTTGTGGTGGGAGTGGGGTCTTGATTGCACCCTCTCGCCGCGCTGGCAGAGCAATGAACATAGCAAGGCCCGTGCGGAAAAGAAGAAGGACCAAGAGTCAAGAAAAGGCCAAGACGAAAAGGAAAGGCTCGACGATGATGACGAGAACCTACCGTTTACCAACTATATAAAGGCAATGGAGGTGCTTGCCAACTTCGAATGCCTATCATGGACAAGTATAATGGAAGAGGTGATCCCACGGACCACATAAACACCTACAAGACGAAACTCTAGGGCCAATCCCCCATAGTGAAGTGTCGGAATTTCCATACCACACTCACTGGTGACGCGAAGAGGTGGTATAATAAGTTGAGGCCAGGAAGTATCCAAGCTGGCCACAACTTAAGAGGGAGTTCGTCAACGCCTTCATTGGCAACCCGGACGATGATTGTCGACATCGCCCAACTCAATGATATCTGGTAAAAGGAGGAGAAACTGTCAAAAGCTACTTCAAAAGATTCAGCAACATCATCAACAAGATCGAGACGGTGACCGATGAGAAGGCCCTGGATGCCCTGATAACAGGGCTACACATGTGAACTTCCTTCTGGAGGGACGTTCAAAATAGTCAACCGAAAGTCTATAGCTAGCTGGTGGACATGATTCAGCGCGAAATTCGATCAGAAGAAACGATCGAGAACGAGAGAAAGGGCCGAAAGGGAGAGAGGAGATCGATACAAGAGAGAGGACGTCGCTCTCCGAGCCCCGGTTCTCCTGTTTTGAGGAGGCGTTCTCGGAACCGACCAACAACCACTACTGGGAGGTTCAATCAAACGGAGGTAGCCCCAAAGACCCCGGCACCATCATGGCCCCCACCCATGGTGACCCCGCCCAAGTTCATCGTATACACGGGACCGTGGTGCACAACACGGAAGATTGCCCGGATGTGAGGGAGCTAATCAATCGCGGGAACCACGAGCGGGCGAGAGGGATCAGCGGCGCGAGGGCGTCGAGGACCCCACATTGAGGGGCGAAGACCTCCTCCCCAAAGCACCGGAACGATGGACCTCACCGCGCGACGGAGGAAGGAATGATGGAGACAGGGACCAAGCGAGGGGCCGATGGGCCCCAAGGAGCCCCGCCTGTCCGAGAGATAAACACCATCTTTGGAGGGCCGTATGTCGGAGGAAGCACGATGAACTCGCGACGTAACTACGCTGGCGGCTGCGGGGGGAACCACGGAGAGTTAGCGAGTCCACGGGCATCGGCCTAGAGTGCCGCCAATCTCGTTCACTGAAGAGGACGAGTCCGGGATACATTACCCGCATTGCGATGCCCTAGTGGTCCGCGCCGTTGTTGCCAGAAACGGCCTGGGCCGAATGTTGGTCGATGACGGAAGCGCCGTGAACATCCTATTCGGCAGTGCGTTTGACCAAATGGACATGGATCACGAACTGACGGCCATCACAGAGCCGCTATTTGGTTTCACAGGAGATAGCCTCATCCCGCAAGGAAAGATCACCCTGGCAGTAGACTTCGGGGAACCACCTTGCCACCTCCGGAAATTCATGGAGTTCCTAATAGTGGACACCCGCTCCGCCTACCACGGGGTCCTTGGTGGGCCCGCGCTGAAGGATTTGCAGGCGGTTACGTCCATACACCATTTGGCGATGAAATTCTCGGCGCTTGGGAGGAGTGGTCAAAACCACGCGTGTCGAGGCGGAGGCAAGGGCATGCTACATGAATGCGTTACGAAAAGCTACCAAACGTGAGGATATCACCCTAGCCGCGGCAACCTGAGACCTTATCGCCCGATATTTACATTTTGTCTTTTTCCGCATTGTTTTGATCTCCTTGAGAATTTTTTTTGCGGACGCCTTGAAATTGGCGCCATTCAATAATATTCGTCTTTTTATGAATCCAAAGTGTTCCCCATGCGAGAGTACCAATTCGGCGGTGGGGGTGTGGTTCATGACCAACTCTATTTACTCATTGGGTAAACATTTTTACGCGTAAGTAAGCAAGTACAAACAACTCGGGAGCGAGGGTGTGGTTCGCGGCCAACTCTATTAACTCATTGGGTAAACATTTTACGTGTAAGTAAGCAAGTACAAACAACTCGGCGGCGAGGGAGTGTGGTTCATGCGCCAACTCTATTAACTCATTGGGTAAATATTTTACGCGTAAGTAAGCAAGTACAAACAACTCGGCAATGAGGGGGTGTGGTTCGCGGCCAACTCTATTTACTCGCTGGGTAAACATTTTACGCGTAAATAAGTAAGTACAAACAACTCGGCGGCGAGGAGTGTAGTTCGCGGCCAACTCTATTAACTCGATGGGTAAACATTTTACGCTTAAGTAAGCAAGTATAAACGACTCGGCAGCGAGGGAGTGTGGTTCGCGGCCAACTCTATTAACTCGTTGGGTAAACATTTTACGCGTAAGTAAGCAAGTACAAACAACTCGGCAATGCGAGGAGTGTGGTTCGCGGCCAACTCTATTAACTCATTTCTGGGTAAACATTTTACGCTTAAGTAAGCAAGTATAAACGACTCGGCGGCGAGGAATGTGGTTCGCATGCCAACTCTATCAAATCGTTGGGTAAATATTCAACGCGTATGTGTGCAACTATGGTTCATTCGATAGCGAAGAAATATTGATCATGACTCGCGAACCACTCTGCGCCACCGAGGACGTGTTTTGCGACCTCTGGCTTGCACTGCCGGTGACTTCGTAAGCGACACTAAACATCGACGAGGCCCGAAACAAACATGTAAAACATGGGTATCACAAACACAATAAGGGCACACACGCAAATAAGAAGGTAACTCAGCACGTTTTTATTAAATACAAAATACAATACAGAAGCAGATATAACTGCAATATATTCTAAAGTCCCGCCGCCTCATTGGGCCGGCACATGAATGGGGTAACTAGATCTACTAAACCTATCCCCTAGTTTACGCTGGCATCGTCCAGGTTAGGGAACCTGACTTCACCATGATATGGGGGGTCTCCCAAGCCAACCTGAGTTAATTTGGTGGCTAATTAGACTATACTGCTCAAAAAAGACTGTTGATGCCTTTTTTGGCAGTGGGAGACCCCTCCAACCCCATCAACCGTTTAGGAGAGGGCCGGGCCAAGGCTGCTAAGCCTAAATCCCCACCCCGGACGTTTGGTCCCCTGAACGTTGATTGACCTGTCCTTTGGTCCTCTGAATGTTGATTCTCAGATTAACAGGCATCTTGGATGCCAGCCCTCCAGTGGCACTACCATCGCACGCCTACTACACTTGTCTCGATCACACGATAATGACAGGTTAGTTACAAGAGGCTCACGGTGGAAGAGTCCTAGTGCGCTTGCATCCTATTTATAAGGGACTACGTTGGGAGTAGGTGCAATGCAATGAATACAGTCATAACAGGGGGTTTGGAACGACGTACGGACGTTCTACCTTCCCAAGGCATTGAAGACGCCAACCCTCCAGATTCCACCAGGTGTCTGCGTCATAAATGCTAAGAGAATGATTCTCAGATTTAGAGCATCTTTTCCCCCACGCGCACACAAAATCGAGACGTCGAGATAGTAAAAAGTCAATTACAATTCTGTTTCAATTAACTTAGACAAAACCGGATTACAAAGTATGAGTGCCCCGCCGCCTCTTCAAGGGTCGGCACACTACGGGCCTTCCTCAGTTGGAGGAGGTGTTTGATCACCTACTGTACTAGGTCCAGCAGCAGGAACTTGAGCCTCGGATGAGTCCTGCCGGAGAAAAGAAAGGTCCCACTCCGGATGGACCTCCATGATGCTCTCCACCAACTGCTCACCTCCAGCAGTCATCAAACGGTGGGCGAGGTCCTGATACTCAGGCGTTTCCACAAACGCATCCTGGTAAGCCTCCACCGCCTTGCCCTTAAGAACCACACATTGGGCTCGGACCTCTCCGGTTCGACCTCGCGTCGCCAAAGAACTTCCCCTCCTCCACGACGATGGTCTCCAACCTACTGGTCGCATCGGCAAGGGCTTCCTCGGCAGAAAGTGCCCGGTCCTCGGCCAACTTTTGGGCCTCTTCGGCACGCTTCTGAGCCTCTTCGGCACTCTTCTGAAGCTCCTCGACTCATTTTTGAGATGCATCGGCAGCCCGCTTCTGTTCCCGGGCGTCCTTCAGGCACTCTTTCGAGGCGTTCAGTTCAATCTCGTATTTCTCCTTCATATCCGCCTCCCTCACAATGGTGGAGTCGAGTTTGAATCAAAGCCCTCCTTTTCCGACTCCAATTGCGCGCTTCTCAAGCCGAACTGCGGCTCCTCGATCCACTTAGCGGACTTGCCCCCCTCCTCATGGCATTGGCGTCATAACTTTCCAACGTCTCGAACAGCTCCTTGCTCGATACACCAGCCCCAGACGTTCATCTCCACCATCTTCACCGCTCCCGACGGTGGCCCCTCGGCGATCTTTCTCCTATTTCGGGTCCAAGATTTGCCTGCACGCCGCCATCATCGCGGGGTGGACTGGGAGCATCTCCAGGACGGAAGTTTCCAATTCCTCCCGGCGTTGGGTTATCCGGATGGGGCTCCCTTGGCCGGACGAGGGGCCAGGTTTCTTCGCACCCTCGGTTCGCCCCGACTTGCGGGCATCCCCCATGAACTCCCCTCCAGACGCGGGAGCCTTCCTCTTTCGCGCACCCGCTTTGCCCACATCTTTGGCAATGCCCTTCCCTTTGTCCTTGGCTGGAACAGGGGTGGGAGATGGATCAGCCACCGAATGAGGGAGGAGGGGGGAGGAGGAGGAACGTCATGACTGGGGGCGGGCTCTGGTTGCACAGCAGCCGGGATATCTTGTGATGGCCCGGGCACCTCCCGCACGGGCACCTGAGCGGAAGACCCCTCTCCGCTAGCGGGGCGGGCAAGGTGGAGTGTGGGCACGCTTTTGAACCTAAAAGCTGTTAAGCAAGGAATTAATAAGCGACGCGCCCAGATAATCTCCCACTATAGCACCAGAACACCGAAGCAAGTGAGACTTACACATTAGTCCGCAGCTGGCCAGAAGATTATTGTCTTTCAAAAGGTTCCCGAGGCTCCGAAAGTCGCTGCTGAAAGACCGAACCTTATCCCACTTCGACCTCAGATCTCCTTGGCTTCTTTTCGAGATTGGTGGCTTCCCGTAATCTGCAAAAGAGAATAAATACATCAAGTCAGGAACTGTAATCAAAATTTCATACGAATGCGGCGGGTTATACCAAGTTCCCCGAAATGTCGAGGGATAGACACGTGCGGAAGAGGGTCCTCGGGCATAAATTCCCAATCCCCGCCAACGAAGATGAACCTCTCTTTCCAATTGTGCACCTTGTTGGGACTATCGGTGGCCGTCCCCCACTTCTGACCCAGCCGGAGAGATATATTATACCAGTCGGCGGACCGGCAAGGTCGGTATATGGACTCGAACTCCCTGGGAGACAAGTCTCCTCCAGCCTCGGCAACGCTCCACAAAATGTAGGAGGCTACCATCTGCCCTCAGCCATTCGGCGTTATCTGACAGGGAACCAGGTTCCAGTCCCTTAACACCTGGCGAAAGAAGGGATGCACTGGTAGGCGAAGGCCTTACTGCATCGCAGGTTCGTAGACCGCCACATACCCTTCGGGGGGATGGTCGGCACGCTCTTCTGGGCTTGGGGCTCTGAGCGTCACGGTCGAAGGAATGTCATAGGACAACCGTATGTCCTCCAACTCCGCCTCCGTGATCCTCGACGGAGCCATGGACGCTTCGGTTGCCGACCGTTTTAGCTCCTCGTCAAGAGCCCTCGCGGCCAGAGCATCCATCTTGTCCAGAGATCCCCTCATTTCGTGCACCCCGCCGGGCCTCCCTTTACCGCTGCTCTCCCGCCAAGACGGAGAGCCCCGACCTCCTCCCAATCGTCGATGGAGCCGACGGGTTCACAACGGGAGGCTCCGGATTCACCCCTCCCACGACTCCAGAAGAGGAAGATGATGTGGAGGCCGACGAAGAAACGCTCCCAATAATACTAGGGTTTGTGGGAGCGTCGGACGGGTTCTGTGAGTCGTCGTTTCCAGATGACATGTGGCTGTCCCCGGTAATGAAATCGTACTATGACTATGAAAGTAAACAATGAAAGCAAATTTCAACCGCTTTCTGAGCGCTTACCTTGAATGTACGACTCAAATGACACACCCGCTACGAACTTCTCGCTTATCGGCAAAATAACCACAGTGAGCACGAAGGTAAGAAGAAGGTACAGCATTGGGGTGGATGCCTGATTTTATAGGGGTGCACTCTCACATCCACCGTTCAAATCCCAAGTGTTCCACCTGGGCATACGGACGGTCGACGCGTGTCTTCAATAGCATAACAGGCGGGAAAGCAAAACCTAAACATTTAGTAAACCAAGGTCGCACGCGCTCCACGCGCGCCCCCATTCTCCGCCTCACGCGACTGCATTTAATGCGTACACCCTCTCACTCATGATTGCTCGACTGGGGAGGGACGCCTTGATAGACGTAATCACGCCATCGGGGACACGCCAAGATGGCTCCGGCCCTGAAGCCCTCACCCGTCATGAATGTTCACCGAACTTGGGGACTATCTTGGGTAGGTTGAATCACTTCTGCCGAACCACCTTGGGACCATATTTTTCATGGCGCATCAAGATTCCGTTTCATGAGGCACATCAACATTATGTTTATTCTCAAAAGTCTCACGCCTATTATAAATAATAGGCTTGGACTTGGGGGACTATTGTTACCACACAATTACGATATGGCTGCCACGTCAGCACATGCCCCATCCAAGCCCAGTAAGGGCCCAGTTCATGATCTATCAAGAATCCTATCTGGGCCCTGCTAGAGCCTTGGAAGGGCCCATCGCACGCTTGGGCCTTCGGCAGCCAGAAATCCGCGAGGCATGTGGAGGGCCTCGGCACTCACATGCGAACCATAGGGCCTCGTCAGGCCTCGCATCATTCGTAACCAGCGAGCAACTCGATATGCCGGGACGACCAGAGAAGTAATTAAGGAAAGATTGCGTTGATTTGGCGCACGAATCCTCACAAGGAAACCGAATCGTGATCTCCTAAAATCATGCAACGTGATAAGCTCAAGGAAGGAAGATAATCTCGGGTATCTTTATCACATAAGGAAGGAGGATCCGATTGGAGATCGAATTGATTTGTCTCCTAAATCAATTGGAACTCTCGCGCTATAAATGCAACATCTCCGGTTGTTCCGAGGTACGCACTTTTTATGCTTAAGAATCCCACCCTAAACTCTGCTCAAATCTCCTCGCTTGTCTCTTCCACACCCTTTTTGTTCCGCCCTGTATCTCTCTCATATACCGGGTGATTGACTTGATCGTCGGAGTGCCAACGATCGCGGACCCTTTTCTCCGGAGATCTTGGTGCCTAACGATCGCCCTAGTGTGCAGTAACATAACGAGTTGAGCGGCGAGGAGTGTTGGAGATCTGTTGGCACGTAGACGGTGCGAGGTTCCGGCGTCAACATTTAAATTGCAATTAAAGATATAGAATGGTGTAAATACTAAAATTATGATGGAAATAGAATGCTATTAAATATGTAAATTAACACGACAAACCAATATCGATAACTAAAAGAAAATGCTATTAAAATGTAGACGTAACAATCAAAGAGAGCTACAAATATTAACATTATTACGGCAAATGACTGCTATCTAATTTTTATTTTTTTATTTTTTTTTTTTTTTTTTTTAATAATAGTACTTGACAATAGCATTCAAAAAACACTATAATAGAGGTAGCACTTTGCACACTTTCGATCCCCTCTATTTGCCGTGCCCGTGTGTACATATGTATTTATATGCATTTGAAATGGGAAAATAGCATATTTAGTCTCAAATCTTTCAAAATTGTAATGAATATACCTTAATCTTTAAAATAACATCGAACATCTCCTTCAAATCTTTAATTTATGATGAAATTGCAATCTCCTTTAAATGAACAAAAAGCAAAAGACAAGAAAAAAGAAAAAGAGAAATAAACAAATAAACAAATGTACCTACAAAATTAAGAATAACAAAGATGTCATGTTCTTACTTCACTCTAACCACCACCAACCCCACCAGCCATCTTCTTCCACCCTAATCCCTAGCTTTCCCAAACCCACCACCACCAATACACTCACCACAGAATGTGGTCTGGAATGAAATGGTGGAAAACTACGGAAGCAAGATTTGAAATTTCAGCTATACAATTATTGAAGCAAGATTTGAATTGTTTTTTCATCATTTTAATTGGGTCTCACGGTAGTGGTGGAGAGTATAGTGGTGGTGGCAGTGGGTTTCAAAAGGTGGGAGGTTGGGGTGGAAGAAGATGACCAATGGAGTAGATGGTGGTTAAGGTAAAAGGAAGAATATTGTCACTTTGTTATTCTTCATTTTTGGGAGTACATTTGGTTATGTTTTTATTTATCTTTTTTTCTTGTCTTTTTGTGTTTTGTTTATTTTAAGATAAAAACAATTTCATCATAAATGATATATCGTGCCTATTTTCCTCAAACATTGGGGATGGTAAAGGTTGGGGACTAAATATGCTATTTTCCTTTTGAAATAAATAGATTCAAAAGTCGAGACTATGTGCTAGTCGAGTGCTGTTAGAATCCTCCTTTTTTTATTTGTTTTGTCGATTAGGAAATCTCAAGCATCGAAGATAGGTGAGCCATGCTGTTAGCCTATTGCAAAAATGGGGCAATCACACCATGCACTCAAACAATGACAAAAGAAGGTGAAAAGAAAATGCATATTCTTGCAAACAGCCATTAATTTTTAAAGTCGAAAAATATATATCACATACAATCATTGACAGGAACATAATTTTACGTTACAAACAGAATTTAAGAACCACTGTCCTTATACAAATACATATATCAACTGACTTGTAGAAATTTGAAAGCAGGGTTTAATAAGTATTGCAAGTAATTTATTGTGTCTTAATTCATCTCCCGACGAAGAGCTCCATACATGGCTGCCATAGAATCCTCAGTAGCCAGTGAAAGTCGAGGAATGTAGAGCTATGACGAACAGAAAGAAGGCGACGAGTTGAGGACATATCTTGGAAATACTTCCATTCGAGGTTGCGTCTGTCTTGGATCCTGCTCCATTCATGAATGAAGACAATTAGACGATTTAATTGCAGTATAGAAACTTTGTACAATGATTTGTTTGTTCGTGTTAAAGATATGGTATTAGCATGTTTGGCTAAGCTTAAAAGTAGCTTAATAGTTATTTTTCTCGAAAAGTAAACCCACGGTATAGGCAATAACCGGCCGTGTGTACATGTGGGCGTGTAGAAAGAGCTAGTCCAGCCACTAGCTGGTTCAACTCTTTGCTTTCGAGAAAAGTAACTTTTATGTTACTTTTAAACTTTAGTCACATAATTGGTAGAATCTTTCATTTACCTGTCACTGATGGGCTAGTTGGAGAATCATTAGTTCCATCTGAAGAATCTGGTGGTGAACTCTCTGGAGAAGCCACAGGAGACATTGCAGGGCCATTAACAGCTAACAAATACACATCAGAATTGAATATATGTGCATAACAATATAATAAATTCACTACCAACATAATTGAGTCGATGTGCTCGAGGTCTTACCATTGCACCTACTAATCGGTGGAGTTTCCACCTTACACGCACCAGGCAGTGCAAGCGCTTGCGTTTGGTTAATATTGACTCCCAACGAACCACCACCACCACCGTTAACTATAGTACAGAGGCATCGGGGTTGAGTTTTAACGACATTAGCAAGCGCAGCATGAAGAAGATGGGGTTTCTGAGCTTCCGGTAACAAAACTGAGACACGAAGCCATGCTAATGAGCACATTTGTGCAACCTGATTGAGCCATGGCTGCATCAGCTGAAAAAATGATCAGTATAATAACAAGAATTGCACTAATGTTAATCCCTTTTGGTGCCATTTGATAGATTGAATTCTGAATCAAGAAAAGACTGTGTTTGTTATGGTGAAATCAAGAAAGCAAGGGGGGAAGGATTTATATAAGCATTTTCCAGTTAAAAAATGGAGTATTTGGTAAACTAGAAATGGCTCATGAGGTAAGAGCCGCAATTGATGCCATAACGTGTCATATTCAAAGATGAGATTTATTGTAAATTAATGGAGAATTTAGTATTAATCTAGTAATTCAATGAAATGTCTGGCAATAATTTAAAAGTTTTTTTTTCTTGCAAAAGGGAATGGTATTGTGTAGTATATTATGGCTGATCGCCTACCACTAGAAAACCTTGGCTTGACTTGAAATGTTTCTGCAGTGCTCTGGATTAAGTTTTTGTGTAAGGTTGTGTTTGATTGCAAGTGGAAAATTTAGGTGGAAAGAAAATAATTTTCATGGAAATGAATTACCAAGAAAATTTAGATTGGAAAATGTTAACAAATTTTCCATAAAAAATAAATGGGTTAGAAAAGGTTAACAAATTTTCCATGGAAAATAAATTCTCCTATCCCACCAAGAAAATATTTTCCTTGAAAACAAGGAAAATATGGCCAAAAGTGGAAAACATGGAAAAAAATTTCCATGGAAAATCAAAAGTTCTAATCAAACGAAAGATGGAAAATAGGTGAGAAAATACATTTTCTATGAAAATTTTTGTCAATTAAACAGACCAAAGCTGGAAAATGGGTGGAAAATTTTCATTTTCCATGGAAAATGCAAGGAATCAAACACACCCTAAGTTCAAGTTTTGCGTAAGGAATATGATTATATAATCTAGTCACGTCTAATACTGCTTATCAAACATGCACCGATGGTATGGAGGGATATGAGTTTACGTACTGAAGACTCATCATGTGACTAATCACGTGCGTAAAACACCTCTTGGATAATAAACACTCCCCCCGTTCCATAAATATATGCTTACCTTCCTTATTCATTTGTTCCAAATTATAGTCCACTTTTCTTATTGAGAGTATAAATAATTTCTTAGTTTTCTAGTATGCCCATATTTAATGTGTCTTGTTAACAACAAATATGAACTGTCATTATTCAATGGAAGGGTTGTTGGAAGAAAACGTGTATGCCACCAAAATTGTTGAAGTCGCATTTGCTGAAATGCTTTTTACTTAGTGGAGCCCTTGCTCCTCCTGATGACATCTAGCTTGCTCCTGGCTGTTGGATGAAGAAACCCTTTGTCTGCCTCTTTAAGGGTGGAGTCTTCATTGGGATCAAAAGCAGATAAAAGAAATACATTGATTCATCTTCTACTCTCTCTCTCTCTCTCTCTCTCTCTCTCTCTCTCTCTCTCTCTCTGGAAAAAAGCTCTTCATTCAATAACTCTTCTTCATCTTCCTTCTTGGTTTTTGGTTCTGGATAAGGGGCGCAGTGTTTTTTGATCATGTTTTTGGGTTATCAGATTAAGATTAGAAAAAGTTATCTTGGTTCTATGTGAACAGTGTTTTAAGAGTGTGTTTGGCCTATATTCTTTAAGTTTAAGCCTTGGTGGCTTATGAGCTTGTAAGCTGACAATCTGGTAGACCTTTGTTGCCGTTTGGTTGATTACTAGTGCTATTCGAGCTTAATCTACTTTAATGGATGCTCAACACGGAATTAGGTGTTAGATCTGGTCACCGAACCTTGAATCAAACCAATTTCCATCTATGACCCAATTATATCTTTATGAAGGATTCGAATAGATAATGAACGCAACACAGAATTAGAAAACCACACCAAAGATTACACAAATCATAGAAGTATATATCTATCTCCTATTGGACTTAATGTCGTTTGTTATTTGAGCTAGACACATGTAGCACCTCTCGACATCAACACAAATCCCAAGAATTATCCTAAAAATTGTCCAAATTTTAGGATAACATTAATTCAATAACAAACAATCAATAAAATTAAGAACTTAGATGTATAGGTTAAAAACCAATTATCCAATTTTAATCAATAGCCTCTTTCAATGGTCAATCGATTCTATACTTATACGTGAACCTAATTATCACTCATTAAATTTCGAACATGTAAGCATGTATTAATTTACAAAGATCATCACATAACGATTTCATAGAGCATAATGATATAGACCATCAATTATGGGACTCTATGTTTTTTTATTATCATGTGCTAATTTGTACCGAATCTCTCAAAACAATATAAATCAAAAACATGTTTTAATAGTGATCAAGTGTCAAAACGGAATTAATGAATAATAAAAAATTAATCCAAAAGTAAGAATAAAAACGAGCAATTTATTAGATTAAAGAGTTAATAAGGTTTCATTAATATTTTAGTCATAAATGTTTAGTCTATCATATTTTGATTAAGAAAATACAAGATAAAAAGTAAATACATAACACGGTAATTTAGAGTTGGTACAATCTTTAATCTTGAATCTCTTCAACGATCTTGGACGGCACCGTCTTCTTCTTCAAAATCATCCAAAGTTCCAATGATTTCTTGTAATTTTTCTTCCAAGAATTTGATGTGGAATTCCTACAAAGATTTGTATTATGTTATGATATGAAGCTCACTTTTTTCTTCCCTAATAATGTGTATTTATATGGCCAACAATTACTCTAAATCGGTACCTAAGTTTGTGTCCAAAAAAGAATCCAAAAGAAGCTCAAACACATAAGGAAAGAAAAACAATTTGTTGGGCCGAAAAGCTTGAGAAGCCCATGCGATCGCATCGGCCAATGACCCGCGATCGCATGGAATGAGAAATTGGGCATTTGCTTATAATTTCAATGGCCAGCTATCGCAATAGATCGCATGGGCCAAATTCATCCCTATTTTGCATCTTAGTCCTCATTTATTTGCACAATAAGACCCTAAACTTTACATCGTTGTTAATTGAGCCTTCCAAAATAAACTTTTATTTCAACTTTGCCCTCATATATTTGCATTACAGTTCCTTAAACCGTTATAAATTTGCAATTTGGTCCCCATACTTATACTATTCTTTCAATTTAGTCCTTTTTGCCAACTTTGCTCCAAACACCACCAAACTCGGGTTTTGACCTACAATAACAAAATAAACACATAATTAAATAAAATTACACTCATATGCACTTACAATGATCCACTTTAACATTCTCAATGAGTGTAAAATCACACTTATCACGTATACAGAAGCGGTAACAAAACTTGTGTCCGTAGAGAAAACTCTAATTTACATCCAATTAAACCCATCAGAGTAGAGGACTCGTGGCATATTTTTGAGGACTCAATAGGCATTACAAGGGAAAGATTCAAAGCTTCTAAGGAAGAACAATTATGTATAGAAACAACTGTCTCAAAAATGAAGGATGAAATTTTGAATAGGTGTGAAGGACTCCCAATGGCATTGAAAACAGTGGCAGAAATTATTTCACTCGAAATCATGCTAAAAGAATAATTATATTCTTTTTTCTTCATTACTTTTCTATGTTTTCTTGTTCTTCTTTGTTTACACGATTATGTTGATTCCATTTTGTTGTCTTTGCAACAATTTGGTAACAAGACAATCGGAATAGTGGAATTGGGACATTTTTGTTTCACCGAGATTAATCACATCGGTAAGACCCTCAAGTGTCGGCACGGTGTATGAACAAGGAAATGGATATCATATGAACAAGAAAGCTAAGCCTCATATTCATCTAACGTTGTATGTTTGTCGCTACTTGAGCGTAATTTTAATTTTATTATTTTTCAATCAAAATACAACCAAACTAAACTGACAACAGCGGTTACCATAATGTCCTAGCTCTAACTTTAATGAAATTGCACACTTAGGTCCTTAAACTTTTAACTAATAATAAAAAAGTAAACTAATAAAATTAATAATAAAACGCTAATAAAATTATCACAGGGATTAAAATAAAACCACCTATCCATCTTCATCAGTCTGTGCATTCATGACTTATGGTGCCTTCGAAGTTGTCATAATTTCTTACTCTTACTTGGTTATATTTGTCTCAATAGTTTTTTTTTTTTTGATAACAATTCAATAATGTGTGACCATAAATCTTCAATATCATGATCCGTAGAATTTATTCAATCATTTAATGTTTACCAAAAAATGTGATCCTATGCTTTGTGACACACATTAAAGGGTATACTCACACCCAACCTTTAAAAACGAAGGAAAAGGGAGACATGACCAGCCACATGTTACTCCAGTGTATTAGAGACATGACGTGAGTTGATAATGGATGCCAACTAGGTGCTAGATCTACAATCAAAACAAGCTATGATAGGATAAAACTTGTTTCAGCCGCATCAGTGCCAATGCAGCCAGAGGACAGGAGGAGCGCAGTGTGGCTGCGATTGTTGAGCAATTCAAGAAGCTGCACGCTTTGACCTTCAACTTACCAACTCCCAAACAAAAAAAATTAACACAATCAGAAATTAGGGTTCGTCTATTTTGAACAAATAATGGAGCAAAACTTCGTGCAAATTCAAATTCAATTGTCACTTATATTCAATTCATACTACGAAATATATTAGTATAATAGTTTTTGTTCTTTCTTCTTGTGGCGTAAAAGAAGAACTTGCTCTGTAACTTGTTATTGTGAAAAGTTCTTAACTTGTTATCAACATATATAGAAACAAACATACCAATAAAATGAAGTGAGCTATACATTTTATGCCTTCAAATAATAATACATTTTCTTAGCTTTACGTAATGAATTCGACTTTTCATGTTGTGATTGATTCCTTCAAATAAAGTGAAAGACACTTGCACTTATAAGGACCTCTAGATTCTTTACAAAACGTCGACGTAGGCCAGTGGTGGAGTCAAGAGTTTTTCTTTGGGTAGGAAAAAATTAAGTAGCAATTTTTATTTGTTTTTGAAATAATATAAGACTAATGAAAATATTTTGATGTTACCTACGCGTTTTCATACTTTGAAAATGTTGTATAATTAGCTCATTATCAATTTCTTGAAATATATTAATATATACAATCAAACTGTCATTCAACTATTAATTTCTTTCCGTCAATAATTTTTTCTTCAATAACAAATAGAGCTTTCATTTTAAAAAATCTCTCCATAACTGTTGACATTAAATTCAATAATATATAAATAAGCAACAAAATATGTCATCAAAGCACAACAATCTAATAATAAGCCGACAAAGCACAACAATCCAATAATATTCTGGTTAGTTGTGTTAACGAATTTAGGGTTTATTTTGGTTTATTGTAGTTTTAATTTGAAAAAATGGAGTGAAAATTACAATCGTATTAGGATGCGGTTACCTGCATAAATGATATCAATTGGGCTTGGGGACTTGGGTGTTCAGCAATTGATATGAACTAAAACTTGGGGTTTAGTCCAATTTGAGCTAAAACTTAAAATAAAAATAATTTGGGTTCGGCCTTGAGCTTGAGTTATTTTGGGTTAATTTATATTTTTGAAATCGGGCTTGGACCATTTTCAAAATCTTTGCGGGGTTAATTGACCCCTTGTCCCTTGGTGGCTAGTACGCCCTTGCTTGCGCAATGAGAGACAAATTATAGAAAGTAGAAGAAGCAGTCAACGAAGACACAGGAAAGTAACACGAGACAATTGTACCAAATATAGTCTAGTTCATGCTTGTTTATTATAGTTGGAGATTAATATCAAGTATCTTTTGTCCATGTGGTAATTTAACGTCAAATGATGCTCGTTAGGAATCTATTAGACCGGCGTGCGTATCTTTTAGTTATCGGAACAATCGCTAACCGGATGTAACAAAAACAGAAGTCGGGTGAATAAAAAGAAACTTCGCTTAAAATTGGATGACCAGTAGTATAAATAAGGCATCACTATAAACAAATTTGGAATAAAGAGTTGAATAAAAATAGAACTCACAAATTATGACCAAGTATTTCTATGATGTATCTATCTATTGCTGCTAACAGAAATAATGTTAACAATAATGAAGAATGTGGAAAAACTGGCCAAAGCTGTAAAGTAAAAGGAAAATGTGGCCAAAGCTGTAAAGTAAAAGGAAAATGGGCCCTTTTTGATTTGATAGGTTGGCCAACGGCATTCACACATCTACCAAATGGATGTACTTTTTGCAGACAAATTAAAAGTCTCATTATTCATGTATTGGTAGAATTCATATATCAGTTGTGTTACTTACTGCCATAGCCAAATCAGTAGAGATTTTAGATTACTGAAATTCAAAAATGGTTGATGCTCATTCAGAACATCTCATAAACAAGTTTTTAAACAATTTTCGAGAAGCAGAAGAGGAATATCCTAAATTACCACTGCGTCTTGCTCTTCAAGAATTCGCAAATAGTTTGGACGTGAAGAAATTAGACCCCAGGATGTTAATGAGAAGGAGGGACTGCTTACATGATCTTAATGATGCTTTGAATCAATGCATCAATATCTTCTTGTTATTTGTTTAAAATATCTAGACACATTGTTTCTCTTTGTTTATATAAGAAATCATCCTCAAAGCAATTATGCTTGAAGCATTATATAAGAAATCATCCTCAAATCATTCTCCTTTTGCTTTACAGCTTAGGCCACTTTTTTTCTTTGGACGCATAGCTTCATTATTGTTAACAATTTATCTGTTAGCAGCAATAGAGAGAAATACTACTGGTCATCCAATATTAAAGCTAAGGTTTTACAACCTCCATTTAGCACATTTACCCAAAAAATGATTAATGTTTTATTTTTTGCAGTTCCTCATGTTGAGCTTTATGTTAAAGGTAAATTGGCATAAATCTGTGTTATAGTCAAAGACTGTAAAGAGCATTGTAGTTCTTTTAAACTGAATCAGTTCCCTAGTGATTTACCCATATACATTCGGTTACAGCAGAAAATTAAATCCAACCAAACAATTTACATCTCCTGAATCATCAGCAGCAGCTAGAAAAGATGATTTTGAATGTCAAGCAATCTGCAATAATAGAAATGAGATAACTGCAAATTGTAGGAATTAATGTCCAATGTCCAATTAGTTAGGTCGAACTTAATTACTTGTTGGACTAAATTAATTAATGTGGAAATTAGGTCCCTTACTTCCTTATCCAGAAAAAATTGAAAAATACGCTCCTTTTTGAAATGTATAGATTTATATTTACATAAATTATTAAATACACTTATTTATTTAAAAAAATTCACCAGGAGGCAAAAAAGTCATTTTCAATTTATATAATAGAAATCTTATATCCTTCCTTCTTTTCTTTGACGATTTTGGGCAATCATTTGTTCTGAAATTGTATCCTCAATTTTGGTAGATCTTTAAGTGCAATTTTTTTTATTTTCAGCCTTTCAATTCATCCAAATATGTCATTACCTCTATTTCTTTAGTTTTTTTTTTTACCCAAATCATCATATATTGTTCACCCAAATTATTTTGTTGAGAGAGAGAGAGAGAGAGAGAGAAATCCTACCGAATTTGAGTTGAGATCTTCCTTACAAACCACGAGTTCATGAATTTCAAGATAACATAGCTTAAACTTTGTTCTTGAAGTTAAAATTCGAATTTGAGCAGTTTCTTCATTCATTCATATTTGAAAGAGGTTGGACATAGATTGTGACAAGTTTGTGTATAATTGCATTGGGAAATTATTGCTTTTAAAATTTGGGTTAGCTCCATAGCTAAATTTCTTTTACTTTGAGTTTTGAAGACACACTAAAGGTGTTTGACAAAATGTTACAACCGAAATTTACACCTATATTTAATGCCATGAGGGAAGGGTATGAATATTTGTTGGGAATTGGTGGGTATTAGGCTCGATTTTTGATAGATAATTGATGTTATTAGTGTTGAGTTTTTGAATTTACTTTATATGACTTGGACATTAAGTTAAATGCCACCATGATTGATCTTCCTTACAAGCTATGAGCATGTGAATTCGTTTAAAAAAAATGATTTAATGATGTAGATTGACAAACTTACACTTAGTCAGATTTTACATTGCTAAGAATCATCGTTTTTTGTGATGTGATAAATTGTGATCAAAGTGTTGTGAACAAGGAAGAATCACTCCAAGTTAGGTGATTGTGTCACATTTTGTTCTAAAAGTGACATAATATAATATCAATATTAATCAAACTTCTTTAATAACTTCTTTAATGGTTAAAGTATCACGTATATATTTTAGAGTTGAGTGATAAAAAGTGAATACTTGTTCAAAAAGTGACATACGGTATCACTTTTTATTCTAAAAGTGACAGATTATGTTACTTTTTGTTCTAAAATTGACAAAAAGTGACACAATGCAATATCAATACTCATTAAACTTCTTTAATGGTTGAAGTATCACGTATACATGTCATTCTAATGTTAGTACAAAGCACATGGGTATTAAGTCTATTTTGAATAGAAAAACTAATTTATATGAAGAATTTACATACAATGTTACTTTTTGTTCTAAAAGTGACATAATATAATATCAATATTGTGACGCCCCGAAACTTAACCTTCGGGTGTCAAGAGATACATAAAATCAGGATTTAAAATTTACAAGGATTTTGACTAAATAAAAAAAATTTGTTTGATACCTAAATGGTATCGTCGAGTTGTAAAAATTTAAGGAATGCACTATTGATTAATATACTAATGATATGCCAAATTTGAAAATTTTTCGGCGCATGACCTAATTATAATAAATTTTGGAAGATACTTGGTCGCAATACATTTTCAGTTTGCACCTCACTGATAGGAAAATATGTGAAAATTTATACACATTAGAAAATAGTAAATCTAGTGCCTATTGAAAGATAATTCCTTAAATGACCACTCTGTAAAATTTCATAACAAGAAGATAAATGTAAATACTTCAAACTTCATCCCAAATACACGAAACCAAGCGATTCTTGTTGTCGGGTGCAGCCAATTTGAAGATTTTATAAAATACATTTCAAATCCTTTTTCTGTGAAATTTGTGGCATTAGAAATATATTTTCAATTAGTTTCCTATATTAAAATATGGAAAATTACCAAGATCATATGATATAGACGTTTTATTAAAAACGGTAAGGTACTACACAGACACTTCAGATTGACCCTTCAACACTTAAAAATTTATATCTCGTGCCACACATATCCAAATTGAGTGATTTTTGTGCTCATGTAAAGACAACTCAAAGAAGAACACAGAAGTATTTTTAGAGTCTCAAATGGATGTTTTAAGAGTTCATAATGGCACTTTGAATTGACCCTAAGAATCTGTCCCGTCTCTGTCTCTCTTTTATCATTGTTGAAAAAAAAAAAATCTATAAAATTGCCTTTTAGCATAACATGAAAGGTATGATCTCAAAACATACTTCCAGTACCATATTACATCATGTCTTATACATTGTTATATTCAAAACCACAAGAAAACACATGGAAAGCTAGTTTTTGAACAAAACATACGAAAAAGAAATTTCGATACAAAATAACTTTGTCCTTGACCCATCATCGAGTATGCCAACTAACTTCCATCAACCTCAACGATCATACATCTAAAAATTTAGTATGAATACTATGAGTATAAGGAATACTCAGTAAGATACCATGCTTGGATTTAACATGTTAATATTACACAAAAGAAAGCATTCAAACACATACTTGCACATTCCGGCTTGCCGGTGCCTTTCGGACTTGTCCTAAGGTATAAATAGATATCTAACTATGTGGACTTGTCCACATCTTTCATATTATGGTTTTCATGCATAACTTAAGCATAGATATTACCATGAAATCCTTACCACTTGAGCATAGAAAAGTATCTTACTTTAAAACTTGAAGTAACGCGTGCTTGAAAATATGCAAAACTTCTACGAACCAAATTCCTTATAAAGTTTCTCTTGCAAAATAAATATATTGAATGGCGGAGGATACTACCTTTTTATATGCAAACAATGAAAATTAATGAGAAGGGAGATTATTATTATTATTCACCGCAACCGCCACTTAGTGCTTATCTCCAAATTTCGGAATTTGTGAATGTATATCTCAAATTCATGCATAATTGCCTAAGCTAAAGACCACGTATATATAAATAACTTAATCATGAAGAAATATGTATTCAGATCCTTATCTAATTCATGTAATTATAAAATGACTACAATTCATTTTCTTATGAATTTACTTTAACGATCATATCTAGGATCTAATTTAACCGAATAATCTTTTTCTTGAGCTAATTATACATTATTTAATACGAGCTTCAAAACAAGCATAATATTGACATATATATTTTCAAGTCTTTAGACACCCAAAAATATATACTAAACTGGTGTAGAAAAATTTAATAGTACTTAAGTATTCAAAGCATAACTAAAAAAATCATAACTGAATAATCTAGCATAAAAATGGCCGTCAATGCATCCCATGGATTGCTATCTACATGTCTTTTATTTTTTTTTACATAAAAAATCACATTTAAATCTGCATAGAAAATTTAAATTTTGTCGAATCACTATGTCTAATAGAACTTCGAATCTAAAGCGAAAGACTAGACAATATTTTTTTTTTTTCGCCACATCGAACTGACGAAGTCCCTGTTAGCTTGAATTGGAGATGAATTTTTTAAATATCTTCTATTTTATTTATGTGGCACAATTTTTTAAGCAATCTACAATTGCATTGGAGATGCATAAAATATTTACCCAATTTTCAATAATGGATATATAGAAATTGGTATAATGTCAAATAGAAATAATATAATTGATGTGATTCTTTTGATTCTAACAATTTGCAGGCAATGGGAATCAAAATTATGCTCAAGTAGCGACAAACATACAACATTCGACTTTGTCTAGAGCTACATAGGAAGTCTATTAGTTTTGTTGAGTGTAAAGTAATTCCTTGAACTAGAGGAGATTTTTACATATTCCCGTTAGTCCTTCTATCTCTAATAACTAATAGATTTCTTATGTTAATTTTTGCATAACCCATTTAGTCCTTCCGTCCCAAAAATTAACGGACTTCCTACATTGATTTTTACATAGCCTCAATAGTCCGTCCCTACGTGATTGCATCACATTTCAACAAGGTTAAAATCACACCAAAAAAAAAAAAAAAAAAAAGTTTTTTTTTTTAATTTGTCGAAATAAAATTAAAACTCACCACTCCCAAATAAAAAAATTGACCCTCAAAATATACTAGTATAATAGTTTTTGTTCTTTTTCTTACGGTGGAAATATTCTAACGCTTGCGCGGTGGACACACCCACTTGGACACTTTGTCAGTGGGCGTTGGATAAGTGTAAAAGTGCAAGACTATAACATCGCCCATTGTGGGCATTAGAAGGTCTGTTTTTCTTCCGGTGTAAAAGAAGAACTTACCCATAACTTGTTATTATGAAAAATTCTTAACTTGAGAACATATATAGGAATAAATATACCAATAAAACAAAGTGAAAGCTATACATTATGCCTTCAAATAACGATACATTTCCTTAGCTTTACGTAAAGAATTCAACTTTTCATAGTGTCATTGATTTCTTGGAACGAAGTGAAAGCTACACATTATGCCTTCAAATATATATAATAATGAAGAAATCTTTTAATTTATCGACATCTCAAAATCTATACTAACATTTGTTTTTAATGAATGACAAATTTCTTCTTTGCAATTACTTTCCACAACAATGTCCAGTATTGTCGGCACTATAATAAATACTCAAATGAGAGAATGATACCTTTCCCCAGCTGAGCACAAGGAACTTAATTATGTATAGTATAAAGTGGTTACTTCAACAAGAAGAATTGATTACTACAAAAGCCTTATAAATTAAAAATGGCTCCTATATATATTCAGAATTTCTTCTTGACAAGTTTGTCAATGAATTTCAATAAGCAGAAAAAGGTATGGCCTAATTTACCATTGCTCAATAACTTTAAATAAATTTTTAACATTTTGCAAGGGAAGAAATTCAAGCCCCAAAAGCTAATTGATTTGAAAGGCGATATACATGAAATCAATGATACTTTGGTTGAGCACATTGGATTGGCTGAAGATAAATGTTGTCGATTTTAATCTCGCAAGTGGACATATCGTTAACAAGTAATATAATTATAAATAGAGTCACGAACCACGAGGATTTGAATTTTCCATGTCTTGTCGTTAATTAATAATAATTCTAATTCAAGAAAAACACAATCAGTTATTAAATTCAATTTTAACTAAATCTAATTATCTACTAAAATAAGTAATTAAAATTATACAAAACTTGGAATTAATCAAATCATGAAAGGTACTAGAATCTCGAATCCACAATTGTTAACCTAATTGAACCTCAATTGCTTGTTTATACACAATTCATGATTTATGTTGACAACCGGTATTCCTAATATGTTAATTTGCTGTCTCGATACCAATCAAATCAATTTCCATCTATGACCGAACTATATCTTTATGAAGGATTCAATTAGATAATGAACGCAACACAAAATTAGAAAACCACACCAAAGATTACACAAAGCATAGAAGTATATCTCTATCTCCTATTGGACTTAATATCGTTTGTTATTTGAGCTAGACACATGTAGAACCTCTCAGCATCAACACAAATCCCAAGAATTATCCTAAAAATGTCCAAATTTTAGGATAACATTAATTCAATAACAAACAATCAATAAAATTAAGAACTTAGATGTATTGGTTAAAAACCAATTATCCAATTTTAATCAATAACCTCTTTCAATGGTTAATCGATTCTATACTTATACGTGAACCTAATTATCACTCATTAAATTTCGAACACGTAAGCATGTATTAATTTACAAAGATCATCACATAACGATTTCATAGAGCATAATGATATAGACCTTCAATTATGGGACTCTATGTTTTTTATTATCATGTGCTAATTTGTACCGAATCTCTCAAAAACAATATAAATCAAAAACATGTTTTAATAGTGATCAAGTGTCAAAACGGAATTAATGAATAATAAAAAATTAATCCAAAAGTAAGAATAAAAACGAGCAATTTATTAGATTAAAGAGTTAATAAGGTTTCATTAAAATTTTAGTCATAAATGTTTAGTCTATCATATTTTGATTAAGAAAATACAAAATAAAAAGTAAATACATAACACGGATAATTTAGAATAAAAGTTGATACAATCTTTAATCTTGAATCTCTTCAACGATCTTGGACGGCACCGTCTTCTTCTTCAAAATCATCCAAAGTTCCAATGATTTCTTGTAATTTTTCTTCCAAGAATTTGATGTGGAATTCCTACAAAGATTTGTATTATGTTATGATATGAAGCTCACTTTTTTCTTCCCTAATAATGTGTATTTATATGGCCAACAATTACTCTAAATCAGTACCTCAGTTTGTGTCCAAAAAGAATCCAAAAGAAGCTCAAACACATAAGGAAATAAAAACAATTTGTTGGGCCGAAAAGCTTGAGAAGCCCATGCGATCGCATCGGCCAATGACCCGCGATCGCATGGAATGAGAATGGGCATTTGCTTATAATTTCAATGGCCAGCGATCGCAATAGATCGCATGGGCCAAATTCATCCCTATTTTGCATCTTAGTCCTCATTTATTTGCACAATAAGACCCTAAACTTTACATCGTTGTTAATTGAGCCTTCCAAAATAAACTTTTATTTCAACTTTGCCCTCATATATTTGCATTACAGTTCCTTAAACCTTTATACATTTGCAAGTTGGTCCCCATACTTATACTATTTTTTCAATTTAGTCCTTTTTGCCAACTTTGTTCCAAACACCACCAAACTCGGGTTTTGACCTACAATAACAAAATAAACACATAATTGAATAAAATTACACTCATATGCACTCATAATGATCCACTTTAACAGTCTAAATGAGTATAAAATCACACTTATCACATATACAGAAGCGGTAACAAAACTTGTGCCCGTAGAGAAAACTCTAATTTACATCCAATTAAACCCATCAGAGTAGAGGACTCGTGGCATATTTTTGAGGACTCAATAGGCATTACAAGGGAAAGATTCAAAGCTTCTAAGGAAGAACAATTATGTATAGAAACAACTGTCTCAAAAATGAAGGATGAAATTTTGAATAGGTGTGAAGGACTCCCAATGGCATTGAAAACAGTGGCAGAAATTATTTCACTCGAAATCGTGCTAAAAGAGTAATTATCTTCTTTATTTCTTCATTACTTTTCTATGTTTTCTTGTTCTTCTTTGTTTACACGATCGTGTTGATTCCATTTTGTTGTACTGCAACAATTTGGTAACAAGACAATTGGAATAGTGGAATTGGGACATTTTTGTTTCACTCGAGATTAATCACATCTGGTAAGACCCTCAAGTGTCGGCACGGTGTATGAACAAGGAAATGGATATCATATGAACAAGAAAGCTAAGCCTCATATTCATCTAACGTTGTATGTATGTCGCTACTTGAGCGTAATTCTTAATTTTATTATTTTTCAATCAAAATACAACCAAACTAAACTGACGACAGCGGTTACCATAATGACCTAGTTCTAACTTTAATGAAATTGCACACTTCGTCCTTAAACTTTTAACTAATAATAAAAAAGGAAACTAATAAAATTAATAAGAAAACGCTAATAAAATTATCACAGGGATTACAATAAAACTACCTATCCATCTTCATCAGTCTGTGCATTCATGACTTATGGTGCCTTCGAAGTTGTCATAATTTCTTACTCTTACTTGGTTGTATTTGTCTCAATAGTTTTTTTTTTTTTTTGATAACCATTCAATAATGTGTGACCATAAATCCTCAATATCATGATCCGTAGAATTTATTCAATCATTTAATGTTTACAAAAAAATGTGATCCTATGCTTTGTGACACACATTAAAGGGTATACTCACATCCAACCTTTAAAAACGAAGGAAAGGGGAGACATGACGTGAGTTGATAATGGATGCCAACTAGGTGCTAGATCTACAATCAAGACAAGCTATGATATGATGAAACTTGTTTCAGCCGCATCACTGCCAATGCAGCCAGAGGACAGGAGGAGCAGTGTGGCTGCGATTGTTGAGCAATTCAAGAAGCTGCACGCTTTGACCTCCGACTTACCAACTCCCAAATCAAAAAAAATTAACACAATCAGAAATTAGGGTTAGTCTATTTTGAACAAAAAATGGAGCAAAACTTCGTGCAAATTCAAATTCAATTGTCACTTATATTCAATTCATACTACGAAATATATTAGTATAATAGTTTTTTTGTTCTTTCTTCTTGTGGCGTGAAAGAAGAAGTTGCTCAGTAACTTGTTATTGTGAAAAGTTCTTAACTTGTTATCAACATATATAGAAACAAACATACCAATAAAACGAAGTGAGCTATACATTTTTTGCCGTCAAATAATAATATGCCGTCAAATAATAATACATTTTCTTAGCTTTACGTAACGAATTCAACTTTTCATAGTGTGATTGATTCCTTCAAATAAAGTGAAAGACACTTGCACTTATAAGGACCTCTAGATTCTTTACAAAACGTCGACGTAGGCCAGTGGTGGAGTCAAGAGTTTTTCTTTGGGTAGGAAAAAATTAAGTAGCAATTTTTATTTGTTTTTGAAATAATATAAGACTAATGAAAATATTATGATGTTACCTACACGTTTTCATACCTTGAAAATGTTGTATAATTAGCTCATTATCAATTTCTTGAAATATATCATTCTCAATATATACAATCAAACTGTCATTCAACTATTGATTTCTTTCCATCAATAATTTTTTCTTCAATAACAAATAGAGCTTTTATAAAACAATCAAACTGTCATTCAACTATTGATTTCTTTCCATCAATAATTTTTTCTTCAATAACAAATAGAGCTTTCATTTTATAAAATCTCTCCATAACTGTTGACATTAAATTCAATAATATATAAATAAACAACAAAATATGTCACCAAAGCACAACAATCTAATAATAAGTCGAATAAAGCACAACAATCCAATAATATTACGGTTAGTCAATAGTTAATCTAATTTAGGGTTTATTTTGGTTTATTGTAGTTTTAATTTGAAAAAATGGAGTGAAAATTACAATCGTAGGATGCGGTTATCTGCATAAATGATATATCAATTGGGCTTGAGGACTTGGGTGTTCAAAGAATTGATATGAACTAAAACTTGGGGTTTAATCCAATTTGAGCTAAAACTTAAATAAAAATAATTTGGGTTCGGCCTTGAGCTTGAGTTATTTTGGGTTAATTTATATTTTTGAAATCGGGCTTGGACCATTTTCAAAATCTTTGCGTGGTTAATTGACTCCTTGTCCCTTGGTGGCTAGTACGCCCTTGCTTGCGCAATGAGAGACAAATTATAGAAAGTAGAAGAAGCATTCAACGAAGACACAGGAAAGTAACACGAGACAATTGTACCAAATATAGTCTAGTTCATGCTTGTTTATTATAGTTGGAGATTAATATCAAGTATCTTTTGTCCATGTGGTAATTTAACGTCAAATGATGCTCGTTAGGAATCTATTAGACCGGCGTGCGTATCTTTTAGTTATCGGAACAATCGCTAACCGGATGTAACAAAAACAGAAGTCGGGTGAATAAAAAGAAACTTCGCTTAAAATTGGATGACCAGTAGTATAAATAAGGCATCACTATAAACAAATTTAGAATAAAGAGTTGAATAAAAATAGAACTCACAAATTATGACCAAGTATTTCTATGATGTATCTATCTATTGCTGCTAACAGAAATAATGTTAACAATAATGAAGAATGTGGAAAAACTGGCCAAAGCTGTAAAGTAAAAGGAAAATGGGCCCTTTTTGATTTGATAGGTTGGCCAACGGCATTCACACATCTACCAAATGGATGTAGTTTTTGCAGACAAAGGGTATCACGTGGGATCTTAATTCTTACAAAATAAAAGTCACATTATTCATGTATTGGTAGAATTCATATATCAGTTGTGTTACTTACTGCCATAGCCAAATCAGTAGAGATTTTAGATTACAGAAATTCAAAAATGGTTGATGCTCATTCAGAACATCTCATAAACAAGTTTTTAAACAATTTTCGAGAAGCAGAAGAGGAATATCCTGATTTACCATTGCTTGTTGATCTTCAACAAATCGCAAATAGTTTGGACTTGAAGAAATTAAACCCCGAGATGTTAATGGAAAGGAGGGACTGCTTATATGATCTTATTGATGCTTTGAATCAATGCATCAATATGGCGAATGAAAGAGGTAGACGACGAAAAGCTCTTATTGGTAGCAAAATCTTGTCCCTTCCTGGCCTTGTTAAGTACCCCTGGCTTTTGATCAGAACATGGAGCAAGCTCAGAGAGATCAGAAAGAAGTTGTGGGAAATGAGATATTTAAGAATAGATGAACAAGAGATAACTTCACAAGTTTTGGTGATTGAGAGAGAAGCTCTAAAGTGGATTAATCTGTCTGAGTATCATGGATTGGATGAGCAGACAGAGAAAATTGAGGATCTGATGTGTGAAAAGGAAGGCAATATTGCAATTGGTATAGTGGGCATGAGTGGTTCGGGTAAAAGTGCGCTAGCCCGAAAGGTCTTTTTCAGATCTAGAGTGGAGAAACTCTTTGAACTCATGTTGTGGGTTGATTTATCAAATGTCATGGGTTCAGGTAAGAAATATGAATGCATTTCAGTAGAAAAAGACAACGTCGGGAAAATTTATTGTGGATTCGATCTATGTGGATTGCTGACTGAACCATTTTTGTATCCTCAGAGGAAGTGTTTGATTGTTTTGGATGGTGTTCGACATAAAATTGAAGGATTGGATGCATTCATTCAAGGGATTTTGGATGGTCCTGTGAGTGGTTCAGTAATTGTTACCAGTACGCATGTAGAAGCTAAAAAAATACTTCTTCCAGTAGAGAAAAACTCTTATTTGCATCCAATTGAACCCCTCAGAGAAGAGGATTGTTGGCGTATTTTTGAGGACTCGATCAAAAGGAAAAATTTTGGACGTTATTATTACCCGATTGAAAGGAGAAAACTTATAACTTTTGACGGCGAAGCATTGTCTCAGCGGAATACTGAAATTTTATCAAATATGAAGAATGAAATTTTGAATAGGTGTAATGGACTCCCATTGGCAGTGAAAATACTGGCTGAAATTATTCCATTGCAACTCTGGAAAAAAGAGTAATTATCTTCTTTGTTTCTTCATTATTTTAAATATTTATTGTTTTTCATTCTTTATGTGATCCTGCTGACTCCATTTTGTTGCACTGCAGCTACATCAGAAGAAACGTGCGAGAAGAAGAAAATATCAGATGTGTATGTTCAAATTTTCTTCTTTCATCAATTCATTTTTCTATATATTATTAGTAAATTATGTTAAACAATATTGTCTATATAGGATATCAAGTGCAGAGTACACATACATGACTACCATACCTTGGACAAGTTTCGTAACCAACTTGTTGGTAACTCTCTCTCTCTCTCTCTCTCTCACACACACACACAACACCCCCCTCTCTCTTCTGGGGAGGTAAAATACAACTTATTGTATCCTTCTTAATTTGTCTCCGCAGAAAAATTCTCCGACATAGAAATCTTTTCCGCAAAAGAAAGCATCATCATTTTTCTTGTAAGTAATTATAGTCCTTTCGTTCTCTTACAACAATTGGGAAGTCCTTATTTCGTGGAGCTTATCGAGGTTATTAGAAAATAACCTTTTATGTGTAGATACTGACCTATTATATAATATATCTTCTTGTCATTTGTTTAAAATATCTAGACATATTGTATCCTTTTGTTTATATAAGAAATCATCCTCAAAGCAATTATGCTTGAAGCATTATTTTCACATAGTATCAGAGTCTATTCGGTTAACTCCTTGATCAATTCCTTATATTCTATGATTGATTCTAGCTCTAATTTGCTTCCGCTCAATACAATGGTTCAATTGGTGATATCTTGTGGCCTAGTCAGTTCATTTTTTTTTTTGCTTGAAAGTCAGGATGTCATGGGCTTCTTGATCAACGGGTCTTCTCTTGCAACCATTCACATGACCATCCAAAATCACTTGAATGAAAGTATACAATCCTTCTATTGCATGCCAAAAACCATCCAAAACAACCAAACACTTTCTTGGAGGATACGAAAATGGTTCGGTCAGTAGTCTACAGAGATCGAATCCACAATAAATTTTCTTGACATTGTCTTTTTCTACTGCAATGCATTCATATTTCTCTGAATCCATGGCATTTGATAAATCAACCCACAACAAGAGTTCAAAGAGTTGCTCCACTCTGGAGCTGAAAAAGATCTTTCGGGATAGTGTACTTTTAGCCGAACCACTCATGCCCACTATTCCAATTGCAATATTGCCTTCCGTTTCACACATCAGATTCTCAATTTTCTCCGTCTGCTTATCCAATCCATGATACTCGGACAGATTAATCCACTTTAGAGCTTCTCTCTCAATCACCAAAACTTGTGAAGTTATCGCCGCATGTTCATCTACTCCTAAATCTTTCATTTCCCACAACTTCTTTCTGATCTCTCTCAGCTAATTGCTCCGTGTTCTGATGAAAAGCTAGGGGTACTCAACAAGGCCAGGAATATTCCTCTTCTGCTCTTGGGGTTGAATTTCTTCTCCTTCAAACTCTTTGCGATTTTTTGAAGAGCAACCCACAACGGTAAATCAGGATATTCCTCTTCTGCTTCTCGAAAATTGTTTTAAAACTTTTTTATCAGATGTTCTGAGTGAGCATCAACCATTTTTGAATTTCAGTAATGTAAATCTCTATTGTTTTGGCTTTGGCAGTAACACAAACTGATATATGAATTCTATCAATACATGAATAATTGAGACTTAATTTTTAACAGTCCACATGATTCCCTTAGTCTGCAAAAGGACCCATTCTCCTTTTGCTTTACAGCTTAGCCCACTTTTTTTCTTTGGACGCACAGCTTCATTATTGTTTACAATTTATCTGTTAGCAGCAATAGAGAGAAATACTACTGGTCATCCAAATTTAAAGCTAAGGTTTTACAACCTCCATTCAGCACATTTACCCAAAAATCATTAATGTTTTATTTTTTGCAGTTACTCATGTTGAGCTTTATGTTAAAGGTAAATTGGCATAAATCTGTGTTATAGTCAAAGACTGTAAAGTGCATTGTAGTTCTTTTAAACTGAATCAGTTCACTAGTGATTTACCCATATACATTCGGTTACAGCAGAAAATTAAATCCAACCAAACAATTTACATCTCCTGAATCATCAGCAGCAGCTAGAAAAGATGATTTTGAATGTCAAGCAATCTGCAATAATAGAAATGAGATAACTGCTAAATATAGGAATTAACGTCCAAGGTCATTTTCAATTTATATAATAGAAATCTTATATCCTTCCTTCTTTTCTTTGACGATTTTGGGCAATCATTTGTTGTGAAATTGTATCCTCAATTTTGGTATATCTTTAAGTGCAATTTTTTTATTTTCAGCCTTTCAATTCATCCAAATATGTAATTACATCTATTTCTTTAGTTTTTTTTTTACCCAATCATCATATGTTCTTCACCCAAATTATTTTGTTGGGAGAGAGAGAGAGAGAGAGAAATCCTACCGAATTTGAGTTGAGATCTTCCTTACAAACCACGAGTTCATGAATTTCAAGATAACATAGCTTAAACTTTGTTCTTGAAGTTAAAAATAGAATTTGAGCAGTTTCTTCATTCATTCATATTTGAAAGAGGTTGGACATAGATTGTGACAAGTTTGTGTATAATTGCATTGGGAAATTATTGCTTTTAAAATTTGGGTTAGCTCCATAGCTAAATTTCTTTTTCTTTGAGTTTTGAAGACACACACAAGGTGTTTGACAAAATGTTACAACTGAAATTTACACCTACATTTAATGCCATGAGGGAAGGGTATGAATATTTGTTGGAAATTGGTGGGTATTAGGCTCGATTTTTGATAGATTATTGACGTTATTAGTGTTGAGTTATTGAATTTACCTTATATGACTTGGACATTAAGTTAAATGTCACCATGATTGATCTTCCTTACAAGCTACGGGCATGTGAATTCGTTTAAAAAAAATGATTTAATGATGTAGATTGACAAACTTACACTTAGTAAGATTTTATATTGCTAAGAATCATCGTTTTTTGTGATGTGATAAATTGTGATCAAAGTGTTGTGAACAAGGAAGAATCACTCCAAGTTATGTGATTGTGTCACTTTTTTATAAAATGACATATTGTGTCACATTTTGTTCTAAAAGTGACATAATATAATATTAATATTAATCAAACTTCTTTAATAACTTCTTTAATAACTTCTTTAATGGTTAAAGTATCACGTATATATTTTAGAGTTGAGTGATAAAAAGTGACATACTTGTTCAAAAAGTGACATACGGTATCACTTTTTGTTCTAAAAGTGACAAATTATGTTACTTTTTGTTCTAAAATTGACAAAAAGTGACACAATGCAATATCAATACTCATTAAACTTCTTTAATGGTTGAAGTATCACGTATACATGTCATTCTAATGTTAGTACAAAGCACATTAGTATTAAGTCTATTTTGAATAGAAAAACTAATTCATATGAAAAATTGACATACAATGTCACTTTTTGTCCAAAAAGTGACAAACGGTGTCACCTTTTGTTCTAAAAAGTGACATAATATAATATCAATATTTATCAAGCTTCTTTAATGGTTGAAGTATCACGTATACACTGTCCACTATTAAACAGAATTTGAAAAGAAAAACCAATATGCTTGTGTCATTTTTTGTTGGAAAAGTGACATTTGCGTCACTTTTTGTTAAAAAAGTGACATAGTGTCACTTTTTGTTCTAAAAGTTACAATTTCAGTATTCATCAAATTCCTTTAAAGTATCATGTATACAATTCAGTATTAAATGATAAATTTTACAATTCACTATAATGTCATAACCTATACAAAAGCAAAGCGCATGAATGTTAACACTATTTTGAATAGAAAAACCAATAAGAATGAATAAGTGATACTTCCCAAATAAATAAAAAAACTCATAAATCTACTAACTTTCTTTTCTTTTGTGGTTTTTTCTTCAAAGGTGCTGGAGTTTGACACGATCTTCGATTGTAGCCATATTTTCCACATTTACCATATAGATGATTTTGATCCAAATGTGTTTGTGTAACTTGCATATATTGTTCTGTCACCTTTCGAGCAAAAAGTGCATGTCACTTTTTATCCCCAAACCTCAATTCATATTCCGACAAAAAAAAAAAAAAAAAAAAAAACGATACATTAATGTTTGGGGATGCTCAATAATTTATGTCACTCTATAATGCACAATAAATATTAAGTTAAATTCTACATTTAAACCAACTGCAAAGATGATTTTGATTCAAATTTGTTTGTGTAACTAACATATATTGTTGTGTCACATTTTGAGCAAAAAAGTGACATAGCATTTCACTTTTTTATCCCCAAGCTTCATTTCATATTCAAGAGTAAAAAACGATATATTAATGTTTGGTCATGCTCAATCATTCATGTCACTTCATAATACACAACAAATATAAAGTTAAATCATGCAATTAAATCAACCATATAGATAATTTTGATCCAAATGTGTTTGTGTAACTTGCATATATTACTTTTTGAGAAAAAAGTGACAAAGCATGTCACTTTTTAAGCAAAAAGTGACAGAGCATGTCACTTTTTTATCATCAAGCCTCAATTCATATTTAAGACAAAAAATGATACATTAATGTTTGGTCATGCTCAATAATTCATGTCACTCCATAATGCACAACAAATATCAAGTTAAATCATGCATTTCAATCAACCACATAGATGATTTTGATTCAAATTTGTGTGTTTAACTTGCATACAATGTTCTGTCACTTTTTAAGCAAAAAGAGACAGAGCATGTCACTTTTTAGGCAAAAAATGACAGAGCTTGTCACTTTTCTATCCAAAACCTCAATTAATATTCAAGATAAAACAAATGATACATTAATGCTTGATCATGCTCAATAATTCATGTCATTCAATAATGAACAACAAATATCAAGTTAAATTCTACAATTCAATCAACCACATAGATGATTTTGATCCAAATGTGTTTGAGTAACTTGCATCTATTGTTTTGTCACTTTTTGAGCAAAAAGTGACAGATCATGTCACTTTTCTATCTCCAAGCCTCAATTCACATTCAAGACAAAAAACAATACATTAATATTTGGTCATGCTCAATAATTCATGTTACTTCATAATGTAAATCAAATATCAAGTTAAATCCTACATTTAAATCAACTACATAGATGATTTTAATTCAAATTTGTTTGTCTAACTTGCATACAATGTTTTGTAACTTTTTAAGCAAAAAGTGACAAAACATGTCACTTTTTAGGCAAAAAGTGACAGAGCATATCACTTTTCTATCATCAAACCTCAATTCATATTCAAGACAAAAAAATGATACATTAATGTTTGGTCATACTCAATAATTCATGTCACTTCATAATGCATAACAAATATCAAGTTAAATCCTCTATTTAAATCAACCACAGAGGTGATTTTGATTCAAATTTGCTTGTTTAATTTGCATACAATGTTCTGTCACTTTTTAAGCTAAAAATGATAGAACATGTCACTTTTAAGCAAAAAATGACAGAGCGTGTGACTTTTCTATCATCAAGCCTCAATTTATATTCAATACAAAAAGTGATACATCAATATTTGGTCATACTCAATAATTCATGTTACTCCATAATGCACAACAAATATTAAGTTAAATTATGTATTTAAATCAACTACAGAAATAATTTTGATTCAAATTTGTGTGTGTAACTTGCATAGAATGTTTCATCAATTTTAGGTAAAAAGTGGATGAACATATCACTTTTTAGGAAAAAATTGACAGAGCTTGTCACTTTTCTATCCAAAAACCTCAATTCATATTCAAGACAAAAAAAACGATACATTAATGTTTGGTTATACTCAATAATTCATGACACTTCATAATACACAACAATTATAAAGTTAAATCATGCAATTAAATCAACCACATAGATAATTTTGATCCAAATGTATTTGTGTAACTTGCATATATTGTTCTATCACTTTTTGAGAAAAAAATTGACAAAGCATGTTACTTTTTAAACAAAAAGTGACAGATCGTGTCACTTTTCTATCATCAAGCCTCAATTCATATTTAAGACAAAAAAATGATACATTAATGTTTGATCATACTCAATAATACACGTCACTCCATAATGCACAAATAATATTAAGTTAAATCATTTATTTAAATCAATCACATAGATGATTTTGATTTAAATTTGTATATGTAACTTGCATACAATGTTCTATAACTTTTTAAGCAAAAAGTGACAGAACATGTCACTTTTGAGGAAAAAGTGACAGAGCATGTCACTTTTCTATCTAAAGCCTCAATTCATAATCAAGACAAAATAAATGATATATTAATGCTTGATCATGCTTAATAATTCATGTCACTCAATAATGTACAACAAATATCAAGTTAAATTCTGCAATTCAATAAACCACATAGATGATTTTGATCCAAATGTTTTTGTGTAACTTGTATTTATTGTTTTGTCACTTTTTGAGTAACAAGTGATAGAATATGTCACTTTTCTATCATCAAGCCTCAATTCACATTCAAGACAAAAAAAACAATACATTAATGTTTGGTCATGTTCAATAATTCATGTCACTTTATAATGCACAACAAATATCAAGTTAAATCATGCATTTAAATCAACCACAAATGTGATTTTGATTCAAATTTGTTTGTCTAACTTGAATACAATATTCTATAACTTTTTAAGCAACAAGTGGCGAGAATCTATCACTTTTTGGGCAAAAAGTGATAGAAGCATGTCACTTTTCAATCCTCAAGCCTCAATTCATATTCAAGACAAAACAATAATACATTAATGTTTGGTCATGCTCAATAATTCATGTCACTTCATAATGCACAACAAATATCGAGTTAAATCCTCTATTTAAATCAACCATATAAGTGATTTTGATTCAAAATTGTTTGTTTAATTTGCATACAATGTTCTGTCACTTTTTAAACAAAAAGTGACAAAGCATGTCACTTTTAACCAAAAAGTGACATGCGTGTCACTTTTCTATCCTCAAGCCTCAATTTATATTCAAGATAAAAAAATGATACATTAATATTTGGTCATGCTCAATAATTCATGTCACTCCATAATGCACAACAAATATTAAATTAAATCATGTATTTAAATCAACCACATAGGTGATTTTGATTCAAAATTATTTGTGTAACTTGCATACAATGTTCTGTCACTTTTAGGCAAAAAGTGACAGAGCTTATCACTTTTTTATCCTAAGCTTCAATTCGTATTCAAGACAAAATAAATTATACATTAATGTTTGATCATATTTAATAATTAATGTCACTCAATAATGCACAACAAATATCAAGTTAAATTCTGCAATTCAATTAATCACATAGATGATTTTGATCCAAATGTATTTGTGTAACTTGCATATATTGTTCTGTCACTTTTTGAGCAAAAAGTGACAGAGCATAGCACTTTTCTATCCCCAAACCTTAATTCACATTCAAGACAAAAAAAACAATACATTAATGTTTGGTCATGTTCAATAATTCCTATCACTTCATAATGCACAACAAATATCAAGTTACATCCTACATTTAAATCAACCACATAGATAATTTTGATTCAAATTTGTTTATCTAACTTGCATACAATATTCAGTAACTTTTTAAGCAAAAAGTGACAGAACACTATTTAGAAAAAAAGTGACAGAGCATGTCACTTTTCTATTTTTAACCCTCAATTCATATTCACAACAAAAAAAATGATACATTAATGTTTGATCATGCTAAATAATTATTATCACTTCATAATGCACAACAAATATCAAGTTAAATCCTCTATTTAAATCAACCACAGATGTGATTTTGATTCAAATTTGTTTGTTTAATTTGCATACAATGTTCTGTCACTTTTTAAGCAAAAAGTGACAGTGCGTGTCATTTTTCTATCTTCAAGCCTCAATTCATATTCCAGACATAAAAAATGATACATTAATATTTCGTCATACTCAATAATTCACGTCACTCCATAATGCACAACGAATGTCAAGTTAAATCATGTATTTAAATCAACCACATAGATAATTTTGATTCAAATTTGTGTGTGTAACTTGCATACAATGTTTTGTCACTTTTTAGGCAAAAAGTGACAGAGCTTGTCACTTTTTAGGCAAAAATTGACAGAGCTTGTCACTTTTTATCCAAAGCTTCAATTTGTATTCAAGACAAAATAAATGATACATTAATGCTTGATCATGTTTAATAATTAATGTCACACAATAATACACAACAAATATCAAGTTAAATTCGTAATTCAATCAACCACATAGATGATTTTGATCCAAATGTATTTGTGTAACTTGCATATATTGTTCTGTCACTTGTTGAGCAGAAAGTGACAGAGTATGTCACTTTTCTATCCCCAAGCCTCAATTCACATTCAAGACAAAAAACCAATACATTAATGTTTGGTCATGCTCAATAATTCCTATCACTTCATAATGCACAACAAATATCAAATTAAATCCTGCATTTAAATAAATGACATAGATGATTTTGATTCAAATTTGTTTGTCTAACTTGCATACATTTTGTAACTTTTTAAGCAAAAAGTGACAGAACATGTCACTTTTTAGGCAAAAAGTGACAAAAGTGACAGAGCATGTCACTTTTCTATTCTCAACCCTCAATTCATATTCAAGACAAAAAATGATACATTAATATTTGGTCATGCTCAATAATTCATGTCACTCCATAATGCAAAAAAAATATCAAGTTAAATCCTCTATTTAAATCAACAACATATGTGATTTTGATTCAAATTTGTTTGTTTAACTTGCATACAATGTTCTGTCACTTTTTAAGCAAAAAGTAACAGATAATGTCACTTTTTGAACAAAAAGCCATATTCATATTGACATTTTTACAAACACGTTGTATACATCCCTATATTGGTAACTAATATTCACAAACATGTTTAGAAGACTTTATTCAATACTAATGATTTATAATGAAGTGAATAAAGAAAGATTTGTCTACATTGAAATCGGAATATGAGATAATTTAAATCTAAATCATTTGTATGCATTTACTAAGCATGTTATTGAATATCTCCAATCAAAAATCAGAAAATTATCTAATTCAAATAGAAACTATGAGGAAGAAATAAATTTTGGCATATTACCTGAGAATTTTGGATTTTGAGTTATGATTTTGTATTGAATTGGAGAAGAAAAAACGAGAAATCCTTAATAATAACGTGAAAGAGATTGGTTTTATTATGAATTTGGATTTGTAGAGAATTTGGATCTGTATTCGAGTTGATTATGAAATAGAATTGGAATTGATTTACTTTTTATCGTATTACTTATGTAAGGTTGTAATAGTTTAGGATGATTTTTCAAAAAACTCTCAATTTTATGGGTATTTGTGTAATTTTTCCTTAATTAATTAGATTAATTAATTGGGTTCATTTGTTGATGGGATCTAGTTGGACTAGACCTAGGGTTAGGGTTAGTGCCGCCTATAAATTAAAAAGGCACAACATATCAAGTTTACAAGAGTTGATCTTTAATTACTTTCTAGCACAAGCAAAAACAACATAATACAATTACTCCCAAAAGTTTCGTTTTTATCTGTTCTTGATCGTGAAAGTCCATATATGTTCTTACTGTGTGAATTACCATTTGAGGCTGGACAATTGGACAACTGTAGTATTGAAGATCGCACCTCCAGCCAATAAGATAATCAGATTTCATGGTGTTCATCAAATGTAAGCTTCTATCACGAATTCTATCTAAGTATACAAAGTTGATTCAACTTAAAGGAAAATTAGATTTAATTTCCATTGTACATCTATACTCAATTCTTTACAGTGGTATCAAAGTCTACTTTGTTACTTGTTAAAGTTCGTTAGAATGCTTTAATGAATTAAACAAAAATTGTTATTGGCATATTAATTTGATTTGAGTTTTGACAGTAAATAAAATTATGAATTTTTAAAAATTTGAATATGATTCAGATTTTATTTTGAAAAAAATAAAAAAATAAATTCGAAATTGTTTTGAGGTTATTTGAAACGGACGAAATTGGCCAATAGTCGGAAAAAGGTATGAAACCGTCGGCAACTCTTTGGAAGTCGGCCACCGCCGGATCTGGCGACCAACGGCTGGTTACACATGAGTTGTCGCCGCTACTAAGAGCAGCTGGTCCGCTGCCGGACACCGGAGCCGCTGCTAAAAGCAGCAGCACCGTCCGTTCACAAATGGCAGCGTGCTGTTCATGCGCCGTTGTAGAAGGATTTCTGCAATTCTCTGTGATTTGGTTTCAATGGAGATGGGGGCCTCTTGTGCAATTTTTGAAATTGCATAAGAAGCCCCTAATTTCAAAAGGATTTAGTTAGGGCCTTCTTGCAATTTCAAAATTGCAAAAGAATGATTCAATGATTTTAAAATATAAAAGGACTAACTCTATAATTTCAAAAATTGCACAGTAAGTCTCAAGTTTTAAAAGGAAAATATGGTCTCTTAAATATAATTTTGAATTTTTTGAAAAATTTGTAATTATTTAAATTTTAATGCTGGTCAAATATTTAGTATTGACTAAAATTCATTTTAAAACATATTTTGAATTTTTTTTTACCATATTAAATTTTGACTTTACTTTATAAAATTGTAATTTTGACCATATACAAATTATATCTTACAATTAGAGTATGACTTTAAATTGAGAGATAAAATAAATTTTGAAAATCTCCTTTATGAATAAAATTAATCAATTAATTTTATTGTTGAAAAATTAATTAATTAATTAGATTAATTATTTAATTCTGTCTAATCCGTTTTGAAATGTCTAAAATGTTTGGACTTATACTGTCAAAGCGCAAATTTAGAAATTAATATATTTTTAATATTAGATATTAAAATAGATGTTTAGTAGATGATTATAGACTCGACCCATGTGATTGGTTGTATGGTTAATTATTCTTGAAAATTGTTGGTTGGACCTACGAACCTATTATTTAATTAAATGGGCATGCGTGCCTATTATTTATTTAATGAGTTTTTGAACTCTTTATGCGTGTTCATTTATTTGGGGCGTGCGTGCCAACTAATATAGGATACAAGTTGCAGTTGGGCCACAATGAAGCCGTGTATAGGATACAGGTTGCAGCAGAAGATGGAGATGATTATACATAGCATTCATTCGATAAATGAATACAACGTTACTTAGGAATTGATCGACTAATCTTCCTTTTGGCTTAGGAAGATTAGATAGATAAAGTCTATAATCATCCACTGTTGTTGTTATTATGTTTGATTGATTGCATGTTGGATGTTAGTTAATATACATAAATGTGATGAGACAAACCCATCTTTATTAAAATATTAAATTCGTATTAAATAGCTAATACAATGTGCATTCTATTGTTATAGTGAAAAATAGAGTCCATTATCGATGTCAGTTTGTTGAGTCACTCAAGACTGCTCGCTCATGGATATGTTTATCACTATGAAACATTTGATGTTTCTGAACTATCGAATTTAACTAAAATTTTATTTTTTATTGAGTCACTCTAGAAAATAGAATTTTAGGGACACAATCAAATAAAAACACATAAAATGTGTGCAATAATAAGTTGTCTACTTCATGATCTATGAGTCACATAGAGATGTGATTGATAATAGTATCTACCTGGATGTTTTATTAGGATTTGTTGAGTCACTCAAGATTCTAATAAAACAAAAAGGATCCTAGTCCATTGGGAATCTAACCGGTTCTATTGATTAATATTTGAGGGTCATTAATTCAATTTAAACAGTGTGAGTATAATTAATCTAATGTAAGTCCATGTTAAATTAATTTTATGCATTTAATTAATTATTCTATCTTATTATTTAATTGTTGAATCATAAGTAACCACATGAGTTTGAGAGGTATATTAGATGCCAACAAACATATCATACCAAATTTTTAGACTAGCACCACAATATGAGAATTGTTCTCAAACATGAAAACGAAAAAAATTAGATATGTCGTTGAGCAACCAATACCAAAAGTTCTTACTGAGGAAGCTACACCAAAGGAAGTGCATGCTTATAATAAACACAGTGATGATGAAAATACTGCAACATATGTGATGCTTGTAGCTATGTCACATGAGTTACAAAAGCAGCACGAGGGTATGGATGCTTATACCATTATAATTCATCTCAAAGAGTTGTATGATGAACAGTCACATACTGAACGGTATGAGACATCTAAAATATTATACAGATGTTGATGGCAGAAGGATCTTCAGTTAGTTCTCATGTACTAAAGATGATTGGTTATATTGAGAAAATAAACCAATTGGGTTATGCAATGGACCACAAGCTGAGTATTGACTTGGTTCTACAGTCCCTGCCTAATAGCTTTTCGCAGTTCATTATGAAATTCAACATGAATAAGATTCAATGTACCATATCTGAGTTGATGAATATGCTAAAAACTATTGAGCCCAATATAAACAAAAGGAATGGGCAAATTTTGGTCATTGACACTTCTAAGGGCACTAAAAGGAAATCAAAAAGGACCTTTCAGAAAGAATCCAAGAAGGCCAAATCTGCTGGAAAAATAGTCAATGCAGACAAGGTAAAATCCAAGTTTGATGATCGTGTTTTAACTATGGAAACAAAGGACATTGGAAGAGGAACTACAAGGCATACCTTGCTACTTTGAAGGAATTAAGTCTATTGAGACTTCTATTTTAGGTATCCTTTTCATTGAAATAAATTTATATACTCCTTCAGCTTCTTGGGTATTAGATACCAGATGTGGATATCATATTTGTACAAATATGAAGGGCTTAAGAACACTAGATTACTGCAAAAGAGAAAAGTAGACCTATGCGTTGGGAATGGAGCAAGAGTTACTGCCTTGGCTGTAGGGACATACTTTTTACCGTTGCCTTCGGGCCTTGTTTTAGAATTAAGAGACTGCTATTACATTCCTACTATTACTAAGAACATCATTTCTATTTCATGTTTGGCCATGAATAGGTTTTTCATTAAGATTAAGGGTAAACGTTGTTATTTTTATCTTGATGATATAGGAATTTTTTTTAATGGTATCTATATTCTAGACTTGGAATGTTCTATAATGAGTATAGACAACAAAAGGCATAAAAACGATAAAGTTAACAACTCATATCTTTGGCATTGCAGACTCGATCATATAAATGAAAATGTATCATTAAGTTACATAAAGATGGATATTTGAATTCAAATGATTATGAATCATTTGATAAGTGTGAATCATGCCAGTTGGACAAAATGACCAATACACCCTTTTCTGGAAAAGGAAGTCAAAGTTGTAGATAGTTTGGGTCTTGTACATACTGATGTAGATGGACTAATATCTAAAGATGCTAGATGTGGCTTTTCTTACTTCATCACATTTACAAATTATGGTTTTATCTACTTGATGAAATTCAAGCACGAAGCCTTTGAAAAGTTCAAAGAATTCAAGCAAGAAGTAAAAAGGTAAATCGGGAAAAATATTCTAACACTTAGATCTGATCGGGATGGAGAATATTTGAAGAGTGAGTTCTTAGACTAACTCAAAAAGAAAGGGATTCTCTCGCAATGGACTCTACCGTATACACCACAACTAAATGGTGTATCTGAAAGGAAAAACCGCACCTTACATGATATGGTGCGGTCAATGATGAGCCGTGCAGTTCTTTCAAAATTGTTTTGGAGATATGTACTTAACACTGCATGTTATACACTAAAGCCGTGTCATATCTAAATCGATCAATAAAACTCCATACGAGTTATGGAAAGAGAAAAAGACCCAATCTTTCATACAAGAAGGTTTAGGGATGCAACGCTTATATGAAGCGCGTTGAATCGGATAAGCTATGAGCTAAATCTGATAAATATTTATTTGTGGAGTATCCATAGTAAACTATATGATACTATTTCTACAATTCCATCGAGATGACGGTCATCATATCGAGAATTGATGTATTCATAGAGAAGACAGTGGAAGCAAAGTAGATCTTGAAGAGGTTCGAGAAACTACAAATAAAATTGACCAATTAGATGTTCTAATGGTGAGCTTGCATTTGATGAAGCACAGATTGAGAAAATGAGAACCACCAGTTTCAAGGACACATCAGCTCTGCGTAAGTCGAGTAGAGTTATTGATTTTCTTCTGAGATACAATCTCCTAATTACTAGTAATGTATTACTAATCGAGGAAGATGAACTACTACTTACGCAGAATCAAAGTGAAGTGTTGACTCAAAGAGATGGCAGGAAGTCATGAAATCTGAGATGAACTCCATTTATGAAAACAAAGTTTTGACTTTGGTTAACCCACCTGAAGGGGTAAAACCTATAAGGCTGTAAATTGGTTTACAAGAAAAAGGTAGACGTGGATAGTAATGTTCATACTTACAAGGCAAGATTGGTTACGAATGGTTACAAGTAAAGACAATGGATTGACTTTGAAGAAATCTTCTCACCAGTAGCCCTATCTAAGTTAATTCGGATTTTGCTTGCAATAGTAGCATACCATAACTATGAAATCTGGCAAATGGATGTCAAAATCGCATTCTTTAACGAGAATCTTAGTGAGGATGTGTATATGACACAACATGAGGGTTTTGAATCCACATAGCCAAACAAAGTGTGCAAACTACAGAAATCCATATATGGATTAAAGCAAGTCTCTCGGAGCTGGAATCTTCGTTTTGATGAGACAATCAAACTGTTTGATTTTATCAAGAATGAAAATGAACGAAGTGTGTATAAAAGGTTAGTGGGAGTAAAGTCGTATTTTCAATTTTTTATGTGGATGACATACTATTATTAGGAAACGATGTCCCGATGCTAAAATCAGTTAAATTATGGTTATCCAAAATTTCTCCATGAAGAATATGAAAGCGAAGCGAACATTCTTGGTATAAAGATCTAATAGAATGCTTGGTCTATCTCATTCTACATACATAAATAAAATCTTGAGAAGATTTAGCAAAGAAGAGTCCAAGAGATGACTCTGTCCTATCGGGTATGGGTTTCATCTCTCAAAAGAGTGTCAAAAAAACAGATTGTAAGAGATAGTATGGACATGATTTCTTATGCATCAGCAATAGGATCTATCATGTATGCAACGATTGTGTACTCGATCGGATGTTTCATATGCTTTTAGTGTCACAAGCAAGTTCCAAGCGAACCCGGCAAGAAACATTGGACCGCAGTCAAGAACATTCTCAAGCACTTAAGAAGGACTAAAGACATGTTTTTGGTGTATGGAGGAAATGAACTTAGAGTTCAAAGTTATGCCGATGCCAACTTTGAGTCAGATAAAGCGATAGCAAATCCCAGTCCGAATATGTATTTACTCTAAATAGTGGTGCGGTCAGTTAAAAAAGTTCCAAACAAGAAACGACCGTTGATTCAACTACAAAAGTCGAATATATAGCTGCTTTAGAAGTAGCAAGGAAGCAGTCTTGATCAAGAAGTTCATTATTGAACTTGGAATAGTTCCTAGCATTGTTGATTCAATAACTTGTATTTTGATAACAATGGAGCCATCGCACAAGCGAAAGAACACATGTCTCATCAATGATCCAGATATCTATTGAGGCAATATCATCTCATTAGGGAAATAATCTTAAGAAATGACATAAAGATAGAATGGGTCCTAACATACGATAATGTAACAGATCCTTTGACAAAGTTGTTGTCCCAGTACAAGCATGATGGTCATGGTAAAATTTGATGGTATTAAGATATCTGAGTGCTTAGATCTAGTTTGTATGTGACATTTTGTGATATACTCTTTGTTAGACATTGAAGTATATAAACAAATTGATTAATTAAATGCTTGTCTACATTTTAATGGCAGATCTGTTATTTTTTTTAAATTTTATTATTTAAAATAATAGAGTCCGAAGAAAAGTTCATAATAACTTGTTAATAACAAGGTGTTGTGATTGTGAGATATAAGTTATAAATAACTTATTCTTAAAATATCCCTACTCATAGTAATAATGAGATACGGATATCATTTTTGTGAATAGACTAGCATGTGTTGTATTTCTTTTAAAGAAAGTAATTGATCTCACGAGCTAAGATGTAGAGAGACATCTGAGTGAACACATGAATGCATTGTTATGAGAACATGACATTGGATGATCAGCCTAGAGATTCCACATAGATAACTATCCAAGCGTCAGTTGTAAATCTCTAATGCATGGTTGTGGATTTGGTCATTTGACTTGATGACATTACATAATCTTATGTGAGGACCACTATACTTTGGTGAGCATTTGATGGGACTCGTAGATTATGAGTCACCAGGAAGACGTCGTACGATGTTAGTGAGAATCATATGAAGGTTGTGAATGTCCAATATGAGAATTCATCAATCTTGAAAAGTAAGAGACTATAACCTGACTTTTGCCCACTTAAGTTGATATAAATTTTCTCAGTCGGGGTGGAGTTATGAGTTGAAAATGTTTCAATTATAACTAGATTAGATCAACGAAAAGTTGAGGTCAATAACATAATTGGTTGAAATGAGATTGACGATGATCCATATCTCTTAACCAATTGGGTTATATTGATGAATGGATTATATTTCTACAGTAACCGCACATATATTGGTTTTGTCATACCACATGACATTTTCCTTCACATAGATTACCTTGACACATTGCTAGATGTCAATCTTGGATGGCAACGTGAATTGATCGATATCGGTGAATCGATCAAAATATCACTACGTTTGCCATCGTGGATGGGAACCTAATAGGTCATACACATAAGACAAGAATTGAGCATCTATAGTTGGACCTTGTCAAAGTGTGAGATTGTAAAAATTAATGTCCAGTGTTCAATTAGTTTGGTCGAACTTAATTACTTATTAGACTAAATTAATTAATTAGATTAATTAATTGGGTCCGTTTGTTGATGGGTTCTAATTAGACTAGACCTAGGACTAGGGTTAGCGCCGCCTATAAATTAAAAAGGCACAACATATCAAGTTTACAAGAGTTGATCTTTAATTACTTGCTAGCACAAGCAAAAGACAACCCAATACAATTACTCTCAAAAATTCTATTTTTATCTATTCTTGATCGTGAAAGTCCAAATTTGTTCTTGCTGTGTGGATCACCATTGGAGGCTGGACAATTGGACAATTGTAGTATTGAAGATTGCACCTCTACCCAATAAGATAATCAAATTTCACGGTGTTCATCAAAGATAAACTTCTATCACAAATTCTATCTAAATACAAGGTTGATCCGACTTAAAGGAATTGTAGATTTAATTTCCGTTATGCATGTATACCTCAATTCCTCACAAACATGGCTTCATATAAAGAAGACAAAATGAGAAGATGCATGCATGAAATAACAAAAGAAACAGAAAGAACAACATCATGGAGAATCAAACAATCAATCACAATATATACCATTTAGATTCAATATTCACAATGCTAGGACATTTTGTAAAACCAAGGAGTGAAAATAACAAACGCTCCATTTACGGAAAACTTTTAAATAAAAGTATAAAAAAATGGCTAGGCAGGCCAACTCTAATGTGAAAGAGAACCTCAGGCCATAAAGTCAGGCGCTTAAAAATGTAACAATTTAGCCGCTTAGTGCTCAACTTACAGATATAGTAAGACAATAAATAATAAGCACCCAATGTGCACAATCCGGACTAGGAAATAAGTAGGGAACATAAAATAAGAACACTAATGAAGAAAAATTTAGGTGAAGAACAAGATCTTGGATAAGTCGAATAAGACAAAGCCCCGAAGTGCGATCACTCTCTATTTGCCTTTAACATCATCTCTTCCTTTGGATCTTTGTCATCTTCGCCGAGGTTGGCATGGCAACAATGGGTATTACTACAGAAACTTCAACAACCTCAATTGTTGAGAAACTTTCCATCATCAACTGTTTTTTTTCCTCAAACAATGGCTAATAGAAGCCAAAGAGGTATAATATAGAAACTGTGCACCTAACTAATACGGGGAAAGAGAGATGAGAGTAATTCTGTTGCAGACAGAACACCTAACATGTTTTCACTACTTTTGAGAGCAATAATAATAAGAAAAGCAATCAAAAAACGAGCAAAGCACACGTATACTTATGGTGGTTCACCCTCAATGTGAGATATAAACTCCCTTGCTGCTACAGGTTTTTACTATAATAGAGAGAAGATACAAGTTTTTTCTTGCACCTCTTTAGCACAAAAATGACCCTTAATAAATCCTTTATAAAAGAAGAACTGATAAATGTATGAATGCCCAATAGGCCAATCGACATTTGAGAGGATAACTAGTATGATTAGGCTCCACACTATTCAACATGCTTGTGGTGGAAGCTCAATAAGCTATTCATGATTTAAAATACCTGCATACCTAGCATCTCCAAATGATTGACACAATCTTAAATCTTGATACAGGTGCCAGTTGCAGCTACTATGTATTACGACGATTTGTATGTAAACTTTAAGCTAGCCTTGGATATAGCTTCTTAGATAGCAGGAATTAGGCCGTGGATAACTAATAAAATACATGCGTTACGGTTTGTGAGACGGAGGTCATGTCTGGTTCTAGATCATTTGCTAGGAATGTTGAATGGTAAGAAGCCTTTGTTTTGACATGGTAAGTATAACACTCCGAATTTTCTCAACCTAGAGGGTCACTAAAATAATCTCTAAAATATATTTGATGACTCCAAATAATATTTTTCGTGCCCTTGAAGAGTTTTAAAAATATAACTTTTGCAGAAAGTAACAAGTGCTCAAGGGAAACAGGATTTTTCTCTAGATTTCCATTGTTTTGCCTATACCATGATAGGTGTCGCCATAATTTATTTGACCATACAAACAAATTCTAAAAATTCCAAAAATTGAACTCGAGATACTTGGAATTACTGAGACTACAATATGTTAAAATTTCAAACCTTAGATACATTGTTTGGTAGGTAAAAAGTTAGCCAAAAATACTTGAAAAATTGTCCCGGTATCTCAAGGCACCCTCTAAAACATTCATAATAAATTCATACGATGAAATTTTTGAGTGATTCCAATTGCTTTTATTAGACAACATATATGGATTTACATATCTACCGATTTCACTCAAAAAAATCTAAATGTACAGAGAGTTATGATTTTTCAAAGTAGGGTTGAAAAACCTCGAAAAATAGAACTAGGCAATTTCTAACTTGAAACTTTTAACTGCAAAGAACCAACATCTCATTTTCCATAAATACTACGTAATTAAATACTAAAAATCAAATAATTAAAAATTTCATATCTACATCATAATTGACTCGATCATGTCGACATCAAAACTTAAATTAAATAAGAAAATTCTACATCATACTCGCTAGCTACGCCATCGCATTAACACCAACTAATTCAATCTGAAAATTTGTTCATTTGAGGGTGAGTATTTCATAAGAAACACTTAGTAGCAATACATACTAATATGTGGAAAAAAATATACGTAAACATAAATGCTCATGCCATAATTTAAAACGTACATAGGAACAACATAAATTGATACCGGCACCATTTACTTAAATGTGATTTTCTTCAATCACCGTCATACATATGTGATTACCTTCAATCACAATATTAATGTTCCTTCATAAATCATTTACATGGCATTTATATAACATAATAATTTCCATAACATCATTTAAGTGAGGGAAAAAAGGTGCTTGGCTGGCTGAAATTGAGGATTGAAATTGGAGTAGTTTTTTTCTATTCTCTTCTTTGGAATGTTTTTGTGGTTGAAATGAAGGAGAGTTTGGGGGTTTAAGGTGGACGAATCATGGAACAAAAATTGGAGGTGGAGGTGGAGGTGGGGGGGGGGGGAGAATAGTTAACTTATAGCTGAAATGGGGGGAGAAATGGGTAAGAAAATGGGGCTAAATGGATGATCATGGAGTAGGGGAGGTGGCAGTTTCTTCACTGATGTAGGGTGATTTTTCAGCCTGTTTGTGGATTTCTTATTAGGGCAGTTTTTGGAAGCTGATGGGAAAAAACTTGGATGTTTTTTATGGAGGAAAATGATGTGTGGTTCAATTTGAATAAATGGTGGAAGTGTGTGGGAAAATGGGGTGAAGTGGGGAGATCATGGATAGTTAAAAATTTGAGAATTAAGGGTTGTTTGGGGCTGATTTTGGCATGAGAATTAATGACTGTTTGGGGCTGATTTTGGCATGAAAATTAGGAGATGTTTAGGTGTTTAATTAGTATAAAAATAATTAGTTTGGTGATTGACAAAAATTCTTTTTTGTTTGACACAAAAGATAAGAAAAATACGTGAATAAAATCTAACGCGACTAAAGTATTAAAATTCACTCGAAAGTTCGCAATGACGTCGAAATTGAAATTTATTTTTCGTAAAATTTCAAATGTCAACAAAAAATTTATGGTCGTTATTGCAAGTCATTTTCACTTATTGTTTCTAGTGAAAATGCACAACCATTTCTTGATTTATTGGCTGTTGTCTAAAACTCGTGCTCTCTTTGAGTAACATTCAAGAGAGATTCTTTTATAATTTCTTTATAATTTAAACGTAAATTTTTTCTATTAGAATAGGGATGTAATAGGACGCTATTGCTAGAGGCAACATATCTTATTGAAAGATGCAACTGTACTGTTTTGATTGTGGGCTTTTGTTATGCTCTTTTAGCTAATTTGTGGGCTTCACTTAGCTTTCTACAACGGGATTTTGGCACAAATGGTCCCTAACCTTTTTTCTTAGTGTAAAATTGGTCCCCTAATATTTATTTTTTGGCAAACAAGTTTCTAACCTATGTGTTTTGGTACGAAATTGGTCCTTATAACAAATATGACCTTAGTTTTAATTAGAAGAAATTGTATGTGGATTCTAATCATTACAAAATATACATATAGGTCCAATACTTTTATTTTTTTATAAAAATTAAAGAAAACTAATGAGTGTTTTTTTGGGAATTAACACTTTAATAATAAACATGTCAAATAAAATTATTATTTTATTATTAAGTAATTATATTATTTAAAGAGGGAGAAATCATGGTGAGAAATCATTTTTCTCCCTCTTTAATAATAAAAATAATAATTTTATTTGACATATTTATTACTAAAGTATTAATTTCAAAAAAAAAATTCATTAGTTTTCTTTAATTTTTATAAAAATAAAAGTATTGAACCTATTTGCATATTTTGTAATGATTAGAAATTCACATACAATTTTTTCTAATTAAAACTAAGGCATATTTGTCTTTTTCATCCCATAAGGACCAATTTCGCACCAAAACACATATGTTAGGGACTTGTTTGCCAAAAAATAAATATTAGGAACAAATTCCACACTAAGGGTTAAGGTTAGGGACCATTTGCGCCAAAATCTCTTCTACAACTGAGTTATATTTTGACTTACTGAAATAGTTCTATTTTTTACTTTGTAATAGAGACATAAAATATATACATAAATTCCATTATACTTAGTGTCCCTTTCGTTTTGCTAAAAATCAGTTTTTTAGCAGATTTTGATAAAAGTTGATAATCCCATAAAATGTATAGTTAAAATCAATAGTTCACTTTGACTTCATCTTTTTTGCAAAATTTTAAGCAATCAAACAAACCCTTAGAAGGTTGATTAAGTCCTCACAAAGGAATGGTGGTCGAGGTTCAAATGTAGTTTGGCCTAGTTCATTATATTTTGCCTTTTGAAATGTTCTCCCATCTTTGGGGAGTGGTTGGTTATTGGCCTAGTCGAGGAGAGTCTGTTGAATGATGTGGAGAATGTCCCTGTCACACTCTTTTGTCTAGACTAGTATAAGTTGGTTATATTGTTATGGATTAAATCTAAATACCTAATTCGAGAGCAATAGGAAATGAAAAATAAAATCAGAAATGAACAAAAAACACACAGATTTATAGGGGTTCACCCTCAATCAGAACTATATCTACTTCGTCCCGCAAATTTGTACTATAATGAAGAAAGATATTAGTCTTCCTCAGTGTTCAGATGTCGATCTCTCACGAGAAGAAAGATGCCTAAAAATTTATACTAAAAAAAAAAAAAATGTATTGTCGAAAGATAGCTTTGTATGACTCTTTACCGAAATTGGGACGATAATAATACAAACTTATTAGCACAACACAACTCGATAATATTAACTATTGTGTTATTCGATGGAATGATAAGGTGAGCCAAGATATCGAAGTGATAAGGATGGATGCTTCCACAATAATGCGTATCTTAGTAGAGAGAAGTTGGGGATAAAAGAGTTTCAACTGCAATAAATTCAAACCAAAATGGTAGTTCAACACATAAGGAGACTCCAAGAATAATATGCATTGAAGTAGCTTCAAGTCTAGGGCGTGGATGATTTTTCTAGATATACTTGGGTAGATTTGTTAAGAGAAAAATATAATATTTTTGAAAGATTTAAATTTTTGCACCTAAAAATAAAAACAGAAAAATATTTTGAGGGAATAAAAATAATAAGGATCAGTAGTGATCATGGGGAGAGTTTGAAAATACTAATTTCTCTACTTTCTGTGAACAAAATAGCATTTTTCATAAATTCTCTGCTCCTAAAACTCATGAACAAAATAGTGTTGTGGAAAAGAAAAATAGATCTCTATAAGAGATGACTAGAGTAATGTTAAATAGTAAGAAGTTCAATGTTAAATTATGGGCTGAAGCTATTAGTACTACCCGTTATATTCTGAATCGTGTTTCTTTAAGAATAGGTACCACTCAAACCCCATATGAAATCTGGAAAGGAAGAAAACCTAATCTCAAGTATTTCCATACATTCGGTAGCAAGTGTTATGTGTTAAATGATAGGAAACACTTGGGTAAATTCGATTCAAAAAGTGATAAGTGAGTATTTATTGGTTACTTTGAAAATAACCGAGCTTACGGAATTTATAACATGCGCGCTCAAACTATCATTGAATCTATTAATGTAAAAATTGATGACATTAATTATTTTTCTTCTAATTCACAAGAACCTAATATTCAGACTTTTGAAGAATAGGTTGATGGAAGTCAAAGTACTCAAGACCACTATGTGTCCGTTCTAGATAGAGACATACTGATCGAACTACCAATATCCGGTTCTCGAGTATCTCTACTTCTACTCTTGGAAGTTTTGACGTACCCAGTACTAATAATGAACATAACATAAGAAGGCAACCACCTTCTTGGATACAAAAGGCACACCCATTGGACAATGTTCTTTCAGATTCTAGTGAGGGTATGGTAACTAGAATGAGGCTTGCAAATGAACTTGATAACGATTGCTACACTTCACAAATTGAACCCGAAAATATAAATGAATCAATTATTAATGAAAATTGGGTTCTAGCCATGCATGAAGAGCTAGCTCAATTTGACAGAAATGAAGTGTGAGAACTTGTACCTCGGCCAAAGAACACTAATGTGATTGGGACAAAGTGGATATTCAAAAATAAATTAGATGAACATGGCAACATAGTCGTAAACAAGGCACGCTTGGTTACACAAGGGCATACTCAACTAGAAGGAGTGGATTTTGATGAAACATTTGCACATGTAACTCGACCTGAATCTATTAGATTTTTACTATCTGTGGTATGTCAAATGAGGTTCAAGCTGTACCAAATAGATGTCAAAAATGCTTTTTTAAATGGAATTCTTAATGAAGAAATCTATGTTGAGCAACCTAAGGGATTTTGTTGATCCTTATTCTCCCGACCATGTGTTCAGACTTAAAAAGGCCCAATATGGACTAAAGCAAGTTCTACGCGCTTCGTATGAATGATTGACCATGTTCTTGTTCGAACAGGGATACAAGTTAGGAGAAGCAGACAAAACTTTATTCATCAAACATTTCAAAACTGGATTAACAGTTATACAAATCTACGTCGATGATATTGTGTTTAGTTCTTCACTAGAAACAAAATCCAAGGAGTTTGCTACACATATGCAAAATAAATTCGAAATGAGTATAGTTGGTGAACTAAATTTCTTTTTAGGTTTGCAGATCAAATAGGATGGATCAGGGATGTTTATCTCACATGCCAAGTATGCTAAAAATCTGGTTTAAAAGTTTGACCTTGAACAAACCAAGTCACCGGAACTCCCAAAGCCGCCACGTCTTTGAAAATCTCGAGAGATGACGAGGGCAAGGAAGTTGACTCTAGCTTGTACAGAAGCATGATAGGCAGTTTGATGTACTTGACTACAAGCCGTCCTGACATATCATTCAATGTTGGAGTTTGTGCGTGTTATCAAGCCAAACCAAAAGAATCACATCTTCATGACAAATTGAAGCTTAATTATTTATTATATTAATTGTACTTCGATTTTGGTTTATGGTATACTACTAATACTAACTGTCATCTTGCAGGATACACTGATGCTGACTGGGCTGGAAACATGGATGATAAGAAAAGTACGAATAGAGGATGTTTCTACATTGGTAACAATCTTATTGCATGGTTAAGTAAGAAACAAAACTCTATTTCCTTATCTACTACAGAAGTTGAGTATATTGCTGCGGGTAGTTGTTGTACTCAACTACTTTGGATGAAACAAATGCTATGTGATTATGGTATTGATCAGGATTCTGTTACTATATTTTGTGATAACACTAGTGCTATCAATATTTCTAAAAATCCTGTTCAACACTCTATGACCAAATATATTGACATTAGACATCATTTTATTAGAAATTTGGTTGTAGAAAAAGTAATTACTTTGGAACATATTCAGACTGAGTATCAGTTGGCTAATCTGTTTACCAAGGCCTTAAATTCTGCTAGATTTGAAACTCTACAAAAGATTGTGGGTATTTGCTTGATGCATTTATTTTATTTTAAAAAAATTACTTAGTAGAAGTAGTGTTTTTCTTTTTCTTTTTTGTTTGATTTTATCATGTGTGTTTGTTTGCATTTACTTAATTTTTATTTAAAAAATAATAAATAAATAAAAAGAGAATGAAAAGTGTTCTTGCAAATAGCATATGATATAAATGTATAATTGGTCTATGAATTTTGAGATTTACTTGGATTAATCAATCAGTATGGTATGCTCATTATACTTATGGTAAAATATGCTCAGATAAGCACACGTTGAAGACATATTGACTTGTTTAATTGTGCCTCACTACTGACTGGATTGTTATCTTTAAACTAGTTTCGTATTTTGTTGTGGACCTATAGTCAGTATCTATGTCTCTCGACACTATAGTATGTTATTATGTTAAACAGACAATTTCATAGAGGAGAGGGCTACCACCATAGATGTGTGCAGCCGTCTCTGATAATGAACATAAATCATGTAGAAAATGGTACCTCTATGGCTGTGAAAAAGTCAACTATATGATCATATAAATTCAGTGTTTTGACAAAACCAAAAAAAAGAAGAAAAATATATATATAAATAAAGTCAACACTCTAAGTAACCCAAAAAATTGATATGGTACTCCAGTCTGGCACGCACATATTTTTCTATTTAAAGAGATATGTTCAGATGATGACTGGTTTGAATACATCTTGGTACTTATCTTTTTGACAATGTTCAATTTGATTTAGTGGGACAGGTTATGATTGACTAGGCTAGTATGTCCTATCACACACACATTATAAATCGACAAAATAATTGAATCTAATTATGTACATATATCTGATTGAAAAATTCATATTTATTTTGATATTTTTGGATTGATTGTACAATTTGTGGACTATGAAATTTGCTCATAAATGAAAGATTTAATCTCATAAAATATTCTCGTTAATTTTGTATGATTGTTTTGTGTGGGCCTTTTTATAGTATTTTCAATCAACAGTCTAACTTTGGTAGTACAATCAGCTTAAATTGAGAAAAATCTGGATAAATATTTTACTAAATCTAATCTTATTTTGTCTTGAATATTAAATTGATCTTCCGTTTACCATAAATTAACATCTTAGGTGGTTTAATTCACATTTGACATATCTGGTTAAGGAAGGATTTTGTGTCCATAACTGTCAATCATCAGTTATCTTTGGTAACTGCTTTAAACATGTCCCAAATTAACTGTTTCCTTATTGTGCAATTTTGTAAAATTCATCCTATTAAACCAGGATTTAGGGTTTTCTCATTCATCTTTCACACTTGATTCTCAATTGCTTAACATCAAATTTTCTCTTACATTTGATTCTAGAGTTGTGTTAAGTTCTTTATTTCAGATTCAAACAATGGTGAAAACTAAGATGCCAAAATCAAAGAAAAATGCTGATGGTTCTTCCAAGAACACTGTTAATCCATCGGTTACTGCAGAAACTGCAATGGGGCCTCAACTGTCGCTGGTAAGAACTCTCGGGTGAAGTGCACAAAGACTAGAACCCTCCAATTCTGACTCAGACACCTCTCCAACGATCGTTGCATCGCAGTCGACCACCAATGCAGACATTGTTGCCTATCACCGCCAATCATCCATTCTACATCACAGCCTCATCCAACATCGAAAGACCTAATTACTTTTCTGAGCAAGAAAGTTACCTTAAGTGCTTAAGAACTAGATGTAGAAGGAGATGAAGATGACGGATTTAGAAGGGGTGATGTTGGGTCCGACAATATTGAGATTGAAAGGACTGAGGATGAAGAGTCTGAGCGTCATCCCCCAATCGTTGAAGGTTCAAATAAGCCCCTTTCTCAAAAATCAAGTTCTGATTTTGTTGTTACCTCTGAGGAGTCTGAGTCTATTCTGACACCTCCTCCAACAAAAAGAACCACGAGGGCTGAAAAGGAGAAAAGTAAAATTGGTGATCTTCATTGGAGAGCCCACACCTTTGGTCGTAATGTGCCACCCACCGCCTCGGGGGGTGCCTATGAGTACTTCCTACTCCCAAGATGCACTTCATATATTCAAACTTGAAACATTAAATAGAGGTAGACACTCTGTTAATCTCCTCAATTAGTATTTTCTGTCGGAGAGTGCTGAGAGTCTGCTTTTATTTACCACCTACCGTAAGTTTATCATTGAGTGCAAGGTTTCAATTCTCGAATTTTGTTAGTTTGGTTTGGTTGAAATTATTGATTTTCAAAACTTACATAACTGTTAAGTTTTTCTAGGTCGTTCAATGAAACTCTGGTCAAGGAATTTATGGTCAATGTTCCAAAGAATCTGGGAAGGCTGGCAATGAATTCAAAAGTGGTGTGTTTATGTTCGAGGAAGATATGTTACCTTCAGTCCTAACTCTCTCAGGGACTGGCATGGGATGAATGTCGTGGCTGTCACAAGTGACGAAGAATTGACCAAAGATAGCACTGCGCGAGAAATGACATGCTCTGCCTGGCCAAAATTAGGAGAACTGACTGCTTCCCAACTACTGTCCAAATACAAAATTCTCCATCGGATTCTTATCAACAATATCGATCCATTGACACATCGATTAGTCATTTCGGAGGACAATGTTGTTATGCTATACAAGTTAGGAATGAGGTTGCCAGTTGATTGGGTCAAAATGATTTTTGATAGAATTATTTATAAAGGGCCGATGAGGGCCAAGCAATACAAGCTACCACATCCAGCTCTCATCCATCACTTTCTTGTTCACCAAGAAGTGCTTGCCATGGATTCAGACAAGTTCTCTGAGGATATTCCAACGTTAGGTGTTCATGAATTTACAAATTTGGGTGGAATACCACATCCCACACCCAGAGTTTCTAGGCACGTTCTATTTTTGTTGGACCAGTCTGGGCGTTTGGATGTACTGGAAAATCAGTTGGGGCTAGTCAAGACTTAGGTAGAACAACTTTTCACCTTAATCAAAAGTTTTTCTGATGAATTTATTTTCATGCGTAAGGTGTTGGGTAAGCTTGAATATCTGGGTAATGAGCATATAAAGTATGCATACCGAATAGCCACTCTGGAATTATCTGCACATCCTGGAGGTCAGATAGAGATTCCGAAGATTCGATCCGAGAGTTGAGACAACCATCGCCTCCGCCCATCTTGTACTCTATGCCATATGCTCTTCCACCCGTTGATCCATCGGATACCCATATTCGCAAGAGAGATGCAAAATCATCTCGTATCAAAGACAAAGACGTCAAGGTCTTCGCAGAATCGACTATTTCTGGTTCTGACTTCTAACTTTCTAACTATTTGGTTATGAATAATTACGGACGATCAGATTAACTCATTCATTTTGCTATTCCTTTGGCGACTTTTATTACAAAATGGGGAGTAGTAGGGTATGATATTTTTTTTTATTTGTGGTTATTGGATAAACTTTGATGATGATACTTTGCTAGTAGTATTTTTAATCTTATGATTGTTTGATGATTACACCTTGATGGTATCTTGCTAAAGGAGAGCAATATCAAAGTTTGAGTCCAATGTGTGTGGTATTTGCATATTTTGTTAACTTCTTTGCATGAGTTTTTGGTATACACACTTAGGGGGAGCAATAACCATTATATGTTGATGCTCTTGGTTTCTTTAATTATTCACATGACATAACACACGTCACACTTACATTAAAAATCTGATAGTTATGTGTTTGTAATTAAACAATGCCAAAGGGGGAGATTGTTGGAAAAATATGTGTCATATTTTTCATCTTTTTATATTGGTTCTCTTAATTAATCTAACTGATTTTTAATGTTAAAAAAGTAGGTCAACATTTTCGTATGACTGGTCTGGATAACGCCAGTTCGGATCGACCGTGTTGATAAGGTGTTATTTATCCGGATCAAGAAAGTCGCGATTTTATTACATTTTCATATACGAAATATTCTCGATCACATGAATATTATTGAAAGCTCTCTTTGTAGGTTAAAGGATCTTTCTTATTCTTTTAGATTTGTTTAGGAAGGAAATATTTAAAGAAAATCTTAAGTTTCCTAAATTTCTTCCTTCTTCAAATCTAGAATATATTTCTATATATTCTTTCCTACTAATTGTCTTATCACTCTTGTTACAGATTTTTAGATAAAAAATAATTTCTAATTTAATTTTACTTTAACTATAAGTAAGAGTACAAATCAATAAGGAATTATGACGTGTGAATATTATTGGGTAAGCTTGAATATTTAGGCGATGAGCATATAAAGTCTCGTGATCTTCGAATAGCGACTCTGCAATTCTCCGCACATCCCGGAGGTCAAATGGAGATTCCAACATCTGATCCAGTAGTTGAGCAACTACTACTCTAGCTACTGCACATATGCCAGATGCTCATCCACCCGTTGATCCATCAGATACTCCTATTCGTAAGAGAGATGCAAAAGCATTTGTATCTGGTACAAAAAAGTCAAGGTCCTCGCAGAACTGACTATTTCTGGTTTTGACTTCTAACTTTCTAACTATTTGGTTATGACTACTTTTGGATGACTGTATTAACTCATACATTTTGCTATTCCTTTGGCGACTTTATTACAAAAGGAGGAATAGTAGGGTATGGTATTTTTTTTAATTTGTGGTTATTGGATAAACTTTGATGATGATACTTTGCTAGTAGTATTATTAATTTTATAATGGTTTGATAATTGCACCTTGATGGTATTTTGCTAAAGGGGAGCAATATCAAAGTTTGAGTCCAATGTGTGGTATTTGCATATTTTGTTAACTTATTTGCATGATTTTTGGTATACACACTTAGGAGAGCAATAATCCTTATATGTTGATGATCTTGGTTTCTTTAATTATTTACATGCCATAACACATATCACACTTACATTAAAATTGGATAGTTATGTGTTTGTAATTACAACGCCAAAGGGGAGATTGTTGGAAAAATATGTGTCATATTTTTCATCTTTTATATTGGTTCTCTTAATTAATCTAACTGATTTTTAATGTTAAAAGAGTAGGTCAACGTTTTCGTATGACTGGTCTGGATAATACCAGTTCTGACTGACTGCGTTGATAAGCAGAATCTTTATACAGATCAGTAAAGTTGCGATTTTATTTTGTTTTCATATATTCTGATCACATGAATATTATTGACAGTTCTTTTGGTAGGTTAAATGATCTTTTCTTATTTTCTTAGATTTGTTTAGGAATGAAATATTCAAAAAAAATCTTAAGTTTCTTAAATTTCTTCATTCTTCAAATTTAGAATATCTTTCTATATATTCTTTCCCACTAATTGTTTTATCATTCTTGTTGCAGATTTTTAGGTAAGAAATAATTCCTAATTTAATTTCTACTTTAACTATAAGTAAGAGTACAAATTAATAACTAATTATGCTGTGAAATTTTATTTTATTTTTTTGCTCTTGTTTCTCCAAGCTCCAATCCGCCAGATCCTTTGTGGAAAACAACACTCGATACTTCATTGATTCAACTTTCAAAGAAAAAAAGTTTTCTTCAAACTCATTGAAGAATCAAAACAAATTGGTGCTCAAGAAACGATTATATTTTGCTCTTTGATGCTTGAGTATCTTTTCTTTCAAAGTCCGTAAAACTTCTTGGAATACCACACATCTTATTTATAGTACAAGAAGTTTGTCTAAACTTAATGACTTAATATTTATCTTATATATGGATAAGACACAATAAGTATTTAAGTTTAAATAGACTTTATACAAGATAAGGTGAGATAAATCACAAGAATATGAAAACAAATCTAAATATTTATTTTCATTTAAGTAGATAAATAACAAGATAATATTGTAATATCTTATCTACTTAGAAACCTAGTTTAATTAGAAAACTTAAACATGCAATTTATTCAATCACTTATTAACAGATAAGGAACAAGAGTTCTAGAATAACTAAAACTTATAAATAGATTGTGATAAATCTAGCATTAAAGTTTCCAATTTCCAAACAATTACTAGATAATCATTGAATCCTAATTTGCTCATATCAATAAATAACTTATAATTAAATATGCCAAAAAATCGGATTCTTCAATAATCCAAGCGATTTTCAAAACCGATTTTCCAACAATACTTATGGTAGTTCACCCTCAATGTGAGATATACACCCCTTTCTGTCACAAGGGTTTTCACTATAATAGAGAGAAGATACAAGTTTTTCTTGCACCTCTTTAGCACAAAACGACCTTAATAAATCCTTTATAAAGAAGAACTAATAAATGTATGAATGCCCAATAGGCCGATCGGCATTTGAGAGGATAGCTAGTATGATTAGGCTCCACACTATTCAACATGCCTGTGGTGGAAGCTCAATAAGCTATTCATGATTTAAAATACCTGCATACCTAGCATCTCCAAATGATTGACACAATCTTAAATCTTGATACAGGTGCGAGTTGCAGCTACTATGTATTACGACGATTTGTATGTAAACTTTAAGCTAGCCTTGGATATAGCTTCTCAGATAGTAGGAATTAGGCCGTGGATAACTAATGAATACATGTGTTCTGGTTTGTGATACGGAGGCTGCCTGGTTCTAGATCATTTGCTAGGAATGTTGAATGGTAATAAGCCTTTGTTTTGACATGGTAAGTGTAACGCTCGAATTTTCTCAACTCGGAGGTCACTAAAATAATCTCTAAAATATATTTGACGACTCCAAATAATATTTTCCGTGCCCTTGAAGGGTTTTAAAAATATAACTTTTGCAGAAAGTAACAAGTGCGCAAGGGAAAAAAGATTTTTCTCTAGATTTCCATGGTTTTGCCTATACTATGATAGGTGTCGCCACAATTTATTTGACCATACAAACAAATTCTAAAAATTCCAAAATTGAGCTGCAGATACTTGGAACTACAGACTGCAATATGTTAAAATTTCAAACCTTAGATACATTGTTTGGTAGGTAAAAATGTTAGCCGAAACATACTTGAAAAACTGTCCCAGGTATCTTAAGGCAGCCCGATAAAACATTCATAATAAATTCATACGATGAAATTTTTGAGTGATTCCAATTGCTTTTATTAGACAACATATATGGATTTACATATCTACTGATTTCACTCAAAAAATCTAAATGTACATAGAGTTATGATTTTTTTTTCAAAGTAGGCGAGGCGAGGTGAAAAACTACGAAAATTAGAATTGGGCAATTTCTAACTTGAAATTTTTAACTGCAAAGAACCAACATCTCGTTTTCCATAAATACTACATAATTAAATACTAAAAATCAAATAATTAAAAATTTCATATCTACATCATAATTGACTCGATCATGTCGACATCAAAACTTAAATTAAATAAGGAAATTCTACATCATACTCGCTAGCTACGCCATCACATCAACACCAACTAATTCAATCTGAAAATTTGTTCATTTTGAGGGTGAGTATTTTATAAGAAACACTTAGTAGCAATACATACTAATATGTGGAAAAAAATTATTCGTAAACATAAATGCTCATGCCATCATTTAAAACGTACATAGGAACAACATAAATTAGTACCGGCACCATTTACTTAAATGTGATTTTCTTCAATCACCGTCACACGTATGTGCGAAATTGAGGATTGAAATTGGAGCAGTTTTATAAATTCTCCTGAAAATCGTTGTTGAAATGAAGGAACAATTGAAAACTTTATGGAACAAAAATTGGGGTTGTGGGGGTGGGGGGTTAATTTAACTTTGGGTATCTTGATCATGGAGTGGGAGGGGCAGTTTTTTCATAGTATGAAGATTAAATTGATTATTTTAATAAGGAAAGAAAACAATTGAATTTGTTAGCCAAATTCTTGTTTTTTTAATTTTAAGTCGGACGACTTTTCAGGAAGATTAAGTTGATTATGTAAGGATTCCATGAATTTGTCAAATAAGGGAACATAACATGTAATACAAGATAAGGGAAAACATGTAATCATGTAATAAATTATTTTAATGAAAAACTGAAAATGTTGATTTTTAATGAAAAGTGACACGTTACCTTTTGTGACTAAATTTTAATGAAAAGTAACACCTTGTATTTTTCAATTTTTCATTCTAAAGAAGGGTATTGTGAAAATTTCCCATTTTAGACTCCAAGTTTAGTTTTCTTAAAGTTTATTATTACTTTCCACAAAAGTCCTGTGTTACAATTTAAATATTTTCTACCAACTTAAAGGATATATTGGGTATGATCATTTTACGAAAGTCTCTTATTACGAGTTGATTTATTTTAAATTTGAGAGTGGTTGTGCAACTATAGTGAAATGTTGAGGACCAAATTGCTTCTATTTAGTGGTTGGAGACCAAGTTCCAACTCGAACAATAAATTGAGTTCAATAGTGCAACTTTTCCTTATATTTGTTTGTTTCCTTTTTCATTTTAGATTATCGAGTCAAGAGTAGAAACTATTTTATAGATCTTGATCAAGACTTGGTAAAGAGTTTGACTTTTGGGGATTGAGACAAAAATACACAAGAACTCGATCGAGGGTACTTGGAAGAATTCAAAGGAGGAAGACAAAGACTGAGTTGGAATCTTGGAGCTTTGGCAACAGACTCCTATTCCTCTTTCTTTATTTTGTTTGACAAATTTACCATGTGTATTTTTATTTCGATGTTGAGCTAAATTAGTTAAACGAAATGTACGTAGTCTATTTTTATTGTTTGATTTTAATTCTCGAATTTTTACTTCAAGTACATGTTCATGCCTTTGTTTTCATTATTAATTTTAATACTTTCAATTACGTGATCAATAAATGAATAATTTGTAAACCATAATGAGATATGTGCTTATACCAATTCATCAAAGGCAATTGATTTAGATCGATATTTGACAACATAAACCCTCATTTTATTACTTGTCAACTATAAAATTACAATTTATCATACTAATTAAAACAATAGGGGAATGATCTCCTACCCATGGTAGAGTAAGAGATATATTGCCCACTGTGTGTCGACAATATTTGTGTTCCTTGTGATTGTGTCTTGCGATGATGATGACACTCCCCATCATGACTCCCACATCGCCTAACATCGGTGTAGCAACATATCTCTTGCCCACTATGAACAGAGATCATTCCCCTAAAACAATTTTTTGCTTTTACATAAAAATATGAATGTCATACTTCACACACGCTATGATACTATGACAATATTTTTAAGGTTCTACTGGAGAGTTTTGAAGTATCGGTTATGAAGGTTTTTTTTTGAAGTTTCGGTTTTGACGTTTTTGAGGAGTCTGATTTTGGGTGGTTTTAATAGTGGTTTTAAAACAATCAAAACCATGTTTGGAAGTTTAAACCACCCAAAAACAGTACCCAAAAGACTGACGAGCACCGATTTTCTCAACCCTCTCATAAACTGTACCACCCAAAATTGGTTGGAAAAAAAAAACTCCATAAGCATACCCTAAAAATTAACTAAAACAAATTAAAGGGTCGATGTGTTCTCTTCAATATATATTTATCCTGCGGAAAAATTCCAAACAGAAAGCACATGAGTTTCCAAGAATTTACATCCAAATTGGAATCCCTCGTCATTTTACTTGTATGGAATTCTGAGAAAACCCTAACTTCATATCAGTCATGAGTCAGTCAGTCAGAAAATAACATACATTCTATTCCTCCTTTGGCTCCTTAATCATCGGGAATGGCAGCATGTCTTGAAGAAGCCCATGGTCTCTGGCCAAAGAAGAAGCAGAGGGCCAAAAAGGTGTTTCTTGGAGTAAAGGAGGAAATGAGGAATTATTAGTATTGCTGAAAGATGTCAAGTAGTTATGGAAATAGGGTTGTTGCGGATAGTGAAGAACTCGTGGGATGATAAAAGAGGAAGCACCGCCACCACCCTCAAAAAGAGTCGTGGTGGTGGTTTCCGGCAGAATTCCGCGATGCATTATGGGGCATGGATGTGTATGAGTCCCTTCGTAGGTTGTCACTATAATTGAAGGATCATCAGACGATCTTTCAAATCTCTTCTTCACCACACATGCTTTACTAGTACAACGATAGTAATTCCTGCAAAAAGATACAAACCTTAAACAAAATCTAATTGTAACCATTGATAACTTTTTTATGTGTTATGTGTGAAATGAAAGTACCTTGGAAATGGGTTGTTTTTCACAGGTTTTTGGCCGTACTTTCTCCATTTATAGCCATCATCCAAGTGATCAACTTCACTCTTAGTTATGAATGCAAATCTAGCTTTTCTCTGCCTTTTTTGGTTCTTCTTTTTGGGTTCCAACCTAAACGAATATAAAAGAATAGATGAAGAGACTGAATTTACAGGAATCAGATCATGTTGAAAATGAAAAATGCTTACTGTTTGTTGATCTTTTCTTGATTTTGTTCCTCTTTTTCCACAGTTTCAGTCCACTGATTATCATTAGGCACAGCTTCAGTTGATGATGAGGAGATAGACGATGAATTCGGTGTAGCAGGAGCGTTGACTACCTCAGATGACTCTGGATAGGTGGAGGCCGGCGATGGAATCAAGGGGGTTGTTAGTAGGAAATCAAACATGGAAGGGATGGTGTATTCTTGGAGATTCAACATATCTATGAACCCTAAATCCTCTTTCTCATCAGCTTCACATGGTGTGGAGAAGCCTGCCGGAATATTCATTTGATTGGAAAACGTTGTGTTTTCCATTAAATTATCAGTCTTCTGCTCCTCTTTCTTGTCCATTGATTTTGCTTAAAACCATAGATTCTTTATTTGGTCATGATGTTCTCAAATCTCAACTAGTTCTAGTCTGAGAGTGAGTGAGAGAGAGAGAGAGAGAGAGAGAGAGAGAGAGAGTTTGGGTGGTTTTCAAGTGTGCTTATTTGTATTAAAAGTTTAAATTGTTAAAGAAGGACATCATTTTTGTATATATTTTATTTTTGGTCGAAAGTCTAACGACTACGTGTTCTTTTACAATTTAGTAGCGACGAAACTTGAACTCATGGGATACTATATTGGATCTTAATGCTTCATCTTAAAAAGTAATATAATTAAAAATGAGTAGCTTAAATCTTACGCAACTTGAGATTTTTCTATTAATAGGTGTCGGTAAGTAGACGAGTGTGCATGTGGTTCAAGTTTCACGTGGACGGGGTTTGATGGATAATTCCTTCATTAGCATAAGAGAATTTCTTCATTTAATTTGAATATTTTACAGAGATCCGACAAAGAATTCTATTAATAATAGTCCATTTTGATCATTTAAAACAACTCGATAAATTTAATAGATTATTTTAGGAGGCCCTAGATGAAACCTACACTAGATATACATACATACATACATACATACATACATACATACACATAGTTTGTCTTGATTAAATCTCAAGGTGCAAATATCTTTGCACAATGTATGTTTTAGATTCTAAGAGTATGTTTGTTATTACTTATAAATATTTATAAGTTGGTCAAATATTATTTATATACATACATTTCGCAGGAGCCACAATTTTTACCCACTTTTATTCATATATTTTGTAGGATCCACTACTTATAATCTACAAAAATCTTTGCCTCATTTCAAATAATTAATGTGAAGAATTTGGACAAAATAAAAACCATAATGCTAGTGAATTAATACAAGAAAAGTCGTGGTGGATATAGTGTCACAATTTTTTTTTTTCTCTTTATAGCTAGCTAGTGGGGCCAGAAAGAAGAATTAATTGTGTTGTATAATACTTAATAGTAAGTGAGTCTATTTCATGATGGTTACTAAAAAATTCAATAAATCATTCAATTATATATATTCTATTTTTGGATTCTTCACATTTGAGTCCCAAGAAGATATTGAGCAAGATTTTCTGCTAATTATTTATAAGAATATTACATATTTAATTTATGTGGTCACAAGTCGGATGACAAATACAATTCTCTAGTGTGTATGCATGTTCAACTTTAATTATTACCTAACTTAAATAGTCGAAATTATATTGTTTAATTTTGAAGATGTTTGACGACTTAATTGAACACTAAACCCATGGAATTCATACTAGTTAATCTTAGGGATTAGGGATTACGACCCTCGTCCCATAATTTCGAGTATATCACTACAATCATACATATTGTAATAAAGTTTTATGATTTAAACAGTAGGTAAATTTAATAAATAGCCACTAAACTAATTTGATATTACTATTTATTCGCTCAACTTCAAAAGATTTCTAATTGTTCACCTAACTTCTCAAATGGTATATCATCCATCACTCATTAGAAAAACATTAGGCTGAGTAGACGAAAATTGCCACATGGCAAACAGAAAGCTGATGTGACATAATTAAATCGTTAAAATTGTTTACATAACAAAATCGCAATAGCCAAATACGCATTTACGTTGCTTTAAAAAAAAAGTTAAGCTAAAGACCTTTTTTCAAAGTTGGAGATTTGTTTTTTAAAACAAGCTAAAAACATGTTTGGCTATGACAATCTAGTTATGTAGATAATTTCAACGATTTAATTATGCTACATCATTTTTTTTGTTCACCATGTGATAATTTCCGTCCATTCAATTTAACATTTTCCGAATGAGTGGTGGATTGTAAACTATTTACGAAGTTGTGGGAACGATAGATACTTTTTCAAGTTGAGTGAGTAAATAGTAACTCTAAATTAGTTCAATAGCCATTTATTAAATTTACCAATTAAACAGTTATTTATAAAAAATAAAAAATAAAAGAAATAAAGAAGATGAAAGAGTGGAGAAATTGAACAAGATTGGTTGACTCCATGAGCACTAAAGTATGAACACTCGGCGATGATTGCGGCTAAATTGAATTTTTTTATTGAATCAAGAAACATGTTCTGTTACTTCACATGACTTTTAAAGTCAAAGTCAAAGTCTATTTTGTTCCTTGAATTATGGTACATGAATGTTAACTAGCTAGTAGCTAGTATATATAAGCAGACAAAATCACCCTCCTTCTGCGTACATCTCTGTATACTGAATATATTATTAAGCCATTCCTACACAAGTTTGAAGTTTGAACTTTCCCATTCCTATTAATTTGGCTTATGGTCGAACATTTTTTTTATCCACACAACGTAAGACTCACGACTTTTCGTTTTTCCATATGCAATATCAGATTTCAATTTTCACCATTATGATCTATGAAAGGTCTCCTCATTCCACTTTTAGAACAATGGAGTAGAAAAGGCAATTAGGGAGAAAAGATCATCATGGGAAATTAAGGTCAAGTCTTGACAAAAGCATCAAAATATTTGACATTCTTAGTTCTTACACACATATCAATCAAATAAAACAAAATTCTACAACAGAATCTCGAACCGAGAAGAACAAGCTCAAAAATATCTTTCTAAATTTGAATAATTGGCCAAAGAGAATGTAAGGAGAGATTTGAGAATACTTGAATGGATAATCCCACCAATTCTGTTGAGACTAGTAAACGTTTTCTCATGACTCCGAGGTAGTAGCAGCAGCAGCTTGGAGGAGTCTACGTTGATGTACATCCCAGTTGTATACACGAGCCATTGTAACCTGGCCAACAGCAATTACAAAGTCAAGAACAATGGCAAACATAGTAAGCCATTTCTTCATGCAGTTCATGAGACCAACATGACTTGAAATTCAGACAGCTTAAGATAATAGAAACAAAACAGAGGGAAGAAAAGAGTTCCCATTTGCCATTACCACAATGTGTTGAAAAGAAATGACATCTATACCTGCGTGATTGTCACCTGATCCCTTAAAAATTGTAGATCAGCAACAAGAACTTCTAAACTTGCTTTGGCATTTTCCAAATTTTTTTGAAGAAGAGCATTCGCCTGAATGATAAAGTTTTCAAGAACTCGTGAACCATGAGCAAATAGTACAGAAATGCTAAGTTAAAATCCTTTCCAAACAGCAAGTGACATACCTCTTCACTTGAATATTCCAGCATCACATTTGCTCCAAGCCATAGACACACAAAATCAGAATCTTCAATTCGAGCCCGGGAATAAATGCCTTCTGACACTTCAAAATCCGCTGTTAGTACCTGTAACCAACGCGTAGGACAAAGACTCGTTGTGACAAACGCTTGACCGGGATTGCAAAAACTCAATGTAACTAGCATAAGCACAATTTGGTCTGAAGAATCTTCTTTGCCTATACCCTACAGTTTTATCCCTCCCAGTACTGTAAACTAGACACAACACAGGAAATGGTCTTCAGAAATATGTTGGAATTGAAGTTGGATCACTATAATATGGATGCTTCTGTCACAGGATTATATGCTGTACTGATCTGGGTACTGAGTCTTTTTGACTAAATCAAATGTTTTATGAGAATGTCCAAATAATATGGGTACCTCTACCTTTGTCCATTAACAACTACATGAGCCACCGATTATAACTCCAACTAGCTGAGGCAGAGCATTTAAAATATTGTGATAATGTCATGGTTCAGGAAGAAAATAGAGGTAAAGCTACCTACATAGTTTCCAGTGTAAGCTGAAGAATAAGTCAACGGAGTCTCTAAGTTTTAAAGACAATCTAGAACAAATATGATTCAACATGAGTGACGAAAAATGATTCCCATAAGCAGATATTGGATCTTAAATTGTGACATCGCGTGGTAAAATGAAATTGCCCATAAGTCAGACCTAACGTCTTAAACAAACTTGGACATGTCTAGACAGAATCTTCCAATCCCTGACACATTTCTGCCTCCCTGTACCCCAATGCAGGGATACAAAAGGATATCTCATATGTGTCCCCTGATGTTGCCATCACAAGATGCATATTCTCAAACCATTAACCTTAGCTGTATAAATAACTATAAAAATTCACCATCATTCCCTTGCATGATGAAGTTTAGTTTTCATTTTTCATAAATATTTCTGACAATCAGTATTTATGGCCGTTAAATAGCAGTACCGTCAATGAAATCAATATAGCAGCCGAAATGAACACATCTTACAATTTCTACTTAACAAGAAAATTTGAACAAGTTGTATCTACGAAATGCTTAACAATAATCAACGAACCTCATCAGAACCCTTCTTAGCTTGCAAAGTTGCAACCACGTCTAAGCACTTCTCAATATCAGGAATCTTTGCCTGTAACATTAAACAACAGAAAGTATTTTTCAAAATTGAATGGCAAAGCAAGACAACAAGATTGAGCCTGAGAAACTCACTTTTAGTTTATTTAGTTGAAGATAATGCTTATAAATTACAATTTCACAAAATGTGATTTCACTTGAAACAACAATTAAACAAAATTGTGGTAGAGAGTGGATGGAAATTTTTGAGATTCCAAACATTAAAGTAAAAGAAGTCTAAATGGCATCAAGCTTATAATTATCAGTACCAGCAGAACAAATGAAAACAAACAATAAAACCATCAGAACCAGGAAATTAAGAGAACCTGCTTATTTTGATACTAAATGACAAGAAATGCTCAAGTCAGTCGTGCAAAACATCATGATGCATAATCAGTTGAGAAGGTAAAGAATGCAACGCTTCATCAGTTGATAAGGTAAAGAATGCAGAGCTTCGTCCATCGAAAATTCTCAGTCATAACCAATTTCTAAGAAATATAACAACTAGCCGAACCTTAGAAATTGACTAAAGGAAAAATTTGATTAGAAATGAAGATGTCTGACAACAAATAGAGTATACCTGAAGATCCCTCTGCTGAGCAAGAAGCTTCATCTCCACTACCCTGTACTGCTGAAGCCTGCAATATGGTTGACGTAGAATGTAAACTAGGAAACTAAAAAACAAGACACGTTAAAAGCCAGAGAGAAAAAGAATTTCTGCAAAGGAGAACGAGATATTTGCATAGAAATATGTTGAAAGCTCAAAAGCCTTTCGAGTTTGATGAAAATGTATTTCGTTTCTTTTCTTGGGAGAATCCTTTGACCATGGATTTCAATCTGATGCCAAAAATTCTCTTCTAATCCAAAAGCATTTTCTCGTAAATTGAAATCCATTTATTGGATTGCAAAATTCATAACCACTCCAAACACAAACTTAAATATGATATGTTGTAACATTAGAATTAAGGAAAAAGTAGTAAATAACCGATTAAGCGCATAAAAACACGCTTATGAATATTATGAACTCCCCCAAAAAATGCCATAATTAATTAAAGATGATATCTTTCCAATTGGGCATGAAATACCAGCATCATTGGGCACATACAAATATGCTTATGAATTTTCTAAATCCCAAAAACAATGCCTAAATAATTAAAGATGGGATCTTTTCTTACTGGGCATGAAATACCAACTTAGAAGTCTCCCCATTACCCAGAAAATCAAGAAGCTTTTCAAGAAATTCACTTTAAATTTCCGTGTCTATCAAAATCCGGCAGCTTGGGCTAAACGGCCGAGTCAAACATGAGGAATAGAAAAAGAGCCTAACTTATGAAATTTAAGTTGCAACGGCTTCTTTTATTAAAAAAAAAAAGACTTAAATACTCTTGTCAATAATGTTTGTTGACAGACCATTAACATCAGGGGTTAACGTCTAGGTCTACTAAGGCCAGAATTGGCCTTTTGGCATCTTAATAGACCATGTCTGCTAAGGCTATTTTACACTTGTTAAACTGGTTTTTCAATTAACACACCTAGACTCAAATTTACAAAAACTTAAAGCAAAATCACAATTCATGCTCAAATGTAAACATATTTTCATTTGTACCATAAATTAAAAGAAATTAAAAAAAGAAGAAATAACCACACGCTTTGCAAGAATTTAGATTAGTTAGATTCTAACATTGAAATGGGATTTCCTACACTTGTTTGAGTGAGTTTTGAGATTAATAAGATGTTAATTTCTTTGCAAAATGAAATCCTCTCTTCTGCATTAGCGTATAAGTAGCATAAATGAATTTGAAATCGTTTGAAATGGAACAAGCAGGGCTTCGGTAATTTGCTTGTAAAATGGAACATGCTATTCACATAAATTGATCAGCTCACCCGGCCATTTACAACTATTCCCACATCAAAATCCCTTAATATAATTCGGAAAAAAAAAAACCCAGCAGTATCTAGTTGAGCCGAAACACCCAATCCCTTAAAAAACTCAATAACATACATTAATAAGTAAAATGTGGTGAAATAAGTTGACTTTGACCGTTGATTTAACAGTAAAACCTCAAGAAACCCCGTAAACTGTATACTGATCTCAATTTGCACATATGAAATACAGAGAGCAGAGACATCTGTGTATATATCTATAAAGGAATAAAAGATGGAAAAACAAACCGTTCTTGGAAGAAGGCGAGTGCGGTGTTAACATCGAGAGCGGATTGAGAGAGGTAAGTCTGGACATCTTCCACAAATGCCGCCGCAGGAATCCCCCTTCTCTCCGTCACGCTTGATGAAGTTGCCATCTCTGCTGCTTCTATATATAATAATATTTTATATTTAACACACTGTGAGTTGCTCTGTGTAAATTTCTTGATTCTTTTAGTTCCTTAGACGGAGGTAGAAGAAGCCTGCATAAAGTAGCAATTTTTGAACTAATGTCGCACTTTTGGATATTTCACTAGAGTCGCATATGTGCTACGCGTTTATTTTAAAATAAGAAATGGGCTCTGACAGAAGATTTAGGGTTGGGCCAAGATATCTGTATCCTGTTAAGCAAATGACTATTGGCATTTGTATATTATTGGGCCGAAGAAACCTTCCTCTGCGGCCCAATAATTAATTTCGAGTCCTCAAAGTTTTATATTTCCATTAATTAAAGGGAGATTGACACAAATGGTCCCTAATCTCTTCTCTCAGTGCGAAAATAGTCTTTAATATTTATTTTTAGCACAAAAGTCTCTAACCTATATGTTTTAGTATACAATTAGTTTCTTATTTAATTAAAAAGACTAATATCCCATTATTTTTAATCAAAGAAAACTGTAATTGAATTCCTAACTTTTACAAAATATGCAAATATAACTGGAAAGCAGTGCGGTGGGGTGGGGGAAGAAGACCATTTTTGGTTTTCATTTATAATTTTTTTTTAATTTTTAAAAATAAAAAGTTTATGATTTATTTACACTTTTAAAAATGTTAGGACTTCAAATACGATTTTTTTAATTTTCTTTTCTTTTTAATTTATATAAGCCATGGACAAAATTGTCAAAAAAATGCATTTGAAGACTATCTGTGGGAATTAATAGAAAGATATGGACGATATCTAGGAATAAAATTGAATGAAGATAATATTGTTCCAAAGTTGAAAGAATTGGGATTGTGTATGTAATTTACCCTTTTTTAAATTCATTTTTTGTCAAACTCATTTTTAACCACATATTTTATAGAACCCATAATTTTTCAATCACACATTTTACCAACTTTTTTTAAAATCTCATAAATAAAAAAAAATATTTTTAAATTTTACCAAACAAACACTAAGATTATTCTCTTCTTTATAGAGGACCACTTGGCAAAAGTACTAAGATTATTTTCTACAATAGCCTTACTAATGACTAGGAAGAACACTTGGCTGTGAAGCACTTTTCAGTTGATTGTATACACACTCTTCAATATGCTCGAGGCAGTCATTTGTAATAGGTGCAATTTCTTATGTATCATATAAAATTCTAAAGTAGTTGCTATGAAATTGTGTTGTGAGACTGTCAGTTGGGTGTTGTCGTCTTAATTACATGTGAATGGATGTTATCTTTGTCTCTTTGAAAATGATTACTTTTGCATATGATTGATTTTGTTTTTTCATTTTTTGGTTTTCTCAGCTTTCTTTTTAGCAAATATTTGCCAATTTACTCGTGTTCTACTATAGTATGTTAGAAGTGGTTTCTAATCATGGTGGTAGTGTCGAGTTGGTTGTTTTGACACTGCTGGTAGTGAATATTGGTAGACAGAAAATAGAGAATTGATAATTTAAAAAAAATTACATACGTTGTAACAAGGAGTAAAGTTACAATCATAGTAACTTATTCAATGCAAAAAATTTCAGATTTTATCGTAAAAAATTACACACCCGATAACATGATTAACATAGAGTGTAAGTAATCATTGTAAAAATGAATTTGCCATATTTTTCTTTAAATGCCCATGTATGTTATAATTTTGCAATATTTAACAAAAATTAATATTTTTCAATTCAAATCCTATTTTTGTCTATTTGTGTAATTAACCCATTAATTAATTTATAATTAAAGAGGGAATTATCATTAATAATGCAATTATATGATGTAAAACATGTAAACAAGATGTTCTAATGTTAATTTCCAATAACTTTCTCAGAGTAGGCTAATTGCCACCCTTTTTAATGTCCTAGTCAAAATACATTCATAGTGTGTTCGAAAAGTAAGCAAAAGGTATATACATGTATTCAATTATTGGTCTAAGCGTGCCAAGTAATATATTTTTATTACTTTTTATATTAATTCTTTTTCAAGTAATTTTATCGTGCAAGAATACATTTCTTCTTTTGTCAATAATATTACTCAATTAAAAAATATACATTGATTACACAAATTTATTCATTTTGATTAAGAACTCAAAGTTTTAGATAGCATTAATTCAATCCGTAAACGATAAACAAAAATCTTAAGTTCAAATTTTGTCACCACCAAATTACCAAAGTTCCACGTTGTACTCAACATTTTGCAATTTTTTTTTTGTCCTTTGTCTTTTGTATATATGATTTTTTGTGAAATTTTTTGTATTTCAAATCATTTTAATTGGTATTGAATAGCTTTGAGCTTTTTGTATATGTCTCTTGGTGAAAGTTTTTTTTGACAATGATGTATTTGTTCAACTCACATATGATTGTTTTATTGGTGATATCGTATTATTGTTTTTACTCATTGTCTATTTTGCTGTTGTTTCTTTTTTCTGTTAAATCAATTTTTAAATAGTGACATTTTAAACCAACAATACAATTATGTAGGGATGTTCATCACAACAAACAATAAAAAATAAGGACGTTATATACAAAAACAAAAACAAAAAACAAAAAAAACAAAGGTAAGGACGATAATCGCAATGTATTAATAAATTGAAACGTTTTACACGACATTAATTACAAACCAAAATAATACATAACATTTCCATTTTAGCAAACTCAACACATTGCATTCTTCACCACTAGAGCTTGATTCTAAATTCGACAACATTAAAACAAGAGTCTTACATGAGTAGCTACATCACTACAAGCCCATATATAAAATATAACTACAAAATATCATTTCAAAACAAAATATAACTATAAAATATCCATTTGGATTCCACATTTGTACAATCAATTTGTCATTATTCTTGATGAAATATGCTCTGTTTTATGTTATTATTCTTCTTGGAACATTTGCATATCCTATTTCGCCTACATTTGCGGTCGGAAGTGAGAGATTTCGTCGGCGAAATAAAGAAGAAATGAAAGATTTCATCGGCGAAATAGAGAAGTAGACCAATTAGGCGGGAGGAAAATGAGAAATAGGTGTGTAGACGAAAATAACCTTCCAAAGTGGTACGAATCGTGTTGAGAGAGGCCACTTAACGGAGCTTTTTGATTGGTAATGGATGGAAATAATGTTTTACGCAAGCAAATGTAGATTTGATAGTGAAAATGTCAAAATTTCATAGGTTATAATGATTATTAGCACAATCACTTTGAAAGGTATGAACACTTTGTACCAATTACCTTGTTACAAAACTAAAAGAATATAGATTGTGAGTATAATTTACCATTTTTTTAAATTCTTTTTCTCAAACTCATTTTTAACCATATATTTCATGGGACCCACAATTTTTATCAATTTTTTAACCACACATTTCACCAACTTTTTTTAAAAATCTCTTAAAAACATCTTTTAAAATTCACTTCCTTAAAGAGGACCACTTGGCAGAAGTACTAAGTTATTTTCTACAACAACCTTACTGATGACTAGGAAAAACACTTGGCTGTGAAGCACTTTTCAATTGATTGTATACACACTCTTCAATATGCTCAAGGCAGTCATTTTTTGTCTTAGTTTTGTAATAGATGCAATTTCTTATGTATCATATAAATTTCTAAAGTAGTTGCTATGAAATTGTGTTGTGAGACTGTCAATTGGGTGTTGTTGTCTTAATTACATATGAATGGATGTTATCTTTGTCTCTTTGAAAATGATTACTTTTTGCATATGATTGATTTTGGTTTTTCATTTTTTGGTTTTCTCAGCTTTCTTTTTAGCAAATATTTCATTAACGTTGTTGCCAATTTAGTCGTGTTCTACTACAGTATGTTAGAAGTGGTTTCTAATCATGATAGTGGTGTCGAGTTGATTGTTTTGACGTGAATATTGATAGACAGAACATAGGTTATGATTTTAAAAAATTACATACGTTGTAACAATGAGTAAAGTTACAATTATAGTAACTTATTCAATTAAAAAATTACACACACGATAACATGATTAATATAGTGTAAGTAATCATTGTAAAAATTAATTTACCATATTTTTCTTTAAATACCCATGTATGCTATAATTTTGCAATATTTAACAAAAATTAGAGCTTGTTTGACATGGATTATAAACTATTTTAAGTTTATTTCAGTTGTCATTTTTTATTTTTCAATCCACTTTTAAGATGAAAGTCAACAATTTCAACTCAAATAAACTATTTTTAATTTATTTTAGTTTATAATCTCTGTCAAACGGACCCTTAATATTTTTCAATTCATATCCTATTTTTGTCTATTTTTAATTAACCCATTAATTAATTTATAATTAAAGAGGGAATTATCATTACTAATGCAATGATATGATGTACAACATGTTAACAAGATGTTTTAATGTTGTTTCCATTAACTTTCTCTGAGTAGGCTAATTGCCACCTTTTTTTTAATGTCTTAGTCAAAATACATTAATGGTGTGTTCGAAAAGTAAGTAAAAGGTAGATACACGTATTCAATTATTAGTCTAAGCGTGCCAAGTAATATATTTTTATTACTTTTTATATTAATTCTTTTTCAAGTCATTTTATAATTCATTTCTTTTTTGTCAATAATATTACTTAATTAAAAAATATACATAGATTACACAAATTTATTCATTCTGATTAAGAACTCAAAATTTTAGATAGTATTAGTTCAATATGTAGTATCGTAAACAATAAACAAGGTTTTAAAAAGCGTAAAGCGTGATTAGGTGTCGAAGTCAAACTTCAAGTTTTTCGGACCTCGACGAGACTTAGGCGAGAGCAATAAAAGGGCAAAGTAAGGACGATGCGTGAGACGTTTAAGTGAGGCCAAACTTTTTTGAAGTTTAGACAGACTTTTTGACGATGAATGATAAACAAAAGTCTTAAGTTAAAATTTTGTCACGATTCAATTACAAAAATTCCACATAGTACCCATTTGGTGGGAGTGGGGTGGGGTTCTTAAAAGCAAAATGCTCAAACAAACCATAATTCTCTCCTGAAAGTAGGGATACGAGCAGACACACCGTTAATTTCCAACCTGCTTCCTCTATGTGCAGCATGACATCATGCTGCACTTACTTAGTTCTCAGTCCTAATCACTATGTAATTAGTGCTCCACTCTAATCTTGTTTGATTAGTGCTTAATCTTGATCAGTTTATATTAATTAATTCAAAAAGGGTTATTAGTTTTCACTATATAAACTGAACTTTTTTTAATTAGCTAGCTAAGAGTAGGAGCCTACAAGAGACAGCAAACTGGTAAACTGTTGCAACATGCACAGCAAAACCTATTCTTTTCCTTATATATATTAATTTATGTGCTCTATATGTTAATTTTTTTTTTTTTTTAGAGTTTGGAACAGCTTTAATTTGAATGATGACTCTTTTTAATCAATCTTCAGGTAATCATGAAGACTTTGATTGTTGTAATTTTTGCCTCTATGTTGATCCTTGGAACTATTCATGAGGCCCATGCACAAATGCTCCCGCAAAGAAATCGTCGGTTTCTTAGTAACGATGATATCGATCGAGTTGTTCCTGCTGGTCCGAATTCATGTAAAGAATGTCATCCTGTTGCATATGGTCGAAAGACTCCTCCTCATGATTTGGATCTTTCTGAATATTACAGACCACCGCGTTATTAAAAAAGCGTATGTTTTATTTATTTGTGCGCGCGTGTATTTTGGATGTATGTATTGTGTGTGGTTGATTGGAAATAAAGTGGAACCAACATGTATAATAGCCAAAAGACTAAAAATTTTATGGGCCATGGAAGTTCCACTAAGTTTGAAGTAGGATGAGTTTGTTTGGTAAGAAGGTCTGGTCTTTGTGTAATTTTAAGTTACTGTAATTGTTATGGTCAATGGAAAGTTTATTATATGTACTTGTTTTAAGTTCAACCAATGAGTTTACAAGCTGAGATGTGGGAACTATTGATTTGAGAAAACTGTATCATGCACTAATCTGAGGAGAATGTAAACAATTGTTGTTGGTGGGTATATCATTTGATTTGATGTGACACAAAACATAAAACTATACATAAATACCTTAATGGAATTTGATTGTCATTGGTTAATGATAGTGGTACAATGATTAATTTAGAGCATGTTTTGAATCAGCTTTTTAGCTTTTTCAATTTTATAAATTTACAAAACATTATTTTTATCCACATATTTCGTAAAAATCATTATTTAATTTAAGACCCAAGTTCATTAGAAAGACAACTATTTAACTTCATATTAGCTACATCTCACAGTCTCTTGCACTTAATATCAACTTTGAGTATTGTTGTGCACTCGATAACTAAAGTTGAATCTTCAAATCTTTCAGTACTTCTATTTATGTATTATTAACATGTTCATACTTTCATGTTAATAACTACTACATCCGTTCTATAAAAATAGATTTACGTTCTTTATTCATCTGTACTAAATTATAGTTCACTTTCATTATTGATAGAATAGTTAATTTTTTATTTTTTTAATATACCCTTATTTGTTATCAACAAATATAAAATATTTTAAAAAAAGTTATTATTTCAATTATAATAATTAAAATTTCTTAATCTATGTGAAAATAAAAATAAGCCTATCTTTATAAGACGGAGTATATTTGTTTGAAGCTTGTTATTATATACATACTTGTTACTATGTATAAGCTAACGATATAAAATAACTCCTTTCACGTGTTTTAATTATTTGAAGTTGTTTAAAATTCCCATAGAGATACCAACTTGGTAGCTGAAAATGAAAGGGAAGCTCAGATTCAAAATCATAAATCATAAGACCTATAAAGATTTAATGAAAGTCCATGTCATGAGGGAAAATCTACAGATGTTTTACAATATCATTGAGCCTATTGGAGCAGAAGAAAAAGTTCACTAAAATCAGCGAACAGGGGATGCAAAGAAGATCACAACAAAATATACCAAAAATCCAGCTAAAAGAATTCCAGCGTATATGTAATTCTGTGAAGAATGCACAGGGAATTTATACTCGATACTGCAACATTTCATTTTCTCCCTCTCGCTGGACAAAACGTGGTCTACATACCTGTACAGAAGATATAAAGATTATCATCAACTGCTTTAATACACAAATATATACGTGTGTGTGTGTGTAGCAAAAGAAACCGACAAGCCAAATGACAACAGAAGAAACGGGCAAAAACTTACTGTTGGGTGAAGATTGAGCTTTGAAGAATCTCTGAACTGTTTAAGTGGGCTTCTTGTAACCGATGATCATACAAGAAGGAAGACAGATCTACAAGCTGTTCCTCAAGGCTCTGAAAGTAAAACGTACAAATAGTTGGAAAAAAAAATGATCAACAAGAAAAATATGAAGCTCAATGAAATAATTTATATCAGGATCACGCACTTACATCCAAGTATTTTTCCAATCTTTCAACTAATTCATGAGGGAATGGTTCTGGCAAGTTGGTTGTTTTCTTGTAGAACTTTTCCAACCATAGCTCAGTGCTTGACTTGTTCTTTTTACCTTTCACTGGTTCACCCAGAGGGGTTTTCAGGTATTCGGCAGTGAAGGCTTGGACAGCCTGGAAAGGATATTGGTAAGTAGAAACTTTAAAGCCAAAAAAAGAAAAATAAATGGCTGAATGATGATAAAATCACCTCTGATGTATCTCGAATTCGGTGAAGGGCAGAATCCACACGTGCATATATTATATTCCTCTGCAGAACAACTTGGCAATGAAAATCTGGTCCACATAAATACTTGAAAATGTCTAACCAATGTGTTCAATTGCATTTTGTATCAGAATATCAGTATTCAGTGTGACATTTTTTCACCACATCAACATTTGATCTCTTGATTCAAAGCCATGCAGCAGTTTCAAAAGATGGAATAAGTAAGGGAGGTTTTACCAGAGCAACGTCCCGAAGCATTTGACTAATTTGAGAAGTATTTGAAAACGGTCCAAATGGATGGCAACCAACTGCCAAAAGCCAATTCACCACAGGCCTTTCATGCACGTGAGAAGCCTTTTCATATGGTGCACTTAATCCACCCACAACAGAAGCCAATCCTGCCAATATATGGCGCTGGACTTGTGATGGGATAGCATGTCTTCTCTCTATTTCCGAAACATAACTGTAACAGACGAGGAAGAAAGATGCTCAAATTTACACGAGTGAGAATTATTAAAGAACCTGATAAATCTATATCAAAATAAGAGAAGCATCCTTATCAGTAATCCAATAATTATGTATCAAGTAGGCCAGAGTCATGTAAAGACTGAATAGATGACCATAAATAGAAAACCAAGATTAGATGAAACCAAACTACAACTGGTCACAACATAAGCAATCATAGTTCAGTAGAAGTCGGATTGGAAGCAGATAAAGGAACATCATACAGAATGAACATCCATACATGCATAGAAAGCCCTCTTAAGAATTCGACAGTCAAGAGTCCAACCAATCTCTTGGAGGTCCTAGGTTCTTAGCAATATGAATATCTTCAAGTTACAGCATTCATAATGCCAATGTCAATTTAGCTTAGCTAAGGACCAAAAAATAAAACGAATAGAATTGTAAAAGTAAATTGAATGGTCAATTATGTAGCACAAAATATACCCTCAGGATAAACACATTAATTGGTGGCAACCAAAATCAGACTAAGAAGGGGCTGCACATATGTGAATCATGACAATAGATTGCAGATGCAAAGTGATTAAACTGGTAAATTAGGACAAAAATTAAGCTAGTACAAGATGAAAGAAAATAAGTTGCAAGCATAATAACCTCAACGGTATCTTTTCACTTTGGTGCTGAAGCACAATAACTACATCATTGCTTGTCCATACAAGACTATCATCCTCCATCATAAGGTGTTCATCCACATCAGCAAGTGATAGAACAAAGCTGCACAATAAGGAGACTGATGATCATCTGAAATCTACTCCACAAAATGAAGATACATCTTCATAAGAAATAAAATTCGCTCAAGTGAGAAATGGACAATAATAATTAACCATCATCACTATCAATCTGACAAAAGAAAGGTGTCAACCAAGTATATTTCTTAATCTGGACCTCCTGTTTAAGTTACTCTTGGAATTAGATAAATAAGATGGATGTACTCACACTGGAACGACCCTAGTTCCATAAGTACGGTACAGATCCCCTTGTTTCTTCTTTTCTGTTCTCCTTTTCTTATCCTTCCCACGTGTCGAGCTATAGGATGCCCAGAGAGGTTTATGCTTTAATATTGAATCATCTGCACCATCAGTCTCGTCCATCCAGTTCTGGAAAACATAAACTAAATTCAGAAAAGAAAAGGATGGAAAAAGAGGAGAAAGAAAGAAGATCACAAACACACCAATGTGATGCAAATTTATAAAGATGTGCCTCAAAGCAACTTTCTGATATGAACAGTTGCCCAGCCACTAGTAATAATGCATGATACAAGCAGTAAAACCAACCTGGCGAAGGAAATATTTACTTGAAAGGGATGGATCGGACACCTCAAGTAAACCTGCAGCGAGCACATCAGCAGATCTTTCCATCTCCTGCAATTAGCATTATGAAGTTTTAAACATTGTTTGTACAAATTGATATTGAATAATTCAATAATCTAGGTAAAAAAGATAATTGAAAAGCACTCGAAGTTGCTGGTAGAAGATAATATTAATGAATATCAAATATTGTTGGCCATAGAACATCAATATTCTCCAGATATGGTTTTGAATTGTCATGCACCTCCTTAAGTATAGCACCATCCAAATATGTCTTCGTGTGAACGTGGAAGCGTCCATCCTTCTTGGTTTCTTGAAGGGAATGTCCTCTCATGGCTTTTGAAACAGCTATAGCCAACTTTTCATGGCGATGTAATGCATGTGTACCCCCAACAATTACTACTTCCTGCCCTTGGTGTACCATTTTCTTAACCTGAAGAGTATTATGCAATGCACAACTTAAGCCACATGAATGTTATTGCAACAAGATATTCTTGGGTGAGTACATAATTGGACTTGTGAATAATAAGCCTAATCTTTTTTCCGTCTAACCAATGAATAAACCATAGAAATCAACATGGTTACTTAGACGAAATCTGACCTCAGCCTCAATTGCTTCAACATTTATACTGTAATTGTGACCTTTCTCCATGATATAATATCTATTATGATTTTGAAGGACAATGATTGGTATAAGCAACCTTGTTGTCATATCAACGGTCTCATACCTGGACATAAAACAACAAAAATATCAATTTATAAGAAAAGGTTAGAAACCATTCTTTATAACCACCGACACAAGGAAAAAAAGAGAAATGAACATCCGTAGGTAAGGAGACAAGGAGATAAAAAAGGTATAAATATACTGATGCCAAAAAGTTGAAACGTAAGTTGATACAACAAAATGACAAGAATATGTCTACTGAAAACAACGTTGAAGGAAGAAAATATCATAGCTTTCTCATGCAACATGAAATATAGTATTAAACATTCTGACTGGAAATCGCTGAACTCAAAGTTCGCAGCATAAATGTACTTTAAACAAGGTCCTAAAAGAAGGGAGGTGTGGCAAGGTCAAGCCTCAAGTCTTACGAGTTTAGGCGTTTTTCTATTTTTAATATTATTTTAATTGTTCTAAGACCATTAAATAAATAAAATAATGCATACCTTGAAAGTTAAAATCTATGAAAGTCTATCACCCTAGTGCGTGCAATTAAAATAAGTTAGCAAACAACTAATCGTAATAGATATATAGGAATTTCATACATACTTTCCAAGTTTCCAACAAAAAAATAAGTCTCAGAATCATAAATATTACAATTACTTAATAATTCCTACAATTAGCAAACAACTAATCATTATAGATTTCTACCTTGTGTTTTTTTTTTTTGTTTAAAATATGTGTTGTGACTTGTGAGTTTTTACTTTCTAATTTTCTATTTATTAAATCTTCCTTTTATTTAATTAGTTTATTTAAACTTAAAAGGGGGAAAAATGACAAAAAAATAAGCCTTTTGGTGCCTAGGCCCGCATTAGGCAGTCAAAATAAGGTTGACTGTTTTTTTCCACGCCTTTCCCAATGCGTGGCCTTTTCCTCACGCCTAGGCCCACCTAAGCCTCGCCTTTTAGAACACTGACTTTATGTCTACATACGCTAATAAAATGAATGAAAATAAAATATGGCATATGCGATATACTATGCACCCTGCACGAGGGGTCAAAGCAGAATGACCGCACATTTTAGTCACCGAGTACATGTTGAACGTACCTAACATCTGGGGCTATAACATGCTCTACTGTAGTTGCAATCACAGCAGCGAGTTGTCCAATAAAAATATCATGGGCTGTCTGCTCACTTCCTGCACTCGATCTGGGTAATAATACATTTTGTAATCGGGGAAGCGTTTTAGGATTGACACTTCCTTCTTCAGTTTCAATCTTCCCATATGTGCAAGGACCCGCAGAGAGATCAACCACAACGAACCTTAATATCACAAAGAAATAGAAAAAATCAACAAGTCAGTTGACTCAATCCCCTTTAAATGGCTGAAACCATGACGTTGTACATACTACATGACGCATTAGCACAAAGATTGAGCAAATAACCCAAAAAAGGCTTCCTGACCAATATGTACCGAATGAAGAAAAACTAAAAGACACTAGATCATGCAAAAAGAGCAATTCAAAATATACTTAAAAGAAAATCACGAAAAAAAAATCCCCTTCTTTTGTAATCCTAAAAGGAATTTCTGCACAATGCCAAGATTTCAAGGCTTGCATCGCCTGTAAATTTACACGTTCCACCACCTTATTAAGATGAAAATGGAAGTCCTGGAATCTCTTCTAAATAAATTCTTGTCAATCAATATTCTTATTTTTCGTACTTTCTCCCCATTATTTCCCCTTGGTTCGTTCTGATTCTGTATAATTTCTGCTTTCCCTCCGATAGTTAGAAAATCTTCAGTTCTCGAATATATGGACATATCCATATTTTTAATACTTTTAAGCACATACTGAAAGTCAAAGCTCATTGTGCACTTAAAGAAGGATGAATTGAAAAAAAAATCAGGCAACTTGCAATTGCCACCAAGAAATTGGAGTAAAACTTCCACAAGAAAACTAGCTTTCAGAGTTTAATTAGCATAATATGAAACAAAGGCTCTGACACTACATCACTTTTCATGCACGGAAAGAAAAAGTAACGCTGCCTAATGAAACATAAAACAATTATTTGCTCCTGACCTCTTGCAAGCAAGTCAAGTTTGCAAGTGAGAATAGGTATTCCTCCATCCCATGTTATACTAAAACAGCTTACATGAAATATCACTTAGGAGAAAAACAGACCAAAATGATAATGTGATGCATAATGCCAAGGATATCCTATTTTGAAGCAGCTCCCGTGGTCATGAACTAATATATGTCCACGGAAAAAGCTAGTTTACCATAAAAATGTATAACATCAACTATATACGTCCATGGTAATCTTTCTAGTATGAGTAAAATTTGGCTACATACTAAGAATTCACTCTACACGACACAAGGAATACAAGAAATTCTGAAATGCTAGAAAAGGTATAAGACATGCCGATGAAATATTACTTCAAAATTTTACTGAAACCAGTGCTCTTCCATACATACGCCTAATTAGCTATACCTGCCAGATCCAAGCCAAACCTGAGATGCACCTCCTCCATGATAACGATATCGATATATGTAATCTCCCTCTTGTTTTTTAATCTCCTCATCATTTAGTGGTGTGATTCTGCCATACATTAAACTTTCAAGGTCAAGTTCCTTGTTTCTGGGATCTATTCGCACCTGATAAGCAGCAAAAAGTAAATGCAAGTATTTCGGAGAAATTACAAACTACAAGCAGATTATGACTATTGGTTTCAATTTCCAGATGAAATACAGAACACAAAATTTGCATCCTCTATCCTTTTATTAAACAGTGTCGGCAACTATCAAGATCAATAAACAGTACCTTATCGAAGTTAACTACAAAGATTGCAGTTGGCCAATGTCTGTCCATTTCTTCCACAGAATATCCCACATTTTCTATATCAAACAGATAGGAATACAGCTTCTGAAACTCTGACTCAACAGTTGTTGCTTCCACCTCAAATAAAGGAACTTCCCTTCCAAAATTAGCCTGTAAGCCATAAGGTCAATGAAAATTTCATCCAGACTCCAGTAGCCAGTGATTCTCTAGGGGATTCAATATCATAATTTGGAATCAAAATAAACAAATGGAGTCACCTCTCTAGCAGTGCCAGCGGGAACCATGGCTGATTTCAGTGTTTTCTCCAGTGCTATCAATTCTGGCTGCCCAGCCTGTAGAGAGAAGTGAAATAAGATCTCGGGGGAAGTAGCAGAAGATAAAAAGTAGTCTTCCCATCTTTGTTTCCTCAGCGTGTTGCATATCGGTGGCATTAACCTTTATCCATTCTCTTGTTAGGATAGTGTCTTGCTTTCAACTTATATTCTTTTGCACATTACCATCACTACTATATCAGTCTAAAGGAACACAATTTATTAAGTCAAATCAGCAAGAACTGCTGATAAAACTGGAAACAATGAAAATATTACTGGTCACACTCCTGTATGGCTATTTATCTCATTATTCAGGCACCTCCAGAGTATTAAATAAGAAGGAATCATATCAAAAACTCCAAGAAGACACTGGTCTCTGAATGGAAACAATTGAAGTCAATTATACCCCCCCAAAAATTAATATGACTAGCTCAAAATACTATCACTGTTGTTGGGCCTAAAATTACAGAAGTTACTCATCTACACAGCAGCGATAATGTCCACAAGCATACTGGAAGAACACGATCAAGAAACGATTATAAATATTTCAGAGAAAATGATAAGAAGCTTACGGGAAATGCATTGAAGACAACGTGATGCTCAATATCAAGTGGCTGTCCTGTCTCTAAGCATGAGGGTCTGTGAGATGGAAAGCTTACTCTCAAAAACTCCTCCAGTTTTTGAGAATCTATAGTATACCTATAGCCTCCATCACCATTGAAGCCAATAAGGACTACATTAACTTCAAGTGGGACTTGAAACGGAACCTGCAAGAGAGCGAATATTGTGTAATTAGACATCCAGACAGATCCTGTACATAAAAAAACAGAAAAATCCTAGAGCAACCAACCCACAAAAATGTCACAAAGTAAATGAGACGACATCATTTACAAATTGAAGAAAAATGAAACATGTGCAATATCCACAAAACATTATTAGTGATGAAACAGAAACCAAATGGCTTCAAGCACAAGTTCTATTTTAGATGTAATTGTTAAGAAGCCTCTACATAAGTCAATAAAAATTCAAAATGCAGAAGGGAAAATGAAAGAAAATCTGAAGGGCAAAAACAGATATGAGACTAGTACATTTCAAGAATGAAATACTAAAAATAGATAATAGCATGTCCAATAATATGGTGATAAATATATTACTATTCAATTCTCCTGAAGACAAAATTTGTAAACTTAAAAAATCCTTCTTTTGGTTTTCAAAAGCTAGAATGAAATATTAAATAACCACGACCACATGATGACAATGATGACAATGGTTGTGGTAATGGTATTGATAAGAGGAAATGGAAAAACTAACAATTTGTTTTATTCGGATTCCATAAATGACCCAGAATGTTTGAATAATAGCTTAGGGGAAGACTGATCTTGGTGACTTTTTACTAAATTTTCAGTACATAACAGTTTTGTTATGCTATGTAAAAGAATTATCACAATCCTACAAGTTTTTTGAATAAAATTCCTGATTAATTGAGCTAAAAATGAATTTAGGAAAACTCAACATACATATATTGACTTAAAAGGGAGCCAAATATCGCTGCCCTGGTAGCATCTAGGAGTCAATGCATTAAACAAAAATTCATCAATTCGAAAGTGGAAAAAGAAATGGCAGAAACAACCTGGAGAAAATATCCTTTTCAGGTTATAAATGTAAACCAAAACAAACAGAAAATTCAGTACTTGAATGACACTTAGAAATTCTATGTTTTATGTACCTCAGCGCGGGAATGAAGCATTTGACGGACTTCGGATCGGACGGAATCTTTGACGTCTTGAAAGGATCCATGGTGCCACTGCGGGTGCCCTGGGTCTCTCCTATATGCCTGTGGCGCCGATTCTGATTCTTTTACTATCAAACTCAACAAAATTGCTATTAAATAATAGCTCTTAATTCGTATCATCCTGTAAACTATTAAAATCAAAAGAAAAACGAAAAACAAATCCCTAACTATTTTTCCTCAATTGAATCGTCTTCTCTGTGTTTATTATTTTTAAGTTTTCAGTTGAAGAAGAAAGTCGACTGAGGACTGACCTGAATTCCAGAAATGCCCCCACTTTGGTTCCAAATGGGTTAGGCCCGTATAGTGAAAGAAGCCCAATTTTCAACAAAACTAAAGCCCAAACTCAGATTGAAGCCCACTGAGATTGAAGCCCATACAAAAATCCTGAACAATTCGAGTGAAATCGAATAGAACCCTTATATCCTTGCTCTACTATGAAACAGTGAGGAGATCTCTAATTCCATTTCAAAAATGTTCACATGTTATATAGTTCGTGATTGGCATAATTATCTCAACACTGAGCTTGGAGGATCACGGATCGTCATTATTTAATGTTTTAATTCTGAATATAAAATATTTTAGTCTTGACACCACGTAGTTACTTGTAAAATATTTATTCACACTAGGACATTAGAATACAAAATTGTTGCTCTCGAGAGTGGTGCGACGATCGTTTGCACTCCAACATTCGAGTGAAAGTATAAAAGTTGTCTAGCAAAAATAATAGACAGTGTTTTGGCTGGTATTTATAGAGAGGGAGGGGGGACGCTTGTTCATTGAAAAGTTCTTTGAAATGATTCGTTTATCTTATTAATGAATCATAAGAAGACAATTTATGGTTCATATGCTTCGTATGAAAGAATAATCAAATTGGACCATGAAAGAAAAATGAATGTTGGAATGCTAACATGTGTTTATCATTGAATCACCCGACCCGATAGTACCCATTTTGAGAATGTTCCATGCCAAAGTCACTAATGGGTAAGTCGCCAATCCCGAGACTATGTAATATGTTGGGTTATGGACAGACATTTTACCAGAAGTTTCTACCCAGAGGTGCCTTTAAGATTGAAAGGACATGTAATATGCTGACACGATAACATCTTCTTAAGGTAAGTTTATGTATGCAGATACTAGATATCTATGTCAAAATATCTCTGGCACTTTACCCTATGTCTGCCAATCCACGTGTTCATCTAGCTTGGCTATTCTTGCTGAGGTTTCAGTTGTCCTAATGCCTACGTCTCAGCCGCTCAAGCAACTTGATGCGCATAAATAGTCGCTCATACAGTTGTGGTGGTGGGGCACATCGCATGCCTCAACCCTTGCTTTCTTAAGCAAGTAGGTCGGTCGAATTACTTGTTGGGACAAGACGCCTTGTCGTTAATTCTATGGTGTCGTGAGACCAAGACGTGCCATGAGGCTAAAGCATGTCATGCCACCTCAGCTTCCATGTGGCACCCAGAGTCTCCAAGTTGGACGGAGGCGTAATAAACACAAATTACTTTATTGAATTAGAATTCTTTCTCATAAAAATTAGTGAAAGCATATTATAAGCATAATGCAAAGTTTTTGCTACATTGTAGAGAGATTTGTTCCTAGTAGTTGTTACATTTCTAGCATACACAAATTATATCCTAGCAATTAACATAATGCAAAGATTGTGCTACATTGTATCACTTTCTTCTAAAAAACTAAAGTTAGTGCTTACAAGCATTCTAATAATTTTCTTCTAGACATCTAAAGTCCGTGCTTATTAGCACTTTGTGGTCGACCTTTTGTACAAATAACCTCTAATTCTCCTTTTTATCAAAGAAGTTGCATTTGCTTATCATTTTCTAATGTTTTCCTTTTGCAACCTGTCTCCAAGATGGCATCTTACTAGGGAAAGCCCGCCTCAACCATCTTTCCCACAAAGTAGCAACAAATTAACATTAGAAGCGTCAAGGTCGTCAACTTATATCTCAATGTTGTGGGCATAGGGACTAACTTCAACCAATCATTCAAGTTCCAAAATAATTCAGAAGTAATGAGAATGAGAAAACCAACAGCGGCCACAAGGGTATATAAGAATGGTTTGTTTTTTATGATGCTCTGATTGAAAGGATGGCCCGTGTAGTTCATAGTGTAGATGGCTACTAGTAGCATCATGTGCACCATGTATGTAATTGTCCTCACAAGGTTAGGATGGTAATCTGAGTCCTGTTGTTGTTCAATACATTCATCTGAAACATGCCAGATGAATGTATTGAACAACAACAGGACTCAAATTCTTTTACAACCTCAAACCTCCCAGTGGTGTATGCTAACGTTACGCAGAATAGTTCCTGAGCGAAAGGTTTGTAGAGGTAAGTTTGTGGTCGTTACAACACTGGAATATAAAATCACAATATAAAATTACTTGAAAGATTTATCAGACTCACCAAGTTATATGATGATCCTTTTAACTCAAATAACGCAGTTGATGAATCACTTTTGATAGGACAATTAAATACTTTATGAAAAGCATCAGAAAGTAGCAAAGAAATAACAAAAAAGAAGAGAGCATATTAATGATATCTCCAAAATTCTGCGCATTCAAGAAAAATGAATTGCATGAATTTTATTTTACTGCAAAACCAGCAAAAGTAAGACCACTTTTGACCAAGTCTTTCTCCAAGCTTATGTCTTTCCTAACTTTCAAATAGTCGACATAATTGGCATTAGCTTAAACAGTCGCAAATGAAACAATTAAAGGATAAATGAAGATATACAAATGTGAAAAACACAGAGAACACCTAGGTAATCTACATGTATCAACAAAAAAATAAAGAAATAATATTGTACTTGTTTACAAATACACTTACACACATAGTTATAGAAGAAGGATAAAGTGTTTACATAGGAATATGCCACAAAATATGGATGACATCCATCGATGCAAGTTTGTAATTCACATTACTATTTAATATCAAGGAGAAAATGTTCCAACAAGGGCATTTTCGAAGAGACTTGTAGGCTAAAGCCAGAACGCGATATCCTTGAAATGTGTGTTCCTTGTTGGTTTCGACATAAAACGCTGGCATGTGAACAAGTCTATCCTGGATAGTTTCTAGTGCACCCTGAAGTATCCAATAGCCAACTGGGAATTAGCGTAAGATAAAGCTGTATTGAGTTGAGTGGAATATTGTACTGTATGTTAAGTCCTCAACCAAGCAGCCAAAATAAAATTTCAAAAATTTTGACACATCAAGGTATAAATTTGTGTCACCCAAATTTATAACACGATAAAAATAAAGATGTAAATCCAAACCTTAACAAAAGCAAAAAATTACTTCTCAACACAAACGACAACTGTCATTCTTTTTAAGTGAGAGGCAAAGTGATATCTATATGCAGAATCTCTATCCATTGCCACCTCCACTACATTTGCATAAACCAAGTAAAAATATGGGGACATGAGGATCATGTGCAGGCATTCAGTTGAAAATTGATAAATAATGGACTTGTAAAGCTACAAGATCATATCATACACTCCAAGAAAATAAATATTATGACATCTACGCAAATATAAATTGGCCTTATTTACTCCATGCACGGGTTTAAAAAATATGAAGATTAATGAACTATAGTTAAATAGGTGCCAACCTTTACCTAAACTTTTAAATTATCATTATATTTCATATACACATGAATAATGAACGAAAATTCTATTTTTCTTTTAAATTTTCGTCTTCTTTTTAAATTCATATCATAAATAAAAAATTTTAAAATAAAAAATCATGTGTGCTTTGCCAGGCCGTCTCGCATGGTCATCTCGTGTTGTGAGTGTGTGGGCTGAGACCGTCTCGAGAAAATATTGGTGGGCTAAAGCTGGGCTTTAGCCTAGATGCCATAGTATTTGGTCTAGCTTGTCATGTGGACACTGTTAAGAAAGCCACATGACAAGCTGGAGCTCAATCTGGAGTTAGTTGGAGTTGATTTCTTTTTTGTTGATTACAAATTCAGCCTTCCTTCATTCTGTTATAATGGAACCTGGTGCATCTCTTTTATTTACGGATATTGATCCATCTATAATGCTAGGCATATAGGAATCTATAACATTCCTTGTATTGTTAGCATTATTTTCTTCCTCATTTTAATTTTATAAATACTGAATGATTGAGTGCTCTTAGGTTAAGCTGAGAATATTATCCAATTCCTATATATCCAAAGTTCTTACTTGGTATTAGAGCATCCAATGGCCAACGCCGATACCACACCTCAAGAAATCATCCCAAATTCTTCATCCATCTTAGTTTCAAGCTCAATGATGCTTCCACTGTAGGAAAGCAACCATCTCTCACCATTTGGTGTTAATCTAACCCAAACTCCTTCTGTCAAACTCAACAAAAACAACTTTATCCTATAGCAGAATATGGTCTTGCCCATTATCCGTGGACATAACTTAGAAAGATACATTCTTGGAACAAAGATGTGTCCTCTAGAATATATTGGCACTCAAACAATTGGAAGTGCAGGAGTTAGCATTGAGATGACTATAAATCCATAAAACAGTTTATGGAGGTCTACAGGTCAGCTTCTGATGGGTTGGATCTACTCACCAATGACACTAGAGATAGCCATGAGAGTCATAGGCTCCAGTAACTCCAAGCAGTTGTGGATTGCTGTAAAGAAAAGTTGTGGCATTCAAAACAAGTCCAGAATCATCTTCTTAACTGGTAAGCTTCAAATAGCAAGGAAAAGGTCCATGAGTATACATCAGTATCTCAACACAGTGAAACTGCTAGCAAATAACCTTGAGATTGGTGGTAAGAATATCCCACACTCAGACCTTGTCACTCAAGTAATAGCTGGCCAGATGAAGAATATACACTTATTGTTGTTCAAATAAATGGTAAAGATTCAATATCCTAGAAGAACTCCAATCTATACTAATGACTTTTGAAAGTAGGCTTGAATATCTTAATGTTGTGAGAAATGATGTGGCTGGAATCAACATTAATCAGGCATCAATTAACTTCACTCAAAGACGTGGAATGAATAGCTACAACCATAGAAATCAAAGGCAAAATAGTGGTGGAAGATACTCAAACAATAATAACTAAAGAGGTGGAAGAAGAGGAAGGAATAAAGGTGGACGTTATAACTACAATAATAACTATAGACCTACATGTCAAGTGTGTGGCAAATTGTGACATAAAGCAAATGTGTGTGGTTTTAGATATGATGAACGATACATGGAAACACCACCAAATTAGCAAACAGTAGCAACCCATCACCAACAATATTCATAGCATCACCATACTCTATAAATGATCGAGCATGGTATGCAGACACATGGCTAGTAACCATGTTACAGCAGATGAGGAAAACCTCACTTCAGAAAAAGAATATACTAGTAAAAAAAGAATTGTGGTTGGAAATGGTGATATATTGCATATTTCACATGTTGGTAGTACCTGCCTACCTACTCTAATTGACAAACCACTTTTTTTTAAATAGTTTATTGCTTGTGCCTAATATTAAGAAAAGTCTCATTAGTGTCTCATAGCCTACATCTGATAACAATGTTTTTATGGAGTTTCACTATAATTACTATTTTGTTAAAGACAAGAAAACAAGTGAGGTAATGTTGCAAGAAAAGCTGAAAGAAAGGTTGTATCAACTATACTTTCCTCACTCAAACATCAAGCCTGACAATATGAAGTTAGATCATTCAAATAGCATCAGGCTTTAGATCCATATTACCTTCATGGATGATTTTAGTAGGTTTGATGTATCATATGACAAACATATCTGAAGCCTTCGTTATATTTGCGCAGTTCAAGAAACTGGTTAAGAACAAGTTTGAAAGGAGGATAAAAACTCTACAATCTGAATGTGGTAGAGAGTATAAGAGCTTTACAAATTCTACAATCTGATTGGTTTAGAAATTTTAATTGTTGGTGAAAATGGTTTTTTAGTGGGTGGTGACGGACGGCGGCAGTTGTTGGTGAAGATGGGATTGGATCAGGAGTTAGTGGCAATTTTTTCTTTTTTGTTGGTTAAGGTTTAATTGCAATTTTTGTTTTTTCCTTTGCCTTTTCTTTTTCTTTTTCTTTTTCTATTCTTTTTCGTTTAACAAATTTTGACTATTTAACGGGTCAAACTGACGGTTTTGGTCAAAAATCTCGAGCGCTAACGTTTCATAGGTTAAGGACCTGGATGTTAGAAATTAAAAGTTTGGGATTCCATCGTTACAAAGTTAAAAAATTTGGGATTCTCAATGCTATTTACCCAATTTTTTATTACACAAAATTCAAAAGTATGATTTTTCAAAACTGTTTGAAATGGCAACTTATGGCATAGTTGTATAAACCCGCGCAATCCTACATGCTCTAAATTGTTTGGTTCCAATTGGGTTCGGCCTGTATAGTGAAAGTGAAGCACACTTACGGAAGCCCAATTTTTAACAAAACCAAACCCCAAATTCGGATTTAGCTAACTGAATCCTAGGGCTCGATTATTGTCATTTTTTAAAAGTAAAATATCGCTGATAGATAAAAACATTTCTTGAAACTGATAGCAGAAGGGGAGAGAAAGCATAAGCGAGAAGAAATGGAGGGAGGGGACGAAGGAATAGAGAGAATGGAAGACTCAAAGGACCTGCAGCAGCAGAGCAAAGCCCTAGACAAGCTCACTGATCGTGTAGAAGATCGCCAGCTCGACTCCACCCGAGTCCAAGAGGTCAATTATACGCACAACTTTGTATATTTTTATAGAGTGACGAATTTACAATATTAAAAAAAAAAAAGTCGAGAAATTTGGTTGTGTAGGCTATGGCTTCAATTTCTGCATCGAAGGAAGCTGACATTCAAGCTGCTCGAATGAGGTGTGTTTATATTTTATGATTTAGGTCGTGATTCCGGAGAGTATAATGGTGCTTTTAGCTATTGATCTCGGTTATCTAAATCCCATAATCTCTGATAAATCTAGATATCATTTCATTAGGATAATTCATAATTTGATCTCTTCCAGGCTAATGAAACAAGAACCCTAATTGTGCTCATGTTTTGAAAAATTTGGGGTTTACACCTCCACAAAATTAAAAAGTCGCATCAATGGAATCCACTTGGAATCTAACTCTGTTTGAAAGTTACTATATAATGGTCTCAAGCAGCATCTCCGTTGATTTGATACCTTTGCAGCATTGCATGCATTGCACTCTATTTCTTTACCATATAAATGGTGCTTGGTTTCTTCACAGGGAGAAGGAATTGGCAGCCGTAAAGATTAATGCAGCCGATGTGGATATCATTGCAAATGAATTGGAGGTTAGTTTTCTTATGCGTCATGACTACTTAAACTTATTCCCGTCATGTTTAAGCATTCTCAAATATTCCTCTGTAATCTTGCAAGCAGCTGGACAAGAAGGTAGCAGAAAGAACATTGCGAGAGCACAAAGGTGACGCTGTTGCTGCAATCAGATCCTTGCTCTACTAGGAAATGGTGAAGATATTTCTAATTCCAATGCAAAAATGTTCACATGTGATCCTTGCTGCAATCAGATCCTCATTATTTGATGTGTTAACTCAGAATGTAAAATGGTTTAGCCTTTGCACCATGCAGTTGCTTATAAAATGTATACATCTCTCAAAGTGTCTAAGGAATCACATTTTTGGTTGAGTGGCATGATGGATAGTAATTGATGTCTAATACCTTATGCAGCCATGTACTGTACTTCAGAATTTCGGTGATATATCCCTTTGCACACATAAGGTAAATTCTCGGATATGGGGAAGATGGAGTTATCCAAAATGGAGTGCTCTATTATGCTTAAACCATGGAGTTTAGGTGCAAAATTATGGTTGTTGGATCCATAGTTTCCTTGAGTCTTAACAGACATTGCATTGTGTTGAAACTAATGAAAACTAGAGTTAAAACATTAAAGAATATATGTTAACAATACTCTGTGACCATCTTCATGGAATGGGCAAATCAAGAATAATAAGAAAATAACATCTTTCTGATTCTCGAATATATTGTACTTCTCCATTCATAAGCTTCAACATTTTTCTGCACATGCTTAGCCCCAGGCCTTCCTGAGTCACCCATTGACTGTTATGGAACGTGTCTTGGACCAGTTCAGGAGGAAGACCTTCACCCGGGCACATGATCCTTCAAAGAGAAGGGAAAAAATATATCAAATGATTAAGAAGGAACTAACCGTATGACCATTAGAATTGACCACTATACGATAACATAAGAAAATATAACATAAAGTGAACTTTGAAATATGAAAGAAGACACTTATGTTAAGGTTATATTTAAGGAAGACTTTGATTAGGAATATCTTAGTTCCTGAATGAATCTACATGTAAAATCCCTAATAGATTATAAAATAGCATTGTGAGGATATTGTACCTAAATTCAACATGAAGAATAGCTGATCCAGCAGAAATTTGCTTCAAAGTCGGCCTAAGTTGAATTTCTACCCAACCTTCAGGAGATGGTGCACAACGCACAATGCTCAGCAAGAAATCTGCCAAGGCCTGTTGAATCCTGTCTCGATCGCCATAGACTGCAAATGTCTTGATTTCCTCTGGAATATCACGGATCAATTGCAAACCTCTTTCTCTCAGTAATAACATTACTTGGCTAACGACAGCATCTATTACGCTCCCAAGTAAAAATTCTGCCCTCTTGAGCTCCATGGAACTACCAGAAAAGAAGCTATCATTAGTTCACATCTTATTTACTAGGAAATCAGTAACAGACATGCAAAGATCCAATTCCAAATTGCAAGCTTTCAGACGAACGTCCAAAACAGTCCATCATACTCTTTTTTTTATATATATTTAAAATTACAAATGGCTAGAAGTACCAAGTAGACTTTTAAGTTCAAAGGGAAATTACCCATCCTCAATGTTTTCCAGATCTATATCCTTTATAATCTTTGACATCTGCTTCTCACAAGCACCACTGGTCTCAAGGAATTGTTTTTGTTCTTCTGTTAAATCTGTGGCTTTCAAGAGTGAGTGAGTAAAGCGTATACCACTTAATGGATTTTTTATTTCCTGACAAATGTAAGCCAGCTCTTTGTTCTTTGAAACACCATTATTTTCCTGTTGCCTCTGGATTCTTAAAGCATGCTGCAAATCAGGACTAGCAATCTGCAAAAAACAGAAGGCCCCAATAATTTTGCCATCCATATTAACCCTCTTATTCACCGTTAAGAGAGCTTGCACATATTTCCCATTTTGATCAAAAAATGAAAATGGAAATTTTTCTGTATCCCGGCCTCCAATTGCATTATGCAAGAGAATCGTGAACTTAGTAATAGAATCTGGACCTTGGAGCCGACAGAAACTGCCAAATATCTCCCCAACTAACATCTTTCCGATGATGTCTTCTCTACTCCACCCAGTGAGCTTTTCCATGGCAGTGTTCCACTCAGAGCAGCAGGTGTTTTCATCTGAAGCAAATATTGGTGGAATCAGAGGACTGGGACTGTGTACAATAGCCTTGTAATCGCCTTGAATGTGGATGAATTTGTCCATTACCACTTTCTGACTGGTAACATCCTGACCAACAAAGCAGACCCCCACTATATTGTTTGTATAGTCCTTGCTAGAGCAAGCATTGACCACCAAAAATACAGCCTTCTTATGCTGTTCGGTGCCAAATGTTTTTAACTTTATTTCAACATCCCTGTCTTCTTCACCTGCATTGATTAATTTCAGTAGTAGAATATAACTTCGACAATGAACTCCATTAATTTATTCCAATGAAAAGAAGGAAACAGAAGAACTTAGACAGAAGAGGATTACCTCCAAGAGCATGAAACAGAAGCTTGTCAACAGCTTCTTCTGATTCTTTATGAACAAGATCATGAACTAAGGACTTCCCAATTGCTTCTTCAACTGATAGTCCAGTCAGCTCTGCAACATTTGCATTCCATCCATTAATTTGGCCTTCGACATCTACTGCGAATATGGGAGCTGTTGCTGTCTCTATCAACCTTACCATTTCTCTTGCAACAGAACTGAGCTCAACCATCGCTTGCAACTCCAAGTCCCCTGCCTGAGCATGTACTACAGCCTTAGAATTGTTTCCATAACTAATCTTAAAGGAATCTCGTAAAATAAGCTGCAAAGAGTGAATCGCATCCAATTCTGCGTTCTCCCATGGCAAACTTCGACTCTTGACCACTTCCAAAAATGCCTTGAAAGAAGAACGTGGATGCATCCTCTGGCCATCATCTTTATCCTCAGGATGATGCTTTGCACCACCCCATTTGATCTCTTTCCCTGTGTGAGAACGGAACCAGAACAAGAAATCTCTAGATGTGATATAAGCAACAGTCATTCCACAAACTGCATCCTCTATAGAGGCTGCCCCTGCATACCCTGCATCAGCCAGACTGTCAGTGCTCAAACCTGTCGAGTCCCCATGAAGAGCCAACAACCATTCTACAATATCCCTTATCTGTGGTTCAGTAGGTGTCACACCCAATGAATAATATTTATCCTGGTAGTACAATGCAGCCCCATCACACTTCACAAGGTCCATAACACTAGGTTTCTGTGTAACAATCCCAGTAGGCGAATCTCTTAGCAGCATGTCACACAACAGCGTCTGTGTCCTTAAAACGTGTTTCTCAGACAACTGAGATGCCAACTGCAATTCCATATTTAACTGAAGCCCAAAAGCTTGCATTAGGAATTCACAAGCATAACGGAGGGGGAATGGAATGCACCGAGCAGATGTGTGATGGCCAACAACCAAGCCCCATAGCCTTGTGGAATTTCTTCCTCCACCATCCTCGTCAATTCCATTAATGATAATAGCCAAAGTCAAAGAGGCAACCGACCCCATATTTTCCATATACTGTGCGTGGCAACCGTGAGGAGCCCTAAGTGTGGAACCAACCAAACACAAAGGCTGGACTAGAGATTCACCCTGAATCACCCGAACAGGAGTTGCATGACAGTCCACAATCATTCTAACCCTGTTCTGTTTAAACAAAAACCTTGATGCCTGAGGAATATCAGAGGCAGGATAATGCAAACCAATGTACGGCTCTAAATCTGGCCTCTTACTCTCTGCCACGACCTCTCCGTGCTCGTCCTCGTGAAACTTATAAACCATCACCCGATCATACCCCGTAAGCTCTGTCACACTTTCGACAACTGTATCACACAAAAGCTTAATGTCACCACCTGGAAGCGACTGCAAATGCGAAATAGCCCTCACGGCAAGCTTCTGCGACTGAACAGCACCTGCAATAGACAGGGCTGGTTCCTGATTCCTTGCTGGCTCAAAATCAATAACTATTCCAACATCAATCCTATGCAAAATCGCATAAAAGGGCTTCCCAGAATACTTCGAATGAACCCATATTGGGTTCAACAGTGTGATCTCCCGCGCCCCGAATGCCCTCTCCAGCAAAACAGAGCTGGAGGGGGAGAAAAGTGTTCTAACATCAGTCCCAATTGTCAAGATCTCAGGCCTCTCAAGGCTAGGGACTGAATGAAGCATTATGCCGAGCAAGTCGCGGGCATTCTCTGAATAGGCTATTGTGCAAAAATTTGCCTCGTCTACGGCTATCATGCAACCAAAGGGTTGAATGTGGCCGCCCCGCTGGATTTTCGACAAGTAGGCAGTGATTTGCTGCTCGGCAACATGATCTTTAGTGGTCATAATATTCTGTGAATAATCAAAGAATTTTCCGGACTCGGCTGATTGCTCAAAAACCGCATGGATTCTTGCATCATCTGGGTACTGTGCTACTGCTTTGCTTCCTGATTCCGCTTTCTTGATGCTGGAAGTATAATTAACATTTGGATGATGGCTTGTACCTGAAGACTGAGCTTGGGAATAGTGATTATCTGCATTTCCTGCACCGCTTCTTGAAGTCATTCCTTCAAAGACTTTTTTAGCTGAATTTCTTGAAATATTGCGGTGAATGATGCCAAGAGTTTGTGATTTTGGGTTTGTTTGGTGTCTGTGTGTGATCTATGGTGGTTCCTGGTTTTAGATCTTTGATCGGACAGAAGGTCGTACATTTGGGGACCTCATTCAATATCAACAAATATCAATCAATCAGCCTTTTCTTTTACATGCCTTTTTTTTTTTCTTCTTCTTCTTCTAGTATAAATCTCATACTGTTACAAGTAATACCTATAACCTAGTACTACCCTTTTCTGGCATCTGTTTGAGGAAGAGCAGCAGTGTTTGATTTTGTATTCGCGAATTAAATTGTTTCAACTCAAAATCACACGTGAAGATGGACAGATGACTCACGTTTGATTGGCTCCCTCTAAGGCAAAAATATCTGATCTGACCCGCTCAAATTGGATAGAAAAATTCTCAATCTGCAGTGGGGCGGATCGGATGATGTGTGCTCTGATCCGATCCGATCCGTTTCGTGCCATTTGAAAAGAGAGAAGAAGAAGAAAAATAAAGAAAAAGAAAAAGAAAGAAGAAGTAAAGATGTAAAGTTTATTTTAATGTTTGTTTAATTTTTTGAATGATAATTGGAAAAAAAAAAAAATCAAGGATCAGTCTGCGGATCATCGCTCCGCCCCGAGAAATGGAAGATTAATATGCGGATTTGGATCTCCTAGAATTATTGCGGAGCGGATACGGATCAGGCCAATCCGATCCGAATCTGTCCCGTTGTCATCACTAGCTCCATTTGTACATTTCGAGATTGCCTACAAATTTCTTTACATTTTTACTTTATCTTTTACATATATATGTATAAGTTGATCCCATAGGATAAAATCCGTCTAATTTGTCGTTAATCATTGATGGCGACCAATGGTTGTTCACGATAATAGTAGATAACAGGTATACTTTTTTTTTGCAGCGGAATTCGACTGTAGAATCTATGAGAATGGATTACTGAAAGTTGAACCCTTTTGTTTTTTATGGATTTTTGATGGGCGGGAATGATAATCCGAGTTATGGTAGTTATAATTTTAAAATTGAAGCAGTGAGTAGAGCAAGGAGAAGATGGTTTGAAGGAGAATTTCATTTGAGATGGGAATTGAAGACGTAAAGATACACAGACGTGTATATATATATATTTTCAGTAGTGGAGAAAAACTTCGATCGTGATTAAATTATATGTTGATGTTGATTGAGATTTGTTAGAATTGTTGATATAAATTGAATTTGTTAGAATTGATATACCAAACACAGGGTAAAGTAGGGTATAGAATGATATTACCAAATACAGGGTAGGGTAGGGTAGGAGACAAAAAAAAATGTCTAATCCCTTTAAGATCACATCCCCCTCCACGTGAAAATTGTACCCTGATAGGATTCCTCAAGTATTGATGTTATTATCTTATCTTTGGTGCATCAATCAATATCCAGTAGTGATGGACTGAGAGTAACTCCATTTGACAATTGTGTTACACATTCAGTTACGACTATTGACACGTAATATAGGTGCTGACGTCTAGGGTCGGAGCTAATCTTCCTATTTCTCAGTTCATCTTCCACCTCTCAGGCTAATTGAGCAACCAATATCTCGGGAGAGAGAAGAAAATGCAATACATGTAATTCTAACTGTTATTTTTGATTAGTTATTTTGAACTCGCAATAAACGATTTTTTAATCTAAAAGATGCTCGGCAAATTTTGTCGTAAATACTTCAAAACGGTATTAAGAATTTATTCCTAGCTAGTGCAAAAACACAGTCTAAAAATAAGTCGAAAGAGATAACATCAAAATCAAAATTGAAAGATAAAAAATGAGATTATTAAGTCTATTTTTAACCATTATCTTTGAGTCGTTATTTTGAACTCGTTGTTTAACTGTTTTTCAATTTGAAAGATACATTGTGCCAACAAAAAAATTTAGCCCCCTCAAATAGGGATGGCAAAACATCTGATTCATCTCAAACTCGATGGATATCTAGTTCGAATGGAGCATAAAATTCCCAATCCATGGGTCAACGGGATGAATCGAATCATGTGTGCCCCGATCCTATCCGCTTTATTTGAAAAAAAAAAAAAAAAAATATATATATAGGAAAAAAATAGTAATGTAGTAAAATTTGTTTCAATGTTTGTTTAATTTTTTGAATGACAATTGACTAAAAATAAATAAAATATACGGATCAGTTTGCGGATCAAAACAGTAATCCGCTTCGACTCAGATCCAATCTGCCCCGATCGCAGATCAATCCGCGAATTTAGATCTTCTAAAATTGATCCGAGCCGAATACGAATTAGACCGATCCGATCCAAATCTGTCCCGTTGCCATCACTTTCCTCAAACGAGAAATTCCTAACTAGCGACCTCTTAGTAGCACCGCAATTGAATTAAACATATTTAATATGTAGGATGGGAAAAACAATGGTTCAAATATACTACTGCCGCAGACAACAGTAAAAAGACTCTTGGCAGAATTACATAAAAGGAGAATGGGCAGCTCGTTTTCAGATTTTTCAATTAGTACAACTGTAAAACAAAGTAAACTTTATTTCTTCCTAAACAATATATGGAGTACTCTTCATGGTGACTGGCACCTAATGCTAGACTATAAATGATATATTGCAAGCTCTCTCTTGGTGATCTTAAGTTAAAAATTACAAATACATCACAACAAATTGACACCGAAAACTTAGAATGGAAAGCGGCTAGGTAAGTAAGGCAGGCAACATTGCCCATAAACCCTTCACTTGGTGTAGAGAACATCTCCCATGGGTGACGGTAAAGTGGCTGTTTCAATCTCTTCTGGTCGAAGGTATGCCTGAAATTGAACGAGTCAGTTAAAAAAGGTTTAGTGTATTGATGATCAAGGAAGATAAATGTGGACTCAAGGAAGAATAACTAAGCATTATATGTGTTGATAAAAAAGTAAATAAAAAGCAGTGGGTCATACAAAATGTGTAGATAAAAATGATGTTCGACCAACTTATAAGCTGTTAAAAGCACAGCCAAATATGCTATTGATGTCCAACTCACCCGATGAGACCAATGGAACGAGCCAGCACAAAGAGCCCATTCAGGTAACCAATTCCAACAATCTCATCAATTTCTTGCTTGGTGAACATTCCACTGCCAGCAAGGAGATCCAAGAATAGGGATCCAATGGCGCCATCGACATTAAGGACTAGGTTGTTTGCTTTTGTAAGGGTGTAGGTTTCAACTTCGACTGCGTATTCCATATACTTCACAGAGGGAAAATTGGAACGTGCAAACCGTTGTAGTAATTCAACTCTCTTGTCTCTATTGTCACTACTCTTGATTCTTTTCCATACGAAACAAACGAAATATCAACATATTAAGATTTGAAGTGGAAAAAGTTTAATATGATCGTAGGAAAGAATTACCTGTGTCCAATACCAGGTACACGAATGCCTTTCCTTTTCATACTTTCCACAAATTCATAAGGTGTGAGACCCTGAGGAAATGCCATTTATAAAGTCCTAGAACCGGAGAAGCTAACTATTAACGATACTTCATTTTCTCAAGTACTTTTCATGAATCGTGACAACTCACCTTGTCATAAGCATCCTTGAAGTAACGAGCAGCATCATCAATGGCCCCACCAAATCGGGGACCAATTGTCAACAAACCTGTTTAAAAAAACTATGGTTAATTTCACTTATTAGTCCCAAAATGCGCCCTCAGAGAGCCCATTCGTTTAGCAAATCTGATAAGAAATGGTATGTAGTTCAAGTACAACCTACCGGAAACAAGACTGGACACGAGGTCCTTTCCAGCCCGAGCAGTTACAATGGTGTTGTGAGCACCAGAGACACAGGGACCATGGTCAGCACATAACACGATGCAAATCTGGTATTCAACGGTGGTGATGAGAAAACAAAAGTACGTTCAAACACAATATAAAAACGACGAAAGAAAATTCATCAATACAAATGTTGGAATAAGAAAAATATGGAGAAAGAAGAGAAAATTAAAGAATACTAATATATTGTGAAGTGTGTATTAACTTTACAAGAGGCCGTTCTTTTTATCTAGGAGAGGGAAAGCAACACTAACCCTAATACAACTCAACAACCTTAATTACAATTAAGGAAAATAGCATATACTAATATATGCTGACAACAAATCTATTAGAAAAGGTAAGGAATACAAGATTGCTAGAACTTACTTCAATAAAGCGTGTACAATAACGCGGAAGGCTTCGTTTGAACCACAATAAAGAAATGACATCACCCGCACCTAATCCCTGTTCAACAATGGAGGACATGGGGATACCAGCATAGGCTGGCTCTTCACCTGCCATTGAAATACAAGTGAATTTTGGCATTTAAATTCATATCCAGTCATTGTATAGCATGTTTTGCCAATGCAAAATAAACAGTTCAACTCCATACCCCTATCGTCTGAGATTGTGGAAATGATATGTGTTGGAGCCCGAACTTTCCCACTCTTAATTGCCGTGTTAAGGTCCTCGGGAATTTGAGGGGTGTCACCTCCTTCACGGTGTAACTCTGCCCTCCTCGACCTATGAGAAAGCAATAGAGCAGTTCTAAAATCAATATGCACAAGACAGCGATTGAACAGAACATTTCATTTCTAGAAATTCTATAATACTCACCAACTTCTCGTAAGTTTCTTTAATAGCACCTTCAAGTGCTTCATATGAAGTAGGAACAACGGCTCCAGCTTCCCTGAGTGCTTGATTCTTGGCCTGTGCAGACTCCACCTCACCGCCACTCTTTGCCCCCTGACAATAATACCCCAACAAGATTTGAGATATTACCCACACAATAGATCATGGTAAATGAAAGTAGATGTCACCAAGAGGTACAAGCTCACCGCGTGACCAAATTGTACTTCTGATTTGAAGAGCCTAGCACAAGTTCCACTGACCCACGCAACAACAGGCTTGTTGATTTTCCCCTGTATAAGTGCCTCGACTAGGGAATATTCATCATGTCCGCCAAGTTCCCCAAGAACAACCACCATTTTACCTAGTTTCAAGCAGAAAATCAAGATTTAGAGCAAGACATAAGAACCATTTTCATGTCCTCTAAAGCCCAAAAGTTGGAAAATTTGTGCTGGGTAAAGTGCACACTCCCCGGAAAAATTTAAAGTTTCAGAATTCTGGTGTCAGTTTTCAGACCAGGACCCCATCCAAGAGTGCAAATGCAACTATAGAAGTAAAGTGATATACCTGAGGGATATTGTTAAACCGCAGGACATGATCAGAAAAGCGTCGACCCAGGAAGACATCTCCTCCAATTGCAATACCTATACAAATCACAATTAATAATTAGAACTTGAAATATACTCCAACATCAAAAGAAAAAGAATAATATTAAGAAAATTGCATTGCAATTCTGGAGTTAAATTTCCAACCTTCATAAATTCCATCTGTGACCCGGGCAATTGTGTTGTATAATTCATTGGACATACCACCCTGTAATTCGAGAGAAATATTACTAGGCGGTGAACCACAGATAAGCAGCTTCAACTCCTAATCACGATCCTTCAAGATTACATAATTTAGAATCATAATAACAGTACAAGTGCATTTTAATGATAATACGTGCTTGTTTGGTCCATATTTTAATCTACTAAAAAGCTGTGGTCAAAAGTCGACAATTACTTTTAATCACACATTTTATAGGACCCGCTACTTTTACTAACTTTTCAACCACACATTTCATCAATATTTTATCAAATTTTGCTAAAAGCTCAATCAAACAAGCTCTACAATAAATTGATAGGCTAATCTAGAGGTAAGAGCCCATTCCAAGGCCAACGATAACGAGCATATCATGCCTTACGTGCATAATTATATTTTTTAGACATAAAGAAAGGCTGGAGGCTTTGTGATTACGCACAGATTTGGAGACAAAGCCAACGGATCCAGGTCTGTACAACTTGCAGTTAATAATATTATCAATTGTTCCAGCAGTATCACCAATCTTAAAAGCTCCAGCTTGAACACCTCCAACAGTAGCTGGGCCAATGACAACCTGAAGCATGTTCATCATTATCATCAGACACTATTCTAAATAACAGAAAAGCAAAGACGAAACATTATAGAATTTCCTGCAAGTAACAAAGTATAATCTATTTGTTCAATTGATATAACCACAAGACATTTTTGACATTATTTACCTTATTATTTGTCCTTGCATAAGCAATCAATTGTTTTGTGTCTGCCTCAGGGACACCTTCAGCTATAATAGCCACTACTTTAATGGTTGGCTGCTTGAGAGCTTCCATGGATGAAGCGGACGCACTGCAAGAACATTAAAATTACAGTTATTAGGCCATAAAAAATCAAGAATCTCCACATATGATATTTGTGAACTAGACAAGACCAACCTTCTATATGATGCAAAGTTAATGAAAACGTCAGCTGTAGGATGTGCAGCACAGGCCGCTTCGATACTGAAACATGGGAGAAAATTTTCAACCTTGCATCGGAGTATGTTAATGTGAAATGGAACAAACGTGAAAGGTGAGTTAATATCAAAACACCATGAGGTGGAGGAATTTGACCCCAAAACCATATTATAAACATGTCAAGAAAGCAAATGCAGCGAGATCCATTAGAAGAATAACTATTGGTGCTTTTACTACTAAATGAGGTGTATACAAAATTATGCAACTGAACTCATAGTCATCTTCCATTTTCAAATCCAATCTCATAAACTAGACGTACTCAGGCTTTTTCTTATGAATAAAACTCGTCGAAATGCCACATGCCAACATTGATATTTCCTGATAAAATATGATGATTGAGCAACGAATATTCTTCATGTCATCGAAATCAAGACTGCTAAATATAGAAATGCACCTAGAACTAAGGACATCTCGAAGTTGAGAGTGGCATAAACTACCACAGGGATTTTCACGGCAACATAACCCATTTTTTCCCAAAAGAGTAATCATATGTAAGCAGGCGAGAAGAGGGAATAACCTTTAGATTGTTTGCCTTTGCCCTCCCATTAATAGAACGAATGAACTCCTTAAAATTTTGATATTTGCCTCACCCTATCATCTAGATATTAGAGACCATAATCTTATCATTCTTCCTAAACAATATATGGAGTACTCTTCATCACCTAATGCTAGACTATAAATGATATATTGCAAGCTCTCTCTTGGTGATCTTAAGTTAAAAATTACAAATACATCACAACAAATTGACACCCGAAAACTTAGAATGGAAACGCTCGTCGTAAGGCAGGCAACATTGCCCATAAACCCTTCACTTGGTGTAGAGAACATCTTCCCATGGGTGACGGTAAAGTGGCTGTTTCAATCTCTTCTGGTCGAAGGTATGCCTGAAATTGAATGAGTCAGTTAAAAATGGTTTAGCGTATTGATGATCAAGGAAGATAAATGTGGACTCAAGGAAGAAAAACTAAGCATTATATGTGTTGATAAAAAAGTAAATAAAAGCAGTGAGTCATACAAAATGTGTAGATAAAAATGATGTTCGACCAACTTATAAGCTGTTAAAAGCACAGCCAAACATGCTATTGATATCCAACTCACCCGATGAGACCAATGGAACGAGCCAGCACAAAGAGCCCATTCAGGTAACCAATTCCAACAATCTCATCAATTTCTTGCTTGGTGAACATTCCACTGCCAGCAAGGAGATCCAAGAATAGGGATCCAATGGCGCCATCGACATTAAGGACTAGGTTGTTTGCTTTTGTAAGGGTGTAGGTTTCAACTTCGACTTCGTATTCCATATACTTCACAGAGGGAAAATTGGAACGTGCAAACCGTTGTAGTAATTCAACTCTCTTGTCTCTATTGTCACTACTCTTGATTCTTTTCCATACGAAACAAACGAAATATCCACATATTAATATTTGAAGTGGAAAAGTTTAATATGATCATAGGAAAGAATTACCTGTGTCCAATACCAGGTACACGAATGCCTTTCCTTTTCATACTTTCCACAAATTCATAAGGTGTGAGACCCTGAGGAAATGCCATTTATAAAGTCCCAGAACCAGAGAAGCTAATTATTAACGATACTTCATTTTCTCAAGTAGTTTTCATGAATCGTGACAACTCACCTTGTCATAAGCATCCTTGAAGTAACGAGCAGCATCATCAATGGCCCCACCAAATCGGGGACCAATCGTCAACAAACCTGTTTAAAAAAACTATGGTTAATTTCACTTATTAGACCCAAAATGCGCCCTCAGAGAGCCCATTCGTTTAGCAAATCTGATAAGAAATGGTATGTAGTTCAAGTACAACCTACCGGAAACAAGACTGGACACGAGGTCCTTTCCAGCCCGAGCAGTTACAATGGTGTTGTGAGCACCAGAGACACAGGGACCATGGTCAGCACATAACACGATGCAAATCTGGTATTCAACGGTGGTGAAGAGAAAACAAAAGCACGTTCAAACACAATATAAAAACGCCGAAAGAAAATTTATCAATACAAATGTTGGAATAAGAAAAATATTGAGAAACAATAGAAAATTAAAGAATACTAATATATTCTGAAGTGTGTATTAACTGTACAAGAGGACGTTCTTTTTATATAGGAGAGGGAAAGCAACACTAACCCTAATACAACTCAACAACTTTAATTACAATTAAGGAAAATAGCATATACTAATATATGCTGACAACAAATTTATTAGAAAAAGTAAGGGAATACAAGATTGCTAAAACTCACTTCAATAAAACGTGTACAATAACGCGGAAGGCTTCGTTTGAACCACAATAAAGAAATGACATCGCCCGCACCTAATCCCTGTTCAACAATGGAGGACATGGGGATACCAGCATAGGCTGGCTCTTCACCTGCCATTGAAATACAAGTGAATTTTGGCATTTAAATTCATATCGAATCATTGTATAGCAAGTTTTGCCAATGCAAAATAAACAGTTCAACTCCATACCCCTATCGTCTCGAGATTGTGGAAATGATATGTGTTGGAGCCGAACTTTCCCACTCTTAATTGCCGTGTTAAGGTCCTCGGGAATTTGAGGGGTGTCACCTCCTTCACCGGTGTAACTCTGCCCTCCTCGACCTATGAGAAAGCAATAGAGCAGTTCTAAAAATCAATATGCACAAGACAGCGATTGAACAGAACATTTCATTTCTAGAAATTCTATAATACTCACCAACTTCTCGTAAGTTTCTTTAATAGCACCTTCAAGTGCTTCATATGAAGTAGGAACAACGGCTCCAGCTTCCCTGAGTGCTTGATTCTTGGCCTGTGCAGACTCCACCTCACCGCCACTCTTTGCCCCCTGACAATAATACCCTAACAAGATTTGAGATATTACCCACACAATAGATCATGGTAAATGAAAGTAGATGTTACCAAGAGGTACAAGCTCACCGCGTGACCAAATTGTACTTCTGATTTGAAGAGCCTAGCACAAGTTCCACTGACCCACGCAACAACAGGCTTGTTGATTTTCCCCTGTTTAAGTGCCTCGACTAGGGAATATTCATCATGTCCGCCAAGTTCCCCAAGAACAACCACCATTTTTACCTAGTTTCAAGCAGAAAATCAAGATTTAGAGCAAGACATAAGCACCATTTTCATGTCCTCTAAAGCCCAAAAGTTGGAAAATTTGTGCTGGGTAAAGTGCACACTCCCCCCGGAAAAAATTAAAAGTTTCAGAATTCTGGTGTCAGTTTTCAGACCAGGACCCCATCCAAGAGTGCAAATGCAACTATAGAAGTAAAGTGATATACCTGAGGGATATTGTTAAACCGCAGGACATGATCAGAAAGCGTCGACCCAGGGAAGACATCTCCTCCAATTGCAATACCTATACAAATCACAATTAATAATTAGAACTTCGAAATATACTCCAACATCAAAAGAAAAAGAATAATATTAAGAAAATTGCATTACAATTCTGGAGTTAAATTTCCAACCTTCATAAATTCCATCTGTGACACGGGCAATTGTGTTGTATAATTCATTGGACATACCCCCCTGTAATTCGAGAGAAATATTACTAGGCGGTAAACCACAGATAAGCAGCTTCAACTCCTAATCATGATCCTTCAAGATTACATAATTTAGAATCATATTAACAGTACAAGTGCATTTTAATGATAATACGTGCTTGTTTGGTCCATATTTTAATCTGCTAAAAAGCTGTGGTCAAAAGTCGACAATTACTTTTAATCACACATTTTATAGGACCCGCTACTTTTACTCACTTTTCAACCACACATTTCATCAATATTTTATCAAATTTTGCTAAAAGCTCAATCAAACAAGCTCTACAATAAATTGATAGGCTAATCTAGAGGTAAGAGCTCATTCCAAGGCCAACGATAATGAGCATATCATGCCTTACGTGCATAATTATATTTTTTAGACATAAAGAAAGGCTGGAGGCTTTGTGATTACGCACAGATTTGGAGACAAAGCCAACGGATCCAGGTCTGTACAACTTGCAGTTAATAATATTATCAATTGTTCCAGCAGTATCACCAATCTTAAAAGCTCCAGCTTGAACACCTCCAACGGTAGCTGGGCCAATGACAACCTGAAGCATGTTCATCAGTATCATCAGACACTATTCTAAATAACAGAAAAGCAAAGGCGAAACATTATAGAATTTCCTGCAAGTAACAAAGTATAATCTATTTGTTCAATTGATATAACCACAAGACATTTTTGACATTATTTACCTTATTATTTGTCCTTGCATAAGCAATCAATTGTTTTGTGTCTGACTCAGGGACACCTTCAGCTATAATAGCCACTACTTTAATGGTTGGCTGCTTGAGAGCTTCCATGGATGAAGCGGACGCACTGCAAGAACATTAAAATTACAGTTATTAGGCCAGAAAAAATCAAGAATCTCCACATATGATATTTGTGAACTAGACAAGACCAACCTTCTATATGATGCAAAGTTAATGAAAAGCGTCAGCTGTAGGATGTGCAGCACAGGCCGCTTCGATACTGAAACATGGGAGAAAATTTTCAACCTTGCATCGGAGTATGTTAATGTGAAATGGAACAAACGTGAAAGGTGAGTTAATATCAAAACACCATGAGGTGGAGGAATTTGAGCCCAAAACCATATTATAAACATGTCAAGAAAGCAAATGCAGCGAGATCCATTAGAAGAATAACTATTGGTGCTTTTACTACTAAATGAGGTGTATACAAAATTATGCAACTGAACTCATAGTCATCTTCCATTTTTCAAATCCAATCTCATAAACTAGACGTACTCAGGCTTTCTCTTATGAACAAAACTCGTCGAAATGCCACATGCCAACATTGATATTTCCTGATAAAATATGATGATTGAGCAACGAATATTCTTCATGTCATCGAAATCAAGACTGCTAAATATAGAAATGCACCTAGAACTAAGGACATCTCGAAGTTGAGAGTGGCATGAACTACCACAGGGATTTTCACGGCAACATAACCCATTTTTCCCAAAAGAGTAATCATATGTAAGCAGGCGAGAAGAGGAATAACCTTTAGATTGTTTGCCTTTGCCCTCCCATTAATAGAACGAATGAACTCCTTAAAAATTTTGATATTTGCCTCACCCTATCATCTAGATATTAGAGACCATAATCTTATCAAGTGTGTAATAATTGGCGAACTATAAAGTGCTGTCGGAACTAGAAGTTTTGGTTAAAAGACAAGGACTGGTAGCTTGCATATCATTACACTGATTACCATAACAATTTTAAAATGGAACCCAACATATTTGTGCATAAGGAAAAGAAAAATCATTTGCAATGCGAATTGGGGAAAAAAAGTAAGAAAATAAGACGCACGTGGAGTGAACCGGTATCGCAATTTCCTCCTGGCCAAAAAATAGTTTCTGGAATCCCTCAGAGCCGGGATTTATAATTCCGGCCACAGAAGGTGTTTCCCTCCCTGCATAAACATCAAGGTAAAGATATGTAGATTAACAATCCAAAACCTATACAAAATCTCCATAAGCATCTAAAAGTGATTCTCAGTCATACAAACGAAAGAAAGAAAGAGATGTTACTCGTTGTACATACCACAAAGGAAGTCGAAATCAAGCATCCGTTGGATAGGCAGTTGCTTGTAATTGTAAAATAAAGCTTGTGTAGTTCTGGAAAAAAGTTGTCCAGTCGCCATGATGTTGCCTGAATCGCTCCTGCAAGTAAACATGACTTGAGCACATAACCTCTAAAACAAATAAAAATCACAACCAGATGTCAAACTAAAGGTGACCATAATAAAGATCCCTCACTCAAACTCAATCTCTCAAAACATTTGTACCCATATAACAAGATTTATTGATCACTGCTCTGCCCTTATTGCTCATCCTAAAGTAAACACTTGTAAGCACTTCCATCTTCCATACACTCAATTACATGATTAAAACTAAAACATCATTCACAGAATATGAATCATCACACACATATACTTGAACTAAGAAATTTCAAAATCGAGCAAAATTTACTCAAACAAATTAGGTTGACCCCATCAAACTCGTGCAAGTGTGTAAGTGTAACTAATAGTAAAGCTCCAGAAATTATCAAAATTAAGATTTGATCATTACAAATGAAGTAAAGTAACATATACCAAAAACCCTCAAAACGCACGTACTGAAATTGCAAAGTGAAATTGTAAAAGCTATGAAAGCTTCAGTTAAAAACAAAACAAAGCAAGTTTCCTCGAAATCATCGGAAACCATAAAACAGAAATCCAATAATTGAGGACCTTGAATACGACAAAAAATGGGTCTAAAATATAAAATGGAGTGCTGAAAAGTAGTAGATTAAAGAAAAGGTACCAACCAGACGAGAACGACCATATATTTGGAACAAGATATTCTTTTTGTTTCTACCTTCTACGATGATTTTGTATCGCTTTACACAACTATATAATCAAAACAATGTCACACAAATACATATTTAGTACATATTATTAAATTTTTTTAAATTATATATGATACAAACGAGCCAACTCTCCATTTTTGTTGTTGTTTGATTGGTAGGTGCTAGAAAAAATGAAAGATAGATAAAGGATTATAGAATTTCGTGTCCCTTTCCAGACAGCAATTCATGCTTGTGTGTGTCACGAGTTCATACCTTATTCCTTAATAAAAGTCAGCTTTGGATCCTAAATTTCTCAAAACTATGTATTTTCTTTGTCACAAGGAAAGACGGTCTTTTTCTTGTCTTTTTCTCCATATTTTTCAATATATTTGACTAACGGGATTTTTATTTTAATAAATTTTGAAATTTTATAGTGAAAATTGCACTCTTTACTCCATTTAATTTCCAAATTTCAATTTTACTATTTAAATTTTTTATTTCAAAAATACTGTTTTAAAAAAAAAACTCAAATATATGAAACCCAAATATAATATTAATATCCATCCAACTATAAAAGCCCATATTATTTACCTATAACCCAAATACATATAACAGTGCTTTCACTCTCAAATTCAAAACATCGGCCTAATTTCTCTTGTAAAAAAGATCCAAATTACGTTTGCATAACGAGAATCTCCTAATATCACTCCCAATTCAAAATCTCCTAATTTCACTCCAGAATTTTGAAATAACAGAATTTGTTATATTTGTAATTTTGAAAATAATAAAACGTGTTACATTTGTAATTTTGAAATAACAAAACTTGTTACATTTGTAATTTTGAAATAACAAAACGCATTACATTTGTTACATTTGTAATTTTGAAATAATAGAACGTGTTACATTTGTAATTTTGAAATAATAGAACTTTGTTACATTTGTAATTTTGAAATAATGTAACGCTGTTACATTTGTTACATTTGTAATTTTGTTACAAATGAAAACATCAAGAACCTTGCATTACGAAGAAAAATTGTATTGCAACGTTTTCACGAGATGATGTCTCGGGAGTGAGATTTTGTCCAATTTGTTCTGCAATTTCATGGATAACGCGCAAATTCGGCGTTGAATTTGTTTATTTGGATGAAATTTCACAGATGATGGCTAGAATTGTAACAAAAGCATCAACAAACTGCATTACAAGAAACAATTGTATTGCAACGGTTTTCATGAGATGATGTGTGGGAGTAAGATTTTTGTCTAGTTTGTTCTACAATTTCATGGATAATGGTTGCAAATTCGCGTTGAATTTGTTTATTTGGATGAAATTTCACAGATGATGGCTAGAATTGAGATTTTCCGTCCAACTTTGTACTGTAATTTCGCATCCAATTTGTTTTTTGAGGATCAAATCTAAATTTATTTGAAATTTCACTCTTCCTTCCCGTCGGCTGTGTATGATTTATAGAGAAGGAAAATGAGTTTTTTGTGATTTTGAATAATGGAAAGCTCCCCAGCTTTTTTGATTTTGTTTCTTAAAACGTTATATCTGAGATTTTCAAAATTTAGAAATTATGACAAGATTTTAAGAAATACTTTATTTTTGTAGTTATTTGTAAAAAACCCAATTTTATATAATTCTAAGGGTTCTCAATTCATATTTAATAGATTTTTTTAAAAAAAAAATTCCTAAAGTGTCCTGAATTTTAATTTCATTAATTAGAAATTTTTAACAAAAGATTTATATTATATATATATATATATATATATATATATATATATATATATATATATTTTAGCAATTTTAGAGGATGTTCTCAACTTCGATTTGAATAGATTTTAAAAATCCATGTAAATTTTGGTATTCTTAATTCAAATTTTTATAGATTCAATTAAAATTTATGTGTCATCAACTCAAATTTAAATAGATTATTTATAAATTTAGATGTCTTTAATTATTAGTAAATTTCTAAAAATTTCGTTAATTAGAAAATTTAAACAAATTTGCATGGATTTCGAGTTTATAAATATGAATATTAAATTCTTTTAAAAATTTATATCCACCCCTCAAAATTTCAATACAACTATTCTATTGTGCATCTCCCCATCTCACATCTCTCTTCTCTCATCAATTTGTGCCCCAAGTTTTTGTAAACTGTAGTAAACTCTTTTTCTAAATTTTTAATTTATATTAGCATGAAAAATTATTGAATTTTTTATTTTTTATTTTTTTGTACAATTGTTAAACATTGTCTTTGAAATTTTATTCTTGATGCTCTATGACCATTTATTGGACCAAACAATTGGGCTGAAAATATAAATAATCTATTAGTAAATATTAATTAAATAATTAGTCTAATACCATATATGGCAATTAGATATTAGATTGTAAAATCAATATAACACTAAATTTTATTTTATTTTAATTTTGAAAGATTATTTGTCAATTGTGACACGTCTAAATTATCTTTTTAAGTCATAAAATAACTTTTTATACAAGATAGTTAAACAACTGATTTTGTAAGATAATAAATCCTAAATATCAAACATCTAGTTTCGGATATGAAAGAGAAAATTTTATAGAAAAAGACAAATAGAAAGAAAGTGAAATTTAAATTTTATTTTTTTTTTTCCATAAAACCTTGCTCTTTAATCCATTTTTATAATTCAAAAACTGAGGAAATTGATAATAAAATAATGTGAATCTCCTCAAACAATAGATCTAATTGCGCTTCGAGCTTAAAACGATGTATGATATATTTATTAGTTTATTCCATAGGAAATTAGCTGACACAATTGTTGAATTCGGTATACTTCCCAATCCATTAGATCATTCACCTATTTGATTGAAAATATTTCAAGAATTGTTTTTTTCCAAAATTTTATTCAAAATATTTTTTTATATAGGACAGTCACTTGAATTATTTGGAATAAAAACAATGCAAAATTACTATTTTTAATAAATAAATAACTACAAATCCAAGAATTTTCATAGAAATCTATAAGAATATATTGAAATTTTTATAATATAAATTTCTGTTCAAATCTTATAAATTATGTAGAAATCTATTTAAATTCATGAAATTCATTTAAATTTATAAATATTAATAAATCTTTTAAAATATGAGTAGAAGACACCATCCGATCCCTTAGATTTTCATAAATTTGAGTAGATTTTTGAGCCCATAACTTGTTTTATCATATTCAATTTATGCGTGCTTATCAAAATAAAAAGAGTATAAATACATGTTACAAATTCTATTAGTATTAAATAATTAAATTTATATTTATAATGTAACAATATTTTTATAAAACACAATATTTACAAGCTCTTTCTTTATTTTAATTCAATCAACATTTTCTTGTTTTCACATTAACTAATTATCTCTTTTATTCAAACTCTTCAAAATTGTAGTTTGGTCACCATATTCTAAAAAAATAATTAAAAAATTAAATATCCTCCCTTAAATATAGGGTTAATTACACCTACAGTTCTCATTCTTTCAGTAACAATATCATCCACATTCACTTTTATTCACAGATATCATCAACATTCTTTCATTTTATTGGTACAAATGGTCCCCAAATGACTTTTTTGACAATTTTGTCTAGTGATTTAAATAAATTAAAATGATAAAAAAAATACAATGAAAAAATTGCAATTGGGATCCTAACTTTTTTAAAAGTACAAATAAATCATAAACTTTTTTTTTTTTACATATTTTCACTTAAAATAATAAAAAATGTGGTATTAACTCGCAAAACTTCTAATTATGTTCACTGAAAAGACATTTGGAGTCTCTACAGATTTCATCCAGTAGCCGTTAATTGACAAAAAATTATACTTGACCAATTTTGTGAAGCAATGAAATCACAATTTTTCTTGTTTGGTCTTGTGGTGGGGTGGGGTGGGGAAAGTGATTTTTTTCCTTTTTTAAAAAAAATTTATTTTGAATAAAAGAATGTAATAATTTATTAAATTGGTCAAATTTAGGTCACATGTATAATTTTTGGTCAATTAACAAACCCCTGGACAAAATCTGTAGACACTCCAAATATCCTTTCGGTGAACATAATTAGAAGTTTTGGAACTTGATGACACATTTTTATTATTTTAATTGAAAATTTGTAAAAAAATAAAAAAGTTCAGGATTTATTTGTACTTTTAAAAATATTAGGGTCTCAATTGCAATTTTTTCATTATATTTTTTTTTATATCATTTTAATTTATTTAAGTCAATGACAAAATAGTCAAAATAGTCATTTGAGGACTGTATATGCAAGAAAAATGAAATAATGAAAACGATATCTGTGAATAAAATTAAATATAAAGTTGAAAGAATGAGTAATGTAACTGCAATTAACACTTAAATATATTGAAACAAAATGTATGTTAAATAATTTGTTAATTTAAAATAAAAACACACTATATTCATGTATAACAAGTTAAGATGTATTAAGAAAAGTTGGTTTTTAATATTTCTAAATTCATCAAATCCATGAGAATTCATAAAAATCTACAATATATAATTATGTTAAAATCTTGTGAATACTGTAGATTTCTATTCAAATTCATAAGAATTCATAAATCTTAAGAAATGTATTAAAATTTGAATAGTAAGTAAATATTTATTCTTTCAATTAAAGTCAGTTTCTATCTTTGAAACTAAAGAATCGATGAAAATTTTATCGCACTTCATGTGTGAGATTGTACGTCCCAACGTAATAAAATTGTTATATGAACTTCAATATTCGTTCCAAACATAATTATTATATTAGCAATAATCGGGGATCAAATTATTATTTTTTAAATTTAATTTATATATTTATTTTCGGTTTGTTTAAAATTTCATACCAAAAGAATTGATAATATTGTTAAAATGATTTTATAAAATGAAATTGTTGATGTTAACAATTATTCTTTAAAACACGAGTCCATCTCTAGTCGATCAACCTCGATTTAGTTTAACTATTTTAGTCGTAATTGAGAGAATTTTTTTATTTTTTATTTTCACTCGTTCTACCTATTTTTCTAGGTATTATTCTTTTTTGAATGCAGTCACAAGTCCTAATTAAAATAGACTTTATAGCATTTACTGTGATTCCTATAATTAGAGGTGGCAAATGGGCCAAATGGGCCATTGACCCGAAATTTGATGGGCCAACAAAAAATTGGATTGGGCTAGCCTAGCCCAATTTTTACACTTGCTCATATTTGTTGGGCCAACCCGCCCGGATTTTGTGTATAGAGACTCGGGCCACCCCAACAAATTATTTAATTTATTTAAAAAAAAAAAAATCCTTAAAAACTTCACCATCTTTCCAACCACCACCACCCCACCCCACCTCCCCCAAATGACACCCACCTCACCCCACCCCCACCCCACCAAATCGGGGGGGGATCTCTCCCATTGTCACGGATTTCCGCGACACGATCGCGAAACCGAGGTTTTTCGCGAAACCGTGGATCGCGAACCACGGTTTTGGCGAGGGATTCTCCCCGTCGCCGAAAGGGGAAATGGGGCGACAAGGAAACCCAATCGCGAAACCGGGGTTTCGCGACCGTTTTTCAGCGAACTTGGGGATCGCGAACCACGGTTTCGCGAGGATTTCTCCCCATCGCCGGAAATCCCGGCGACAAGGGGAGAACCCCGGGTCGCGAAACCGGGTTCGCGATCCGCCACGGTTTTTCGCGAAACCAGGGATCGCGACCCTGGTGTTTTGCGAAACCGGGGGGGGTTTTCCCACCGTCCGACGGCCGGTCTTCGAAAAAGTGGGGAAAAATCTCTGTTCTTTGTTCGAGAGAGGGAGAGGGGTAGGGGGTAGGGGTGGGGAAGGGTGTTAGGTTGGGGTGGGTGATTTGGGATCAAAAAAATTTTCTTGGGCCACCAGAAAAAAGTGGGCCACCCGGTTTCATTGATTGGCCCGGTGGGTTAGTTGTCTGCGGGCTGAATTGGCCCAATTTTTATTTGATTGATTTTTATTGGCCGGCCCGTGCCCAAAGGCCTGGACTATCTGGGCTAGCCCGATGGGCCGACCCATTTTGCCACTTCTACCTATAATACAAAGGGTGAGTTTGTGTTTAGAGAAATTAGTATAAAATTACTTCACGGTGGTTTGGTGCTTGGTTTGAATCCCGCATCGACACTTTAAGAAACACTAAGACAACGAAATGGACTATAAAACAATGACCCATTAATAAGAAACTCATACCTTTCGGCCTTTTGGCTAAGATCAAGTGTAGTATCTGTTCTTATCGGTTTAATATCGATATGTGGGCCATTAGCCTCACGATATTAAATTAATTTTGGGAAAATTGCAAATAAGTCATCTCCACATGACTTGTTTCAAATTAGGTCAAAACTTTTTTAAAATTGTGATTAAGTCATACTTCACATCAATATTTTATATTAATTCCAAAATCACCCCTTTTAACCATATTTTCATTGACACAATCTTTCAACTCCACAAACATCCTCCACCTCCGGCGACAACCTCCGGCCACCTCAAGACGCCTCCACCTCCGTGACAACCTCACGCCACCTCCAAAGACGCCTCCACCTCCCATGACCTCCGCCTCGGCCTCCGGCGACCTCACTCGGCCTCCCATGACCTCCGGCGACCACCGCCCACCTCCGGCGACCTCCCGTGAGTGCTTCTAAGGCTTGATGTCACTTTTAGGCACTTTTCTTGGTGAAGATTTTGGATCACTTTTAGGCGGTTTTTGGTGAAGATTTTGTTAATTTGTGAAACTAAAAAATAACGTTTTATGGACTTTGGTCACAGTGTTTGAATCCTTATCTTTGGTTTGTATGCTTTTTATTTCTTCATCTTACCGTGGTTGTACTCTATTCTTAATGTCTTAACAATTAGCATTAATCTATCCAAGTCGCAAGAGAAGTGACCAATATAGAATAGCAATTTGATATTGTATTAAACAAAAGCGATGTATCCAGCGAAATGAGCATACAATGTTGTATATATGAGCTTGAATCTACGTAAATATGAGCTTGAATACTCTACTATCTTATGTAAATAGGAGCTTGAATGCTCCACCATCTAATTCTTTGTAAATATGAGATTGAATGTTCCATCATCTAATGTTTAGTCATGGTATTTTATTTGATACTATATTATACAAAACGAAGATCACGAAAAAAAGCAAGATATCACAATATGAATGGACATAGAATTGTTGTAAATAGGAGCTTGAATGTTCCATCATCTAATATTTGAATGTCTTAGTTTTAATCTATGATCTTGTTTTTAATGCCTTCGATTTTAATCTATAATCTTTGTTTAATTATGGCAAGGTTTAATAGATTGAAACTTTGTCATAATATTTCACTATCATTTGAAACATGTTTTAATCCATAATCTTGTTTTTAATTACGTGATCTTGTTTGAATATATATATATATATATATATATATATATATATATATATATATATATATATATATATATATATATATATATATATATATATATATATATGATCTTTGATCTTTATCATTTAATTATGGCAATGTTTGAACTTTGTGATATTGTTTGAATGTCTTAGTTTTAATCTATGATCTTTGTTTTTAATCCATGATCTTTGTTTTGTTTGGTAATTAGTATATTTTGATATCGTTTTAATCCATGATAGTGTTTTAATCCTGTGATCTTTGTTTGATTATAGCAATGTTTGAACACAGTGATATTGTTTGAATGTCTTAGTTTTAATCTATGATATTGTTTTAATCCATGATATTGTTTTGTTTAGGTAATTAGTATATTTTGATACCGTTTTAATCCATGAATCTTGTTTTATCCCTGTGATACTTATGTGATCTTTGATATTGTTTAATTATGGCAAGGTTTGAATAAGTGATCTTTGTTTGAATGTCTTAGTTTTAATCCATGATAATGTTTTGTTTAGGTAATATGCATTCATATAAATGATATTTGTTTTAATCCATGTTTTAATCTATGATCTTGTTTTACATAATAAAGTATCAAACAAAACATATGACTAATTAAACAAGATATCAAAGATAAAAACATGATATCATAGTCATGTGTGTTGTTTGATCTTCAGATTATATAAAACAAGATCACAAAAACAAAGATCACAATAGAAATGATTATAGAATTTGCACACGTGCTCGTAATTTTTATTATAATATGTTTTCGGAATGGTCTCGACGAGGCCGAGTCAAGACAGTGGCCAGCTACTGCCCTATGATGGATTTTACCCGTTTGAGTAGTCTCTTTAGCTTAAAATGTCAATCTTTAATTTTTTTTTCAAAAGCGTATCACAAATTCTTTAAAAGCAGAGATCACGGATAAATGTACATCATTTTTTGCTGCAAATTAAAGCTCTTCCAAGGTATCGAGTCCTTTAAAAGCAAACACATACTTGAGCAATGCTAAAATGAAGAAAGAAGAACTACCAATCATTCTCAAGTTAAAGGAAGTCATCTAAAACTATGTAGGCATATGTATTAATCCTATAATCTTTGTTTGAATGTCTTAGTTTTAATCTATGATAATCTTTTTTATTTAGGTAATGTGCATTAGTATATTTTGATACTATTTTAATCCATGATCTTGTTTTATTCTATGTGGAATGAGTTTTATTTATGATACCGTGCTTTTATTCTTTGATAATCTTGTCTAATTATGCAAGGCTTGAACACCGTGATCTTTGTTTGAATGTCTTAGTTTTGTCTATGATACTATTTTAATCTATAATCTTTGTTTTGTTTAGGTAATGTGCATTAGTAATTTTTATCTTTGTTTTAATCCATGTTCTAATCCATTATATTGTTTTGCATAATACAATATCAAAGATAAAAGCATGATATCATAGTCATGTGTGTTGTTTGATCTTTATGATATGCAAAACGGTATAACAAAAAATAGTATCACAATAGAAATGAACATAGAATTTGCTGCACGTGCTTTCGAATTTTTATTATAATATGTTTTCGGAATGGTCTCGACGAGACGGTCAAGACCCGATCGCTTTGGCTAGGCGCCTATGATGGATTTAACCCGTTTGAAATCGTCTCTTTAGCTTAAAATGACAATCTTTAATTTTTTTCAAAACAAGATCACAAATCCTCTAAAAAGCAATTATCACGGATAAATATATCTTTATTGAAGCCACCATTCATCTTTCTCTTGTTGAACATCTTTTGAACTTGATCCTTTTCATTAACACTCCGGTTCTTGATTGATCGGATCCTAGTTCTTCATTATTATTACAAGAATCATAAAGGTTCACTACAAGAATCATAGGTTTAACAATCTTTTTTTTTTTTCAAAAGCAGTATCACAAATCCTCTAAAAGCAAGTATCACGGATAAATATATCTTTATTGAAAGCCACCATTCATCTTTCTCTTGTTGAACATCCTTTGAACTTGATCCTTTTCATTAACACTCCCAGTTCTTGATTGATCGATCCTAGTTTTCATTATTACTACAAGAATCATAAAGGTTCACTACAAGAATCATAGGTTTAACAATCTTTAATTTTTTTTAAAAAAGATCACAAATCCTCTAAAACAAGATTATCGCAGATTAATGTACATCATTTTGCCGCAAATTAAAGCTCTTCCAAGATATCCGAAGTCCCTTAAAAGCAAGCAAACACATACTTGAGAGCAATGCCAAGATGAAGAAAGAATAAACTCACTATCGTTAAAAATAGATAAAAAAATCAACAAATTTCACTATCATTATCAAAAAAGATTAAAAGTCAAACAAAGCTGCTCCACGATTTTAAAAATAGAGAAAAAAATCAACATCATTACATGTTCTAACATAAAATCCTAACTCACAACAACTACATTATCAAAATCTAGTTGAATCGCTTATTATCCAAACTCCATTTTATTAACGGCATTGCATATGTTTCAATTGGAACAATATCTCAATATTTTCATGATTATTTTTAAGAAAATGGTTACTTTTATACAAAAAAATAAATAAAACAATATGTTCGCCATTGAAATATCGACTTTCTCGAATTGTTTGTATGCGATTCTGAGGTTATGGTAAGAAGAATCAAACACAAGAAGAAGATGAAAATTGTTAAAAGTAAATGAAGGAGTTTAAGCGATTTTGCCGGTTGTGCATTGAAATGATTTTGTTGGTTTTACGTGTTTAAATCGATGCGCTTTTACAATTGGAGGTATATTGGTCTTTTTAGTAATAAAGTATGACTTTTAGTTGAATTAAGATTATAACATACGACTTTTCAACCCACCATAGCGTTAATAATGTGACACCCACCAAATTTTCCTTAATTTTTAAGGGGAGAGCCCAACTCAGTAGCTTGCTACTGGGGCTCTTAAGCGTCGCTCTGGCTTTGCACTACTGCCTGGGCCTGGCGGACCCCACCAAATCTTAGTATAACTGTTTCTATTACAAGTAATGGGCCGTGGCCCAACTAATTGCATAGACTGATAGACATCAATTAACAAATAGTTTCGGTATAAAAATCACACTTTTGTTACCAATTTTGCTTGAGCTAGTAACTAGTGAAGTCCTGAACTTTTGAAAATAGTGAATTGGTCCTTGACTTTAATAAGAGTTTTGTAACGGGTGGGTATATAACTAGATTATTGAGCTTGTTTGAGAGATATATGTTAGAGTCAACAATTAATTTCAATTATATAATACATTTACATCAAATTTACAACTTTAATCAAAATCTTTTAAAATATTTATGAAAGTTTCACTCAGGCTCTTGGTACTAATGAGATGTATAAGGTGGGGGTGGGGTGTTGGGGTTGGGGTGGGTGATTTGGGATCAAAAAATTTCTGGGCGGCCCGAGAAAAAGTGGGCCGGCCGGTTTAACCCAATGGCCGTCTGCTGGGTTAGTTGTACCAATGAATTGGCCCAATTTTTATTTGATTGATTTTTATTGGGGGCCAGGCTACCAAAGACCGGAACTATCTGGCTAGCCCAGATGGGCCACCCCATTTTGCCACTTCTACCTATAATACAAGGGTGAGTTTGTGTTTAGAAATTAGTATAAAATTACTTTTCGGTGGTGGTGCTTGGTTTGAATCCCACATCGACACTTTAAGAAACACTAAGACAACGAAATGGACTATAAAACAAGTGACCCATTAATAAGAAACTCATACCTTTCTCGGCCTTTTGGCTAAGATCAAGTGTAGTATCTGTTCTTATCGGTTTAATATCTCGATATGTGGGCCATCGCCTACACGATATTAAATTAATTTTGGGAAAATTGCAAATAAGTCATCTCCACATGACTTGTTTCAAATTAGGTCAAAACTTTTTAAAATTGTGATTAAGTCATACTTCACATCAATATTTTATATTAATTCCAAAATCACCCCTTTTAACCATATTTTCATTGACACAATCTTTCAACTCCACAAACATCCTCCACCTCCCGACAACCTCCGCCACCTCCAAGACGCCTCCACCTCCCGGGTGACAACCTCCGCGCCACCTCAAGACGCCTCCACCTCCGGCGACCTCACCTCGGCCTCCCGGCGACCTCGCGCCTCGGCCTCCGTGACCTCCAACGACCACCGCTTCCACCTCCCGGCGACCTCCCGTGAAAGTGCTTCTAAGGCACAATGTCACTTTTAGGCACTTTTCTTGGTGAAGATTTTGGATCACTTTTTAGGCGGTTTTTGGTGAAGATTTTGTTATATTTGTGAAACTAAAAAATAACGTTTTATGGACTTTGGTCACGATGTTTGAATCCTTATCTTTGGTTTGTATGCTTTTTTATTTCTTCATCTTCTGTGGTTGTACTCTATTCTTAATGTCTTAACAATTAGCATTAATCTATCCGTGCTGCAAGAGAAGCTGACCAATATAGAATAGCAATTTGATATTGTATTAAACAAAACAAGATGTCACAGCAGAAATGAGCATACAATGTTGTATATATGAGCTTGAATCTTTGTAAATATGAGCTTGAATACTCTACTATCTTATGTAAATAGGAGCTTGAATGCTCCACCATCTAATTGCTGTAAATATGAGATTGAATGTTCCATCATCTAATGTTTAGTCATGGTATTTTATTTGATACTATATTATACAAAACAAAGATCATCAGTAAAACAAGATCACAATATGAATGGACATAGAATTGTTGTAAATAGGAGCTTGAATGTTCCATCATCTAATATTTGAATGTCTTAGTTTTAATCTATGATCTTTGTTTTAATGCCTTCGTTTTAATCTATGATAATTGTTTAATTATGGCGAGGTTTAATAGATTGAAACTTTGTCATAATATTTCACTATCATTTGAAACATGTTTTAATCCATGATCTTGCTTTTAATTTCGTGATATTGTTTGATATATATATATATATATATATATATATATATATATATATATATATATATATATATATATATATATATATATATATATATATATATATATGATGATGATAATCTTGTTTAATTATGGCAATGTTTGAACACGTGATATTGTTTGAATGTCTTAGTTTTAATCTATGATCTTGTTTTTAATCCATGATAACTGTTTTGTTTGGTAATTAGTATATTTTGATATCGTTTTAATCCATGATAGTGTTTTAATCTCGTGATATCTTGTTTGATTATAGCAATGTTTGAACCTCGTGATATTGTTTGAATGTCTTAGTTTTAATCTATGATATTGTTTTAATCCATGATATTGTTTTGTTTAGGTAATTAGTATATTTTGATACCGCTTTTAATCCATGATATTGCTTTTATCCCTGTGATACTTCTATGTGATCTTTGATATTGTTTAATTATGGCAAGGTTTGAATAAGTGATCTTGTTTGAATGTCTTAGTTTTAATCCATGATAATGTTTTGTTTAGGTAATATGCATTCATATAAATGATATTTGTTTTAATCCATGTTTTAATCTATGATCTTTGTTTTTACATAATAAAGTATCAAACAAAACATATGACTAATTAAACGAAGATCAAAGATAAAAACATGATATCATAGTCATGTGTGTTGTTTGACATTGTATATATAAAACAAAAGATATCACAAAAACAAGATCACAATAGAAATGATTATAGAATTTGCACACGTGCTCGTAATTTTTATTATAATATGTTTTCGGAATGGTCTCGACGAGACGGTCAAGACCGAGAGCTCGCACACGCCTATGATGGATTTTACCCGTTTGAAGTAGTCTCTTTAGCTTAAAATGTCAATCTTTAATTTTTTTTTCAAAACAAGATCACAAATTCTTTAAAACAAGATTATCACGGATAAATGTACATCATTTTGTTGCAAATTAAAGCTCTTCCAAGGTATCTCGAGTCCTTTAAAAGCAAACACATACTCGTAGAGCAATGCTAAAATGAAGAAAGAAGAACTACCAATCATTCTCAAGTTAAAGGAAGTCATCTAAAACTATGTAGGCATATGTATTAATCCTATGATCTTTGTTTGAATGTCTTAGTTTTAATCTATGATCTTGTTTTATTTAGGTAATGTGCATTAGTATATTTTGATACTATTTTAATCCATGATCTTTGTTTTTATTCTATGTGGAATGAGTTTTATTTATGATACCGTGCTTTTATTCTTTGATCTCGTCTAATTATGCGAAGGCTTGAACCGTGATCATCGTTTGAATGTCTTAGTTTTGTCTATGATACTATTTTAATCTATGATCTTGTTTTGTTTAGGTAATGTGCATTAGTAATTTTTATCTTGTTTTAATCCATGTTCTAATCCATTATATTGTTTTGCATAATACAATATCAAAGATAAAAGCATGATATCATAGTCATGTGTGTTGTTTGATCTTGTATTATGCAAAACAAGATAACAAAAAATAGTATCACAATAGAAATGAACATAGAATTTGCACACGTGTTTCGTAATTTTTATTATAATATGTTTTCGTAATGGTCTCGACGAGAGACGGCCAAGCACTACTTTGCAGCAACGCCTATGATGGATTTAACCCGTTTGAAATCGTCTCTTTAGCTTAAAATGACAATCTTTAATTTTTTTTCAAAACAAGATCACAAATCCTCTAAAACAAGATCACGGATAAATATATCTTTATTGAAGCCACCATTCATCTTTCTCTTGTTGAACATCTTTTGAACTTGATCCTTTTCATTAACACTCCCAGTTCTTGATTGATCGGATCCTAGTTCTTCATTATTATTACAAGAATCATAAAGGTTCACTACAAGAATCATAGGTTTAACAATCTTTAATTTTTTTTTTCAAAACAAAGATCACAAATCCTCTAAAACAAAGATCACGGATAAATATATCTTTATTGAAGCCACCATTCATCTTTCTCTTGTTGAACATCCTTTGAACTTGATCCTTTTCATTAACACTCCCAGTTCTTGATTGATCGGATCCTAGTTTTCATTATTACTACAAGAATCATAAAGGTTCACTACAAGAATCATAGGTTTAACAATCTTTAATTTTTTTTAAAACAAGATCACAAATCCTCTAAAACAAAGATCACGGATTAACGTACATCATTTTGCCGCAAATTAAAGCTCTTCCAAGATATCCGAGTCCCTTAAAAGCAAGCAAACACATACTTCGTGAGCAATGCCAAGATGAAGAAAAAGAATAACCGCTCACTATCATTAAAAATAGAGAAAAAATCAACAAATTTCACTATCATTAGAAGCAGATGATCATATATTGAAACAAGATTGTCAAGCATTTTACATGTTCTAACATAAAATCCTAACTCACAACAACTACATTATCAAAATCTAGTTGAATCGGTTTATCCAAACTCCATTTTATTAAGCTTGCATTGCATATGTTTCAATTGGAACAATATCTCAATATTTTCATGATTATTTTTAACCGAAAATGGTTACTTTATATAAAAAATAAATAAAACAATATGTTCGCCATTGAAATATCAGCTTTCGAATTGTTTGTATGCAGTTACAGGTTATGGTAAGAAGAATCAAACACAAGAAGAAGATGAAAATTGTTAAAAGTAAATGAAGGAGTTTGTAAACAGGCATTGAAATGATTTTGTTGGTTTTACGTGTTTAAATAATGCTTTTACAATTGGAGGGTATATTGGTCTTTTAGTAATAAAGTATGACTTTAGTTAATTAAGATTATAACATACGACTTTTCAACCCACTATGACGCTAATGTGATGTACCCCAAATTTTCCTTAATTTTTAAGGGGAGAGCCCAACTCAGTAGCTTGCTACTGGGGCTCTTAAGCGTCGCTCTGGCTTTGCACTACTGCCTGGGCCTGGCGGACCCCACCAAATCTTAGTATAACTGTTTCTATTACAAGTAATGGGCCGTGGCCCAACTAATTGCATAGACTGATAGACATCAATTAACAAATAGTTTCGGTATAAAAATCACACATTTGTTACCAATTTTGCTTGAGCTAGTAACTAGTGAAGTCCTGAACTTTTTGAAAAATAGTGAATTGGTCCTTGACTTTAATAAGAGTTTTGTAACGGGTGGGTATATAACTAGATTATTGAGCTTGTTTACATCATATGTACAAGTCAACAATTAATTTCAATTATATAATACATTTTACATCAAATTTACAACTTTAATCAAAATCTTTTAAAATATTTATGAAAAGTTTTCACTCAGGCTCTTGGTACTAATGAGATGTATAAATTGAAAGGTAGCTATATTTCAATTGCATTAAAGGGTAGCTGTCGCATTCTTATCAACTTTTTATTAGTTAGCAATCCTTGTCCACGATAATGGGTTCTATCCAAAAAAAATCATATGGAGGGGACACTAAGTGCCCGTTTGACAAATATTATAAAAATAGTTTATAAATCAAATATTGATTTATTTGAGTTGAATTGTTGAGGTTTTTTAAACCACTTTAACGTAAAATGACAAAATTGTCCTTTCTACTTTGAAATGACATTTTGTTGGTTAAAGGTCTTAATATGATTATTTCATGTTATTTTTTTTCTCTATTTCATTCTTATCAACTTTTATTAAAAAAAAAACATGAAATAAACTAATAATGAGTTATAATCAAAAAAATTCAAACGAGGACACTAAATGACTATTTGCACCTTATATTTTCAAATAAGGAAAAAATAAACAACAAATATAAAAGTACGATATAATATTTACCCTTTATTTCAAAACATGCTAAAAGAATATTTAGACATAAACCATGATTAGAGACTAGATATTATTTAATAAAAGATGACAATAAAAAAAAAAAAAAAAAAAAGTAAAGACAACATAAATGAGACATTAAGTAAAGATAAGGAACTTATAGTGTAATTAAAACGTGGTGCATCAATTAATGGCCAAAGGAGGAGTAATTGCTCAATCAATGCTCAAACATTAGCAGCATCTAATATGTTACATTATCTTTTCACCAACACAGTTTTAAGGTCTAGTTCTTTGTACATGGCTTTCTGTTTAATTCCCTCAAAAGGGCAATTCTATCAAGCTATGAAGTGTAATATCATTATCTTCTTTTGTATCATAGACATTGTCCATTCACAAAACAATACTAATAATTCTGCTTCCAATGCTGCGGATTCTTTTGTATTGGCTTGTGGTTCTTCAAATGATGCTACTGATGAAAATGGCAGCAAATGGATTCCAGATGATAAATTTCTCATCTCTTCTCGTAATTCTTTACCTGCCATTGCTCAGTCTCAAGATCCTTCATTGCCATCCATTGTTCCTTATATGACTGCAAGAATTTTCAAATCTGAATCCACCTATAAATTCTCCGTTTCTCCCAAGTTTCGATACTGGATTAGACTTCATTTTTACCCATCTTCTTACAAAAACTTTGATCTCTCCAACTCCTTTTTCTCAGTAACTGCTGGCGGTTTCACTCTTCTCAACAATTTCAGTGCATTCATCACTGCTCAAGCACTTACACAGGCTTATATAGTTAGAGAATTCAATATGATACTGATAGATTCTGGTAACCTCAATCTCACCTTCACACCTTCATCCACATACAATGACTCTTTCGCTTTTGTCAATGGCATTGAAATTATTCCAATGCCGGAAAATTTCCAACCCGTGCCTTTAGTTGGATTTTCAGACCAGCAAATGGACATAGAATCCTATACTATGCAGACAATGTTTAGACTAAATGTTGGTGGACAGTATATTCCACCAAGTAATGACTCGGGTTTTAGCCGAACATGGTTTGATGATGCCCCTTATGTATACGGTGCAGCCATGGGTGTCACCTCAGAGGCTGATAAGAATGTAAGAATTGCATATTCTTCTGATGTCGAAAAGTATATTGCTCCTGTCAATGTTTATAGCACAGCACGAAGCATGGGGCCTAATTCGACAGTTAACAAAAATTATAATCTCACTTGGGTGTTCCAAATCGATGTGAATTTCACTTATCTTGTCAGATTCCATTTCTGCGAGTATCAGCTCTCGAAGGTGAATCAGAGGGTGTTTGCAATTTTCATTAACAACCAGTCAGCATATCCGGAAGCAGATGTTATTGCTTGGGGTGAAGGGAAAGGAGTGCCAGTGCACAAGGATTATGCAATGCATGTTAATGGTAAAAGTGGTGATGATCAATTATGGGTGGCTTTGCATCCTAATGTGACATCTAAACCTGAATTTTATGACGCAATACTCAATGGATTAGAGATCTTTAAGTTAAATGACGTAAGGCAGAATCTAGCAGGCCCCAATCCGATGCCATTGCCACTGAAACTTGAGACCGAGTCACAGCAGGGGCGGCCATTTTCCCAATCAAAATCCAAGAATCATGGCATAATTATAGGTTCAGTTCTAGGAGCACTTGCTGGATTTGGTCTGGTGGTTGGTTTCGTTGTGTTTCTCATCCACAGGAAAAGAAGGGTCGATGTAGAAATGTCAAGCACTAGCCGTTGGCTGTCAATCTACCGCTACTCTCAATCTTCGGGTACTAGAACCACAAGTAAGACCAGTGGAAGCAGCCGGATATCAAATAAGGGTGGAGGCCTTTGCAGGCACTTCACGTTAGCCGAGATAAAACTTGGAACCGACAATTTTAATGAATCTAATATTATTGGAGTAGGAGGATTTGGTAAGGTATATAAAGGCAATATAGATGGAAGTGCTGCAGTCGCCATAAAAGAGCAAATCCATCTTCTGAACAAGGTGTTCATGAATTCGAAACTGAAATTGATTTACTTTCGAAGCTAAGACACCGCCATTTAGTCTCTCTAATCGGGGCTTGTGAAGAAAATGACGAGATGATATTAGTGTACGACTACATGGCCAATGGGACATTGAGGGAGCATTTATACAACAACAATAAGCCTCCTCTGTGTTGGAAACAAAGACTGGATATATGCATAGGTGCAGCCAGTGGTCTTCACTATCTTCACACAGGTGCAAAGTACACTATCATCCATAGGGATGTTAAGACTACAAACATTTTGTTGGATGAAAGGTGGGTTGCAAAAGTTTCTGACTTCGGTCTCTCTAAAACAGGCCCTTCTCTCAATCAAACACATGTTAGTACAATGGTAAAAGGAAGTTTCGGATACTTGGATCCTGAGTATTTCCGCAGACAACAATTGACAGAAAAATCAGATGTATATTCTTTTGGAGTTGTACTTTTCGAAGTTTTATGTGGAAGGCCAGCAATTAATCCTAGTTTTCCGAAAGAACAAGTGAGTTTAGCAGATTGGGCACTTGTAAACCTTAAAAGGGACACACTTGAAGACATTATCGATCCATGTATTAAAGGGCAGATCACAATTGATTGCTTGAACCACTTTACAGAAACTGCAGCCAAATGCTTGTCTGATAATAGTATTGATCGCCCTTCAATGGGATCAGTTCTTCGGCATCTGGAGTATTCTCTTCCGGTTGCAGAATAACTCAGACGACGAGGTAATGGTGGTGGCTAAACAAAAACCCGATCATGATGAGGCCAATGCTATGCATACAACGTTGTTGAGCATAGAAGAAGAAGATGAAATTTGAGGAATCAAAGGAACATAATGCAAGGAGATAAAAAAGATTTTAATCTTCCTTTCTATAGCAATTTCTTTTATCAAAATTCTAATGGCAAAATAAGAACCCTTTTGAAGTTATTCTGTTCTTCTCTTCTTCACACATTTACATCTGCCAAGAAATTACCAGTGTTCTAGCATTTGATGGCAAATAAATGAATAATCATGAATCTTTACAACTGGAACTATAATTAATCTTATTTAAATTTAAACTAATTTTTTTTACTACAAACATTCAAGCATATTTCCAAGTTAAACATGACAAAATTTACAACCTGCTTTAGTCTGAGGGCGACTACAGCGAGATGGGGAAACACCTTGGGGACTTTCCTCTATCAGAAGTTAAACATGACAAAAAAAATTTCAAAATATTTCATTTGCTAACTTTAAGGATGTTTTTCATGACATTAAATAGATAAAAGGGCTTGTTGATTCGTAAAGAATAGTGAATAACGAAAGAAAATGTCAAAGGTAATGATTCAAAATGTAACTTCAATGTAGCGGCTCGACCCGATCTCTTTCGCCTCCGACTTGACTAAGTCCAAAGGTAAAATACAACACATTTTTTGTTAAACCACGTCACATTTTAATTGCAATGAAGATTTCAAACTATTGCTCATTTTCACATTCATCACATTCTTTTCATCAACTTATTAATTTGCACATTTTATCTTTATCTTTGATAATGAGTTTTCGTCTAACAAATTAATTAGGATGGCGTAAAAATATATTTTTGCTCCGTATTTTTAAATAAGTAAAATAAATAGCAAGTATAAAAGTTTGACAAAATATTTGTTCCTCATTCAATGTACATTAGCATAATATTTAAACAATAATCGTCTTCAGAGACAATACGTGAAAATTAATTGAAAGTTAATGATAAAAATGAGACGAAACACGTCAAAGGTATGAAATTTTTATTGCAATTAAAATGTGGTATACACAAAATTTAATTGTCAATGGCTAATGGCTATTTTACCCATCGTTCTTTATCCAAATACCAAAATTACACCCATATAAAAGTATAAACTAGCGGATAAGAAAGTCACCGCCACCTTCTGCAGCATAATGAGTCAGCTAAATCCTAGGGTTTAAGGTTTTTATATATTTTTGCTGCTGGGTTTTTCTTCAAATGGACATTTGAAAAATCACAAAACCCTAGTGGTTTTGCAGCTCTTAAAGGTTGTTTTTTCGTTGTTGCACAAACAATGGAAGAATTCGACGACGATGATTTCAGCGATCTCTATGCGGACGTGGAGGTGCAGGCCTGCTCGGCGATAAATTTCATGCATGGATTGACCCAAGTATCCCCGGGAAATGACGGATTTTCGGACAATGCCGTGGAGAAGGAACAAATGGATTGTGAAACTCGTGCAGAGAACGGTAGAAATCACAACAATGTCACTGGAAGTGAAAATGGGGAGAATGTTAGGGGAAGGAAGAGGGAGAGTAGGAGTGAGAGTGAGGAAGAATTAAATATAGTGTTGAATGATGATGATGATGATGATAATGATGGGGGTGAGGATAATTATGATATAAACAATAACCCAAGGAAAAATGAAAGAGAGGAGCAAATTGATGACGAGGAGAAGAATGGAAATGGGAATGGTTCGAGTGGTCAGGGCCAACAACATGGCAATGGAGAGAAAGGGAAAGGTCTGAATTCTCATTCACAGAGAAAGGTAATATTGAATTGAATTGATTCTTTTCTTACCCTGTTTCAGTTGTTGAATTCTTTCTTCTAAATGAATACGAGTTTGTATTAAATTGGAGACAGTAACACTTACTGTAACTTTTAAGTGTTGGGAAAATGATCCAGTAAGAGTTGCAAGTGAGCAACTTTGATAAAATATTTAAGGGGGACCTGTTAATCGATTTTGGTGGTTCCCAGGCTGAAAGTGGTCTCTTCCGTGAGGAGAGTTCATGGTATAGTTGGATCTTGAATATCGTTTTTGCATAGTGAGAAATTAAGGCTGTAAGTGAGCCTATTGATACTTGAGAGGTAGTAGTACTTAAGCCTTTTGTAAAGGCATTTGTGTAGTTCTTTATGTATTGATTGCTATTTTTGCTTCACTTTTCTGCCTAGTATGCGCAACTTTCTGTTTAAAATATTTAAACATATTTGTTCTTTATATTTATCAACCCAGGTGCTTTTAGTGCAGACTGAATTTTGTGCTTTATTCTTCCCTGGAGACGAAAGATTTCTTTAATAAAACGTACTGTAGACTCTTTATTGATGCTTTCCTCTTCTTTTTTCAGTACATAAGACTGTTTCTTGATGCTTTGCTTGTCTTCTATTTTTCAGTACACGGAACCTTACTCAGCTCCATTTTCAAGTAATTTGAAAGATAGTGGTTCCGCTAGAGGTGATTGGAGGGACAATGAGTACAGTCAGTTAGCGCGTGGAAGCCCAATTATAGCTCAAATTCAGAATAATTTCTCACTTCCCAGGTCAAGGTGAGCAATTTCTGTCTTATTTCAATAATCATGATGTTTCCAAGGTCTTGCCTTATCTGTGTACTCATTGAATAATTTCTTGTTGCACGCAAATAGGTTAAGCTATCCTGCATGCTTGATTTAATATAATTCAAGTACAAGTATCTCAGTTCATTGTCTAGGATGTTTTCTTCAGACATGTACTAATTGCCCTTCTCTTGAATTTTTACTTGTCTTTCTTTTATTTTATATTTATGTTTTGAGCAGGACTATTCTAGATGTCAATAATGATTCATCGGTGAAAAAGCCTTGGAGACATCCTGGTGCAGATGTAACAGATTTTTTTAATTTTGGTTTTGATGAAGAGAGTTGGAAACATTTCCGCAACCTGGTAAATATATTAATGCTGTATGGATTTTCATCTATGCACTACAGTAAATTCCATAGACCTCCCCAATATATCTGACTTGTTTTGTCTGGGCCTAGGAGAACAAATTGATTACTATTGAGGTCAATTATTCTATTTGTTCTTTTTTTAATGAGATGTTGTGTTGAACTTCTACTCTCATGATTGCAATTCATATTTGTACTTTCATTACAGGAAAAGTCCCGAGATCAACTAATGATGGCAAACAGGACAGCAGTGCACAAGCTTCCAAAGCATATGAAGGTAGGTTGGTCCTTCATTAAGAAGACTCTAATTTTAAATAGCAAATGGAAAATTTTAATAATATTTTAAGTTTCCATTTTTTTTAAATTTTCAAATTAGGATTTTGAAGCTGGATCTGGACATGAGGAAGTAGCTCAAGCTTCTGTGGCGAAGAATACTGCTCAGTCCAGACCAAAAAGAAGAGTTTTTCTTGGCTCCAAGAATTATGACAGAGGTCAACAGTCAGAACTGGTATACTTTTATTAAGAAATTCATGCATGTGAAATAATTAATGACTAATGTGCCCGTGAAGTGATTATTTGTTCACGTTGAAATCATAAATTCTCCATAATTATTTCAGACAAATGGCAGATCTAATCAAGCAGACGACAACATGGGCAGACATCAACAGGCATGAGGCTCTTTAATCTGTTACTCCTTATGAGCTCTTCCTTTTTCTGCCAATGCTTATGATATGAGTTGGCACGATTGTTGTGCAGGACTTGAAAGAAGATTCCTTGAATTCTTCTATGAAGACAGTTGATAGAACAGTTAGTCAAATGCATGAGACTTGCGAGAATGGAGATATTGCTATGGAGGATGACACAGGTCTTCTCCATTTTAGTAGAGCAACTGATGATGAGCCTCCCAGTTTGGAAGGAAATGACGAAGGAAGGGGCAAAACTACCTCTGAGAGGTTTTCCCTAAACAATATTACAAGTGGTGCTACTGTATCAATTTTGGTTCCTTTCTCTTTGGTTAATCAGTGCATGTTTTGGTCCTGATATATCTGACTTCTTTATGTCTGAAAATAACACTTGCTTTACCCCAATTTGACTATGATCGGGTACTCCAGGTGTATACCTGCACGTGATCCTGCCTCATTGGATTTAGATAAGTATGGAAGTGTTCAGATCTCTGATTCAGAGGAGGATAACCATTATGAGGCGTCTGTCTGTGATTCAGATGGAATCTCTCAAGCAATGGAAACTTCTGATAGCACAATCAAAAGCTACGGAAGGAACATTTCAGATAAAACACCATCAACAGCTGAGCCAGAATCATCCGACAGTGGACAAAGTCGACGTGCCCCAAGTTCATCTCCTAGTAATTGTGAAAGGCTCGGTGACGACGATCTCAGAAAGAGTCGCAAGCATTCAAAAAACCTTTTACCAAACCCAGTCTCCAAGTTAAGGGAGTCCGTCACTTGTGACTATCATCCGAACAAGGACCCTAAAACTTGCAATGTCAAAACAGATTTCAGGCACAATAGATATCTTAGAAGTAAAGATCTTATCAGAAAGGATAAGCCGTATAGGAAATCTGATGATCCCTCTAAATTGAAGACCCATTTGAATGATGAGGATGGTTCTCATGTATCTAATGCCAAGGGGATCTCTGACTTGCATCATTCAACTGTTGGCCATGACAAACTGAGTTGTACACTTGATAATTTTGATTCTAATGTCAGGAAAGATACATTCTACTGTAAGGGATCAGATCATTTTGTCACTTACTTTGATGGAGTTTTTCCTGATCCTGCTTACAATCAATTTGGTCCTGCTTACATGAAAAATCGCAGTTGGAACATTCATCCAAGTTTTGGGTATGAACCAGGTTGTTGTGATAGTCGAGACATGAATGTAAAACGAACTTTTATTAAGGAAAAAAATCTAAGGTGGACAATGAAGCTGTGGACCAGGATCGGCATCATGGAAGGAAACATGCTGTTCAGGACATTGATTCCCGCTGTTTGGAGGAATCAAGGCATTTTATACCAAAGCTTCCGGCATACATGGAAAATGGAGGATATACTCAATTTAATTGGAAAGGAGATGGCATGCAGTTCAAAAGAAGAATAAAAGGAGATAAGTTCATACCTGTCCATAGCTATAAAAAGAATTTTGTTCACGGAAAACACAGAAGGTTTATGCCTGACAGGGACAGTGATCATGTTGGATATAAAGATGATCGAGAATTACCTTATAGTGGACGAAAATTTAAGAGCCCTGGAAGGAGGGGCGAGTGGAGATGTGACAGGCCCCTTAATGGGTTTGACAACACAGGGCACGCTGATTGGGTCGATGACAATGGGAGATGCATCAGCCGTCGGCCTCTCTCTTACAAAGAACCTCAGGCTCCTAGAGGGGTAAGGTATCAGGGAACTACTGGACCAAAATCTGGTGTCCCTGAAAGACCTGGTAGGCATATGAGATGCTCACGAACTGAGAGATTCAGAGAAAGTGGTAGGTTTGGTAGTTACAACAACGCATTTGAAACTGATGGAGACGTCAAGGATCTTCATGGTCAGGATCATTTCGTTAGAAAAAGACACTATCAGCAATCTATTGATGCCTTTGACACTAATGAAGGTATCAAGAATCATCATAATCATGATCATTTTGTTAGAAGAAGACACTACCAGCAATCTGAAGTACTGGATTGGAATGAAGAGGAATACACTTCCAGGCAGCGGGATGATGCGGTGTTCCATTCCAAGGAGCCATCATATCCTTTTGAAAGATTTTCAAAGCATATAAATTCTGATGCTACACGGGGATCTGATTGTATAGTAAAGCTTATAGATAAAAGACAGGTCCATAGGAGAAGATATAAACTGAAAAGAGAAAGCAAACGTGGTAGTCAATTTAACCAAAGTTCTAATTTTATCCATCCAGAAAATTGTTGGCAGACGCATCCCAGATGCCGAGATTCAGTTGAGCCTCACCTTGTTGTTAGTGGAAGAAAGGTATCATTTTATTGATATAGGCAATGTTTAACTTCTTATATTGTTCCTTTGTGCCCAGTAGTCTGGACCGTGAGCTGAATTGCATAGCAATGTAAATAATACTATTCAATAACCCTATTTGTAATCGTGATTCTCAATCTATCTATTGCAATAAATGATCTGAATATTTAGTCATTAACATATTTTAAGACGGCGTCAGTAAATGCAACTTTCTAGAGTTGCTGCATTTTCAGGTAGTAGTAGACCTTCCGATGTCCTAACGACCCTTTTGGATCTATACTTGGGAGTCATGGTCAAATATCTTCCTCGTCTCACTATCACGTCTTTCCAGGTCTTTATTTCTATTAATGTTTTCAAAGATTATATAAACTTAGGGTTCTATCCTTTTTTTCCTTGCTTTGGTTGCCTCTTAATTTTGTTTTGGTCTTCGGAGTGAGAAGCTGTTGTTCTTGGTGATACTTTTACTTCTTCTTTAAGATTCTATGTGGTCCACCATGGCATGCATAAATTCCATAGTCTACAATGGAATGTAAATTGAATTATTTGAATTTAGTTCAAGATGACACACTACTTACCCTGTCTGTCTGTTTGCATACTTTCTGCCATTTATTTTTTGTGCTCTTTTGATGTCAATATTAAATTGCTGCATGTGATATTTGCCTCGTTCTTGATCAGTTGCTTGTTCACTAGAACTGGTTTTTGGTTCATTTGTAGTTTCCTACAAATGCATGCAATGGAATCTCTTCATGTTGTGTCGTGTAAATTGGTTTTTCTTTCATTTGTAGTTTCCTACAAATGCATGCAATGGAATCTCTTCATGTTGTGTCATGTAAATTGATTTTTCTGACAAAGCTGCAACTGTCATTAAGAGTGTCATACGTTTGATTTGATGTCTAACTTGTGGCCATGCTCCTCTGCAGTTATCAAGAAGAAGCTCTGAAGCTGGATGCACAATGCTCTATGGTGGGCACGATTACTTGGATTGGAATAGTGATCCTGAGCAGGAAACTCCCACTGGCTTAAATGATTTCGGTTCAGAGAAGGCAGCCTTAGCCAAGACTGAAAAAGCTGATACTAACCTGGGTGACAAAAGTTGGAATGACAAGTTCCCAGATACTCAGCAGAACGAATATCTGGATATTGAGGAAGGTCAGATAATTAGTGAAGAAATTAACGAGAAATCTGCAGAAAGGGAAATTGCATCAGAACATATGACACGGGCCAATTCTACAGAGCACACTGGAACTGCTTCGAATGGTAATACAGTTGTCCATGGACTTGATGATCTAAGGATTCAAGAGATTATAGCAAAGATGGAAAAACGAAGAGAGCGATTTAAGGACCCCATCACCTCTAACAAGGATGCAGTGAAACCTTCCAATCATTTAATGGAATTTGACACTGGAACTGCTGAAACTAGGCTAAAAAGACCGGCACGAAAGAGGAAGTGGGTCAGGAATTAGGTCAATTACTGGTACATCTCATACCTCATTAACTAAGAAATGGAGCTGAGATTCAGGTTTGCCTGGAAATTGATTGTACTTTCCAGGTATACCGATTTATATGACAGAATCTCTCTTGTAAAAGGATTATACAACTTAATTATAGGATTCTTTAGTAGTCTCTTCTTATGTAATAACATGTGACTTGCTTTTTTTTTATAACACTTTGGTGGGAGTTGATAAAACCTGGAGTTCTGTGTTCTCTAAAAAATTAATTTGAACTCGTGTTAAAACAATTATTTGAATTTTGCTTGTAATCATTCACTTGAACAAGCCAAAATTCAAATTAAATTTCAATTTAACTAAAAGAATCAGAATTTAATAAATCAGTAACTATTCCACGGTCTAAATTAATAATATTTACTTATTTTAGTCATTTTTCCACTCCACAAGGATTATCCCCGATATTTTTTCACTGCCACTCATAATCTCATTGCCTTTCTTTTCTTGCATTTCGTTTGGTCTGACTCAGAAAAAGACAACATTGTTCTACATTTAGAGAGAGAGAGAGAAATGGGAGATTGCAGAAGAGTGGGAGTGGCTGTGGATTTCTCAGCATGCAGCAAGAAGGCGCTGCAATGGGCAGTTGATAACGTCGTCCGCAAAGGGGATCACCTTATTCTGGTTTCTATACGCCCCGAAACCAATTATGAGAAAGGCGAAATGATGCTTAGGGTTACCACCGGATCCAGTATGAGAAGATCAACATCCCAGCTTTTTGTTTTCTAATCTCCTACATGCTTATTTGTTCATTCTTTATACATGCCATGCCAATTTTACGAATGTGTTTACATACATCTGTCTTTGATTGGACGCTAGTAATCAAGATCATGCATTCATGTGTTCATTGTTGAATAAGTGGCTTACTTTTGTTTCTTTGTTTTTGTTAGCTTTGATTCCTTTGAATGAATTATCGGATCCCCTTATCATGAAGAAATATGGTATTAATCCTGATCCCGAAGCATTAGATCTCATCAATACTGCATCTAGGCAGAAAGAGGTAATCTTATTGTTTACATTCATCTACTTTATAACTTTTAATTGTCACAAATTTACTCTTTTCCTCTATCAGATCACAGTGCTCATGAAAATCTTTTGGGGAGATGCTCGAGAGAAGCTATGCGAATCAATCGATAGCATTCCCCTCGACCTCCTTATTATGGGAAACAGAGGGCTTGGCAAACTCCAAAGGTTTGATTCTTTTAAAATCTTTCATCAGCTGTAATGCACGGTGTCTCTAGAACTAATTGGTATCGGGTTTTTTCCATTGAATTTTGCAGGGTAATTATGGGAAGTGTAAGCAACTATGTAGTGAACAATGCTCCTTGTCCTGTTACCGTTGTGAAAAGCATTGATTAAACTAAGTGTATTTCCAGATGGAGCTGATTTACGTCGTCTCTAAACAACCCCAACCCAGTTTAGTAATAATTCTGTCGTCTGCTTTTCATTCTTGAAGTTGGGAGTTCCAGTTTGTTGTTTTTCTTTTAGATTTTGTACAACGTTTGAGATTCTTGTAATCTCGAGCTGATTAAGAAAATAAAAAGACGTATGTTCTTCTTTTGGAATCTTATCACCAGAACCTCATATGCAGCAGCTATACCAATATCTGAAGAGCTCAATACACTGATGCTACACATTGTGTTCATGTCTATTATGTTGGCAATGGACGCTTGTTACAAAATTCCACCTCGTAACTGTTGCAAACCTACAAATGAGACGTATGCAAAAGAGTCTGTTTCCATGTCTAAACCAAAATTGAAAATATTATAAGAATTAGCGATGTGGGTTTCATCAAACATGTCACATAAATACCGCAAAGCTTCAATTGGATACAAACACTGACGGCATACAATATTAGGGAAGAAAATGAACTTGAAATTTTGTTCATCATACAGTCGAATCATGTTTAATATTTCATATCAAACATGCAGTGAGAGAACATGTTCATGGAACTGATATTTTAGAAACTTTTGACGCGTTGGGAATGTTCTCTAATAACAAGACAGTTATGTTAACAGGAATTAATTCCTTTATTCTGCTCTTCTATTCGCAATCATCATATTTTTGACAAACACCATATTCTAGTGCTGGACTGAACTCAGAGAATGCATGAGAATCTCAAATCACTAAATCATCCAAGATACTTGGAACATTGTGGAATGAAAACTATGATTCCAATGAAACCCGAAATGGAAAAATATAGTTCTTTATACAGTTCCGAAATCCCTACTTGTTCTTTATCCTATACAATATTTCACTCAATCAGATATTTAAAATGCATATGAATCTCAATAGAAGCACAAGTTATTATCATAACACTTATGTTGCTAGTTTTGCATCTACTATCGGTATTCAACCACTATTTACTTTACTCAGGACTCGTCCAAGAAAACTGCTCCATATCCATTAGCTTTCATGAACTTCTTCAACAAAAGAACAACTATTGCTATGGTAAGCCCAACAGCTGCCAATGTGAACAAGCGATCTTGTTTGGAAACCCTTGGTTCTGGATTACGAAACTTAAGTTCACTTGTGGGCACGGCAAGAATTGGTTGTGAAGTCTGCACGACATTTGCATTTGATGGGGTCTCATTTGGTTGTTCAGCAATTTCATTAACAATCTCATCTTCTACAACTGGACTTGGAAGCTCTTCCTCAGCAACCTCCAATGCAGCATTTTCAGGGCTCTCCTGACTTTCATTATCTTCATTGGTGGCCTGTGCTTTGGAACCCTGGCTGCCTTGAGGAACTGGGGGTGATTTGCTTAGCATATATTCATGAATCTGCACAAACAGACCGTTAGTATTAAGATCCTAGATAATGTATATATCTGGAACAGTAGGACACGACAAACCTCGTCAATCAGTTTTTGGCGTTCAGGAGACCCAACCTTTGGAGCAGCTTCACGAGATTTAATTGCTAGAGCTCGCCTCTCTTCTTTTGTATAGTCTAATGATCCCAGTGCACCATTTGGGTGGGTAGGCATAAATGCAATTAATGCTACCAAAGCAGTCCGAACTGCAAACATTATCCACAGACGAGGTGTCAACTTTTTAATATAAATAACAAAGAACTTGTGCATATTTAACGAGACACTCATTGGCTGTTGGCAATGACTATGGCAGCGTGGATTTAGAGCTGCAAAGAGATTGAAACTTAAGCAATTGTTGGTTGATTCTCACTAGTACGCAATCTATTGAACTATGAGATCATCTGCTAGATAGAACAGACAAACATGGACATTTAAGAGCTAACCCATATTCCCTCCCTTGCTCTTGGAGAACATGCACTTCCTCTATTTCTAGCTTCTATTGTACAACTTTGCTGGTGAAAACTGCTAAGACACCATCATACTGCATAATCGAGATGATTCTCTATATACATCGGCCATTTGTATCTCAAACATAGTTACTGCTAAAAAGAATGTCAATGAACAGGCAAGGTATCAAAAATGAGACAGAAAGGTATGGATGTGCAATATTTCCAAATTATCCTCATACAAATTTCAAACCTTCATATCAATTTATTATAAATTACACATATAATTGCTTTTATGGGTCGTTAATAGTGCTTTGAATGGGTACAAGAATGCTTCCACCAGACGTTAACTTAAAGCTACACAGACTAGAGTTAACATCACAGCAAGCTAGAATTAAGAGAAATATCTCGAGAAAAAATTTACCACTCCAAGATGGTTGCCAATGCTCAGGATGATGATTTGAAATGCTTAAGCATATCTTGGTTTGGGTTTCGAAGCGACCACTTGGCTGTAAAAAGAAATTTTGATTACATTAGAAAATTATCATATAACTCGGGTATCAATGTTACACACAAATTATGATCTTCCCAATGAATCGATTCACTACCGTCAACAGCATAAATGAAGGTGGCTTGAAAGGATATTCAGATGGAAGTTGGATTCTTCCATGATAGATTCCTCCCTCAAATTCGGTGTCTTGTGGCCCCCTGATGGCAAATTGCCATTCAAATATATTCTCCTGAAAACATTATTTTAAAGCATGAGTTCGATCTGCTAGCGAAAAAACACAATATCCAGAATAAAAAAGAAAAAAGATTAATAGCTGTGCATATAAATTAGCTTCGATAATAAAGAATGGAGCATTATGTCAAGTTCTGCATCACGGGGGTTTCTTTGTACATGGCTAAGGAAATATGCTACAACGCATTTAATTAAGATGTAGCACGAGGGGATCTATGTTAATGCTGCACTAAAAAAGATGCTGCAGTTTTATGAAATCTATGGAAACCTAAATTATGAACAAAAAGTCCATACAGGAAACTAAAAAATTAAACAATCAACACAAGAAGCAAAAAATTCTGACTTTTCAAATTACTCATCCTAAAATATGAATAAATGTCAAAACAATCCGTTCGATCAAACAATTTTTTTCATACTAACACAATTAAATCTCAAATTCATATACAAGACAACATCATCGGCAAAAGAAAGTTGCGAACCATGTTTCCAACATAATTCCTAAAATTTCAACAACCAATATATCTCATAATCAAAATCCAGATCCTGGCAAACCAAAAAAGCATCGAACTACATCTTCGACAACAGTTTGGGAAATAATAACACAAAATATAAGAGATTCATCAAATAGAATTGGAAATTGTTTTCTATTAGAAAAAATTACCTCGAGAGGGAGGCTCATGAAATCATCGGTAGGATTAGATTGCATCTCTCTGACCTCCTGCAATATCCTCTTCACCGCCGGGTTTTTCCTATTGTACTTGTCCTCCGCCATTCAAACGATAGATCCAACGCAGCAGATTATTGCCACCAGCGAGGAAGAATATGGATTTTGTTGATTAACTAATAATCAAATGGAATTTCAGAGCAGATTCGGATTTTTTTGGAGTGAGGGAGAGTGTATTTAAAATGGGAGACACGTCACAGATACAAATATTTGACGACGTGTTCACATTTTATTGGTCGTGTTTTCTCTTTTCTACGGTTTCGTTGTTTACAGTACCCTCCAATGTAAACTAACGGCAATCCCGCCGGTTACGTTGGGGTAGTTGAGGTCCTCGTCGACTAAGGCATTGACTACCGAAATGTGAAATTTCGCAATAACAGGAAAAATTCTACTTTGGGTCCCCAAATTTTTTAACCTTTTGACGACAAGGTCCCAAAACTTTCAATTTGACACCCCGGGTTCCTAACCTATGAAATGTGTGCATCCGACTTTGTTTTAAAACGATCACAAAACTTCATTTTGACTGTTGAGAGGTCAATATTTAGCTCCAGCATATAGATATTTCCAGCACATGATATTATATTTGTTTGACTCAAAACTTGTTATATCTGAGAATCAAATTGACCAACAACTACAACAATAGTTCAAGAATTTTGAGAGTTTAGATGATTCGTGTCTCGATGTTGTCTCTCCACCTTTCCAATCATATGAAGATTAGAAGCTTGTTGGTGTTGTTGACTTGCAAAATTCAGAGCTTATTGAACCCAAGAAGAAAAGACAGGATGAGTTCCCACAAGTGTTTGAAGAAAAATGGAAGCAGGTGCAGAAGGTTTACTGGTGAAAAGGCCATTCTCTGAGACACACAACTTTCAGCCAAAATAATTATTCAACTGGCTGCAGAAAAATTCATCCAATCCAGTTCCAAAATTAGAAATGAGGTCTCCATGCTTAGCCATCCATATCCAAGTTCAATTTTAGGCCACTCTACTGAAGAGTCTAAAGAAGTTCAGCCTGTCCAGAATCTTCTGTCTTGCACTGAAGAGCACGCAATGAAGCTGCTGCCTGAGTGTGACAGAATGAGTTCCACTAGAGGAGTCTCAGTTCAGAGATCAGTCTTTTATTTTACTGAAGTTCTTTATGAAAAGATTGATAGTGAAACTGGAATAATTACTTCAAAGGGTTTGGGGAAGAAGCCTGAAGATCCTCTACAGGCATTGAAGTGCAGAGATACTATCCTGATTACATTCTACGAAGAGCTACGGCTCTGTCAGATCACCAAATTTGCAGGAACTCAAGCCTTAGTAGAACATGTAGCAGAGACATCATTGACCTTGAGATCAGGAATGGAATACACTGCATAACTTTGATGCAAGCTCTTTCAACTAGATGCAAAAATCCCATTGAGCATCCTAAAATCACAGCTGTGAGAATCAAATCCAAGGAAAAAATAGAAGAGATGGGAAGGAGTCTGACAACCTTTGCTCAGTCCCTGAACTTGCACTTTTCTTTTACGTTGTCGTGGTAGTAGATATTTTAGATCTTAATAAAGACCTATTCAGCTTGGGCGCTGATGAAGCTGTTGTTGTCTATGCAGCATTCACTTTGACAGCTATGATTGGATATCCGGAATCGGATAGGCTGCTGGATCATTTAATGAAAGTAATCAGAAAGACAGAAATATCTATAATTGAGTCAAATAGTAATTCTCTGATTTTAATGGACCTGTTTGTTGGAGCTCTATTTTAATATGATGCATTTTTTGAGTCCTCAACAGATTGTATGAAGAATGACGAGAAAAATAGAAGGGATGCTGAATCAACATGCTTCAGTTGTGCAATAAGATACATTGCAGCGGCAGAAGGAGAGGAAAGGAAGATCCGCCATGCGAGTATCAATGTCTGGAGGGCATTTTTTGCACGTTTTGGGTTGGTGGAGGTAGAACCGAGCATGTCATCTATGTATCAAGCCAATCTGGTACTCACTTTCTTTTTTATACAATGTCTTGTACTCTTTCCTTATTTTTCACACTATCTTTTCTCATAATATTTAACTTCTCATGCTCTTTATGTTTTCACAATATGTTTATACATTCAGATTCATTAGATCATGAGAAATGGATCTTACTTTTCGAAATGTTAACACTATTTATGATTCTGACGAGTAGGACTTATTCGATAGTTCCACTCATCAAAATTTAGAAGATTTGGAAACATTATTTAGAAGGGCAAAAGAAGTAGTCTCACATCAGATTTGTGAAAAATTAGTTCACTAGAAGAAGTTGATTTAGCTAGAAGATGAGCACTTTGTAGATTCGAGACAAAGTCAAATTTCTTCTAATAGATGCAGTGTCAGCGGATAAGTTAGTTTGACAACTTTATCTTATCTGCGCCAAAAAAAAGCAAAAAAAAGAGAGAGAATGGCCAGTACATAGCCGTGTGAGATGTCGTTCACTCTTGCAGAAGATGAGCACTTTGAAGAGTTTTTAATGCTCCAAAATGACTCGAAGTTTAAAATTGAATTAAATAATTTAGATGAAGTTATTTGTTTTATGTCTGATTCATGGTCCAGACGTAACCAAAATATTTCTTCATGCAAGTCATCTATGTCGTTTTCTTGTTTATTTTTAATTAAAAATGTGATTATTATATTTATATGTACTTCATTTTAATTAATGGATGGCACCATTTAACATTCTTAAATGGAAAAATGACTGAAACAATTGTGTCAGCTTGATGATGGTTTGTCAGTGTCTCATTGGATTGCGATTCTTGTTTATGTTGTCAATTAAGCCTTATCCAGATTAGTGTTAAATAATGCAAGCTATTGAAAATCTTGTACACATTGATTAAAGTGACAGAATATGCCAATGTTATCACTATTTACAATGAATTTATTGTAAATATTTGTTGGAAGCTTTTGCCATTGTATGAAAAATGGAATTTCTATTTATAGGAGGATTAGCATAAAACACTAAAACTAAAGTTCATTGGACGTTCAAATTGAGGTTCCAAAATTTAAGATGCCGAACGGAGTTTTCCTCGGTGAAGAATTTACTTCAAATGGAGTTTCATATGAATATAGTTCATCAAAGAGTACTTGGGATTTGGGAGGTGAGAATTCAACAAATCAAAATGGCCTCTTTGGAGGTGGAGAATGGGCACTGTCAGATTTTTATCCATTTAGCTCGAGCATCGGGTTCTATCAGGCACAAGATAGTATGACTGTGCCAGGACTTGACTTGTCTGAGAATCAAATTCACCAACAACTAAAGCAGTTCACGGATTTTGGGAGTTTTGATGACTTGTATCTTGATGTTGTCTCTCCAACTTTTCAATCATCTGATGAAAAATACAGTAAGCTTGTTAGTGTCGATTTGCAAAATTCAGAGCTTGATGCACCCAAGAAGAAAAGACAGTATGGGTTTTCTTCAGGATCTCTTGAGATCCTGAAGAGATATGGAAGCAGGTTTAGAAGGTTCAACAGTGAAAAGGTAAATGTGCCAAGCTCTGAGATACAATACACTAATAGTAGCGGTCCAACACTTGCAGCTGAACTAATCATTCAACTGGCTGCAGAAAAATTTATTCAGTCCAGTTCCATATGTAGTGATGAGCTTTCCATGCTTAACCATCCATATCCAAGTTCAATTTTGGCCAACTCTGCAGGAGATTCTAAAGAGGTTCATCTTGTCCAGATTATTCTGTTATCTGCTAAAAATATAGGGGAGAAGCAGTACGAGCGGGCAATCAAGCTCCTCCATGAGTGTGATAGAATGAGTTCCACTAGAGGAAGCCCTGTTCAGAGATTAGTCTTTTATTTTACTGAGGCTCTTTATGAGAAGATTGACAGAGAAACTGGAACAGTTACTCCAAAGGGTTTGGGGAAAAAGACTGAAGATCCTCTAGAAGCGTTAAAGTTTCAAGATTCGACCCTTATTGCTTTTCACTGTGAGTTGCCTCTCGCTCAGATTACCAAATTCGCAGGAATTCAAGCCTTAGTAGAACATGTAGCAGAGGCAAGGAAGGTACACATCATTGACCTTGAGATCAGGAATGGATTACATTGCACAATTTTGATGCAAGCTCTTTCAACTAGATTCGAAAATCCTATTGAGCATCTTAGAATGACGGTTGTTGGAACCAAATCGAAGGAAAAAATAGAAGCAACAGGTAGGCGTCTGACAAGCTTTGCACAGTCCCTGAACATGCCATTTTCTTTTAACATTGTCTTGGCAGAAGATATTTTAGATCTCAATAAAGACCACTTCAGGTTGGATGATGATGAAGCTGTTACCATCTACGCAGCGTACACTTTGACAGCTATGATTGGATGTCCAGATAGACTGGAACACATGATGAGAGTGATCAGAACTATCAATCCTCGTATCATGATTTTTACTGAAATTGAGGCAAATTGTAATTCTCCAATTTTTGTGGACCGATTTGTTGAAGCTCTGTTTTACTACGGTGCATTTTTTGATTTCATAGCCAATTGTATGAAGGATGATGAGAAAAATAGAAGGCATGCTGAATCAACATGCTTCAGTATTGCAATAAGAAATATTGTGGCAGCTGAGGGAGAGGAAAGGAAGATTCGACATGTGAGTATGAGTGTCTGGAGGGCATTTTTTGCACGTTTTGGGTTGGTGGAGGTAGACCTGAGCATGTCATCTATGTATCAAGCCAATCTGATTCTTAAGAACTTCAGCTGTGGGAACGCCTGCACTTTCGATATGGATGGAAAATGCTTAACTATTGGTTGGAAGGGAACACCTCTTTCTTCGCTTTCTGCATGGAAGTTCCAATGAAATGTGCTACATCAAGTGAAAATTTGCAGATTACAACTCTCTTTTCACTGTTCTTTCATCTATTCTGTATTTCTCTGTTTAACAGTTTTGCTGTATTTACAACACAACCTAATGCATGATGGCCACTGAAAATTCCTAGCAAAATTAAGCTTGTGTAGGAGTTTCTTGTTGGGTTTCTCAAGTAAAATGATACAATCACTTGTTCTTTTGCTTGGCACCCTAGTTATAGATAACAGAAGAGGGGTTGATATACGTATTTAACCCAAAACTTAATGGTTAAGCTTTTACATCAAAGTCAGGTTTTACACAATATTAAGGCTCGATTGTATTGGACAGACGTCCTGGACTCTTACAACCTTATATCCATCTCTCCAATTGATTATGAATTTTGGTTTGAACATTTAGTTTCTATTTAATGTTGTTATCGATAGGAACTTTCTTCTTTCGGTTTGGAGTAGTAAGAAACTATCATTAACCTGTCTTTTGATGAAGTTTTCTAGCAATCTTGAATCATAGAAAAAGACACTGATCTATACAGATATAATATCCAAAATAGACATAACAGGCATTTCTGGAACAAAATTTTCAGAATCTGTATAGAGTATAGACCAACAATTTCCTATGTGATTCTCCAGCTGAAAATCTCTTCCATCTCAATATTTTTCTCCAGGTTCTACATCATCAGCTGAAGCATGTAACAATTGAGATAGCCCTACTCCCACGTCAGGGTTCCTTCACGGATAGATAATTATAATCCATTTTTTCTTCAAATCAGGACAGCTAGAGAGAGATGATTTCGCCCAAGATAGACTAGTTGTTGAATGTTAACCTGCTGGCAGGCTGAGCAGTGAGAGGTTAAGCATTTCTTCTCCAATTACATCATAAGGTTGGCAGGGTGCTGAGAGGGACTTCTGTCCAATTGTAGAGCTGAATAGTAACAAGAAGAATGCGAAATGAGCGCGTGAGGGATCAAACAGAAATGTTGTACATCTGAGTTCTAAATGAAAACAAAATGGTATAGACAAGTTACCTCCATAGATGGAGAATTTAATTTGATTGTGTATATATATAGATGTAGATGGATGTGTTTAGGAAGGAAGAAGAGTCCTATGATATCTCATCTTCCATTAATAATTCACAATATCAAAACATAGATAGTAGGAACAGAAATTTTATTATGTCCTTCATTTTGTCATTTCTAGGATACAATGCAGAAGCTGAAAAAAATAATGGTGTTAGATAGTGACCTTAGTTAAAACATTGTTACATATTAATCAGATCATAACTAATCCAAATTACACCGTCCTTCAATGGCATTTTTCTATGAATATATATATTGAAACTTTGTGTCAGTTAGATGATAGTCTGTCTGTGATCCATTGGATTTTTGGTTCTTGTTTTTGTTGTTAGTGGAGTGTTGATAGACCCATCTCAGATTATTGCAGGCTATTGAAGATGACGTATATATAGTTTAATGTGATGAATATACCAACTGTTTGTCAGAATGTGTTCGCTACTTACAAGGAATTTATAGTACAAAAATTTTGGAAGCTTTTGTCATGTTTGAAAATACAATTGCTATAGACAGATTAGCTGAAACTTTCTAAAAGTAAGTATTGGGGAGTTCATGAGACGTTCACAAAGAGGTTCCAACTTTTGATGAGATGTTGAACAAAGTGTTTCCTACTGAACAATTTAATTCTGGTGGAGTTTCAGACGAATATAATTCTTCAAAGAGTACTGGGAATGGAGGAGGTGAGAATTTAGCAAATCAAAATGGCATCTTTGGAGGTGAAGAATGGAGTTTGTCAAGTTCAGATCCATTTGGTTCCATCAGGGGGCTCTCTGAGGGGCAAGATAGTATAACTCAGCCAGGACTTGCCACATCTGAATATGAATTTGACCACCAACTACAGCAGTTTGCAGATTTCTGGAGCTTTGATGATTTGTACCTTGATGTTGTCTCTCCACCATTTCAATCATTTGACGAAGAGTTCTGGAAGCTTATTAATTTCGAATCACAAAATTCAGAGCTTGTTGAACCTGAGAAGAAAAGACAGTATGTATTTCCTTCACGGTCGCTGGAGATTCTGAAGAAATATGGAAGTAGGCAGAGAAGATTGAATGGGAAAATGGTAAATGTTCCGAGTTATGAGATACAACACAGTAATTGTAGCGTTCCTACACTTTCAGCCTGAAATAATCATTAAACTGGCTGCAGAAAAATTCATCCAGTCAAATTCCCGAAGTAGCAGTGAGATCTCCATGCTTGGCCACCCATATACAGGTTCAATTTTAGGCCCCTATACAGAAGATTGTGAAGGAATTCAGCTTGTCCAGAATCTTCTGAACTGTGCTCAAAAAGTAGGCGAGAAGCAGTATGAACGTGCGATCAAGCTCCTGCGTGAGTGTGACAGAATGAGTTCCAATGAAGGAACTCCTGTTCAGAGGTTAGTCTTTTATTTCAGTGAAGCTCTTTATGAGAAGATTGACAGAGAAACAGGAAGAATTACTCCCAAGGGTTTAGGGAAAAGGTCTGAAGATCCTCTAGAGGCATTGAAGTGTCAAGATACAATCCTGATTGCATTTTGCTACGAGTTACCTCTTGCCCGGATTACCAGTTTTGCTGCAATTCAAGCCTTAGTAGAACATGTAGCAGAGGCAAGAAAGGTACACATCATTGACCTTGAGATCAGGAATGGATTACACTGCATAACTCTGATGCAAGCTCTTTCAACTAGAAGCAAAAATCCCATTGAGCATCTTAAAATCACGGCCGTGGGAATCAAATCGAAGGAAAAAATAGAAGAGACAGGTAGGCATCTGAAGACCTTTGCTCAGTCCCTGAATTTGCACTTTACTTTTGACGTTGTCGTGGCAGAAGATGTTTTAGATCTTAATAAAGAACTCTTTGAGTTTGATATTGATGAAGCTGTGGCTGTCTACGCAGCGTACGCTTTGACAATTATGATTGGGCATCCAGATAGGTTGAAACACATAATGGAAGTGATCAGAACTATCAATCCTTGTGTAATGATTGTTTCAGAAATTGAGGCAAATTGTAATTCTCCGATTTTTGTGGACAGATTCGTGGAAGCTCTCTTTTATTATGGTTCATTTTTTGATTCCTTAGCAGATTGTATGAAGAACGATGAGAAAAACAGAAGGTATGCTGAATCAACATGCTTCAGTTCTGCAATAAGAAACATTGTAGGTACAGAAGGAACGGAAAGAAAGATTCGACTCGTGAGTATTAATGTATGGAGGGCATTTTTTGAACGGTTCCAGTTGGTGGAGATAGAACTGAGCATGTCATCTATGTATCAAGCAAATCTGGTGCTTGAGAACTTCACCAGTGGAAACTCCACCACATTTGAGATGGATGGGAAATGCTTAACTATTGGTTGGAAGGGGACACCACTCACTTCACTTTCTGCATGGAAGTTTCACTGATTTCCATTCTCCGACCCTCATGGCCAAACATAGGAATGGACTCCTAAGGCATTTTACTTATTCAATAGGATTCTATAGCTTGTCTGTGCTCATATTTTACAAGAGATGCTTATTTATCAATCTTTTCATATTAAAGCACAATTTACTAAATTAAGTTAGAAGATCAGTTCGATCTTCCTCCCGTATTTTTTTGTTTTCCTGTTCAAGATCTCTGTGCATTGATTCAATATCTAAAATTCTTAATGCAGCTAGGAACACTATAGTGCACGCTTTTGATAGCAAAAGCGTAGACACCAAAACAGTGCAAGCTAGGAACACTATAGTACACGCTTTTGATAGCAAAAGTTAGGCAACAAGGAGAGAAAAAAACTGTATTTACCAAGGCAGAACATAGGATGAATAAACTTGTGTTTTTAGTTTTCTGCACTACTGCACAGAACACATACTAGCATCTTGTACTCTTCAAACAAGACTCGAGAAACATTTAGAATTTCGAGCGACAACATTTTTGACACATTGAAGATGACTTTTAGCATTCCAAAACATCTCAAGCAGTTCAAAAAAAGCTAGCACAGAAATTAGTACCAAGTTCAACATCCTGTCAGGTTTCATAGGTAAAATATACGACGTTGTTTTATACTTGTTTGTTTCATGAAAAATAGCTAGTGGTCGCATAGTTTTATTACTTAAGAAACAGCATACTCTCACGTGTCATCTGATGTTTTAATCTCTTAATAAGTAGAAATTAGTCAAACAGTATATCTTACGAAAGTGATACTTGTTCTAAGTAAGAAATAAATTTCTAATTATAAGTAATTAACAAGCTATTAAAAGAGACTTGACAAAGTAGTGACCTTAAAAAGGTAGCATGAACGTTTCTAAATTGAATGTATGCAACTTTAAAGAGTTTGATTTGAAGAAGATGGGCAGGTTCACCATGTCCCTTATTACATGAAACTTCACAAAACAACATATTTACATGTTGAAAAATGTAAGCCATATGCAAATCTTGCAAGGATTTGGTGCTTTAAATCTGGAAATTCCCAGCAGAGGTCATTATAGGCTGAGACTGGAAGAAGGCTGCCATGGTTTGAGCAAGGGATCTTGCAAAATCTCCATTGAAGGCTCATTTGCCTCACACATATACCTAGAAACTATATCCAAAGACTCGAGCATTTTTCTCAGTTCTTCGCTCTGCAATCTCAATATTCTGTTCTCTGATTCAATGCTCGCGTAAAGTTGTCCAATTTCATTGATCTCCTGAATCATTTCACTTCTTTTGTTCTTGAAATACATGATCTGATCATTCAGGTCTTTAACATGCTGCTCGCGCTTCATCCTTGATCTTTTGGCTGATTCGCGGTTTGATATCATTCTCTTTCTCTTCTTTTCATCTATCATATCTTCTGAACTTGAGTTACTAAGCTTTCTTGATGACATTTCCCCTACAATCTTTCTGAATACAAACTATAAAGTGAATATAATCGAGACAAAAACACCAATAGAAAAATACGATAATTTGTTTAACTTTTTTGTCTATGAATTACAAGACGATACAAACTCAAGAAAAAACGTAAAACCAATACAGAAAAACAACAGAGAATGATTGTGCAAGCCTAATTCTATGCAGAAAGATAATGACACTCATATCATGTGAGGGACTATAGACATGAATTTTGCATGGAAATCATGATATATATGAGAAATCAAGATTTAAAGAAAATGAAGGCAAAGAGGATTAATGTGAGTGCAAGAAAGGTGAAGGATTTATAGAATTATCCATTGCAATATATATATATAGATTTTGAAGGTGTGACTGGTAAGAATTGGTGGGCAGGTGTGGATAATTGACAGCACACCTTATGCAATACTATATATAACTTGGATAAGGTTTTCAACAAAAGCAAAACAACTTATGATCTTCTTAAATGGAGAAAGATTACCAAATTTTGTTTTCATTATTATCACAACCGTAGGGAGTTTCACCTCCACTCATCGTAAAAACAACACCTACGTCTATCTTCAAACGCTCAAAAAAATCTTGAAAAACTCTCATCAAATCTCATCTTTTCATCACATTCTTCATCTACTATCAAACTCACCACTAAAAATAGATATACTAGTCTTACTTTTGTGTTTATTAGTCACACGTGCCTAAAACGCGTTAACTACACGTGTTATCGTGTCTTCACACTTAATCTGTAAAGTTTTGTATATTCTAACTAGTTTAGATTATACTCTTTTTTAGCTTCTTTTCCTTTGTTTACAGTGTCTAGGCAAAAAGTTTTAAGTGCCTAGGACAAAGATTGATAATGGTGCATTATGATATACAATTCTAGTCAGATCAAAAGATAGCTCTACGTCTGGAAAATTAGTGTCACGTATCCTTTGGATGGCTATTTTTTATTGGAGAAAGTGTTCCACTTAAAGTTGCATTGTCTACTTGTCCCACTAGTATTTTATTTTTCTTCTTGTCATATATGCCTACACATCCATTTAATTTATCAAAATTTCTATGGTCCTTTTTTTTTTCTTCCTTGGATAGGGTCCTACATGCGACATGTTGACCTAATACATTTCCCATCAAACAATTCTTTTGTTTTTTCTTTTTTTTCCCTTCGAGATTATCCATCTCTCGAGCCATACCCACCCTGAGACTTTTCTAACTTATTTGAACAATATTAAATAAAAACGTTAAAATTTTATATATTCGACTATCTAATATAACATATTCGATTTTCAAACTGATTTGAGCATCGGAGGATTTTCTTTGTGTAACTCTTAACAAGCCAAGCAAACTTTTTAATCTAACGAAAAATATTAAAAAAAAATTTTGGCCGAAAGTAACAAAGCACTACGATAATCTTATTAATTAACTCTAATCAATATAATCAAACAAAGTATTGAACAAGTTTTTGATTGACGTTCTTGACCTAACTAAACTCATTAAGATAGAATCTAGGAGGAGAGGGGGGGAACTTTGAAATATTCCAATTAAAGAATTCCTTAAGAGAAAAGAAACAATAAAAAATTTATAATTATTGGGACGTTGGTTTAATTATTATTGGCTGGCTGCAATTTAGTCAATTCTTAGACTTCAAGCATAAATCTTATCTCAAATTCTCAATCATGAAAAAAGAAGATGATGATGATTTAATATATTTTGTTGGCTGCTATTGTCATTTAATCTCTTAATTAAAAATTAATTTTCTATATTTGCTTTCCCATTAGCAAAAGAAATTTCTAGGCTAAGACAAACAAAATTTTGCTACGTCAAGAATGTCAATTTTGAAAGATGTCATTGTTACACAAAGTATATTTTATGTTATTTTTAAGTCTTAAAATTATCATTGTGTGAATGATATAACTATGAAACAATAAAAAAAAGTGTTGGTCGGGTTGCAAGAAATGATAAGTTTGCTTCGACATGTGATTTTAGAGCCCGTTTGGTAGAGTTTATAAACCATTTTATTTGATCAAAATAGTTTATTTAACAAAAAAATTTGCCTTGGTAGCCGTCATTTTTTACTATTATTGGTCAATAAACTGTTTTGATCAAATAAACTAATTTATAATTTCTACCAAACAGACACTTAATAACTTTGAGGACGAATAACATAGAGAATTTTGTTTGTTTAACTCATTTAGAAGATAAGAGATTACAGAAAAAAGGAGAAAACTTGAATTGATTGCTCAAATGCTATGCTTTGAAGTAGGATTGTGATGAGCGCAATTTTAGAATACATGTTACCCGTTTATCTTATTTTGTTAGTAATTGTTTATTGATAAAAGTACTAATTAATGTCTTATTTAAATTAGGACATGTGTGAACAACTATGAAGATTTGGGGATCAAGATGGAAGTTTTTGAAGTATTGGGACTAAACATAAAACTTTGGAGAAAAAAGGCTGAACGTGCAATTAAAATATGAAATGAGAACCAAATAAAATATACATTAAAACTTGGAGGACTAAAACTTACAAATTGTGATTAGAATCAAATTTCTAGGCAAAACTTTCTGTTGGCAATTGCCACGGCAATGCGTTGTTGGCTCGTATGGACCTTTTTTTGTCTTATTTTCAACTTTAGTCGGGATTTTTTTGGTCTTTTCACGTACATGAGTTTTATAATTAGTAAAACATTATATAAAAATCGAATTTAGATCAAATTAGGGAGGAAAACGGCAAGAAACAAGAGAAAAAATTACTTAGCAAAGAAGAGTTTTTTAAAGATTTCTTCACCTTCAATTCATGCCGGATTCTATCAATTCTTTTATTTTTAATTTAATTATATTCTTCTAATTTTTTGAGTCAAGGTAGACGATGAAACCTTGTTTAAACGAATTGATTATTTTGCAGTGTTTAGAAAATCAGACAGGATTAGCCAATTCAACCGGGAAACTGGAACTGGCCACAAAATCGGTCCGGTTTACCAATTTAATCGGGCTTCAAAAAATTGGACCAAAAACCAGGGTTATTACAGTTAAATCGAAAAAACCGGTTGAACCGGTCCGATTTTTATGAAAATTGGATTTTTTTTTATTAATTTTTTATTTTTTAATTGAAACTTACAAAAAGTCTATTTAAATCTAAATTTTGTGAGTAATTTTGTCTATAAATGTTAGTTTATTTCAAAATAACTTATTTTTATAAATTTTATGAGATTTTTAGATTAATTTTTTGTTTTTTTAATTGAAACTGGCTCGACCCGGTTCGACCTTTTGACCCTCGACCCGTTGCCTTTTCCGAGTTGATGGACGGTCCGATTTTCTGAATATTGTTATTTTGTTATCCGTTTAATTTCGTTTTGGAGCTTTAACTTTCATGGTTCGTTCTTATTTAATAAAATTTCTTTCATCTTAAATATCGTGTATTCTTGATAGTTAAAATTAATTTAATTAATTCGTGATTGGTGCTTAAACATGTTCTATTAATTTCTTTTAATTTTCCATTATGTTGTTATCGATTTGGAATACATAGAATGCTTAGGAAACTTTTGATTCTTTGTTTTCTTTTAATTGAGTTTGATTTAAAAAACGCTTAAGTAATTTAATATTGAAGCAAATGGGAGTCGATATTGGATTTTCTTCTTTTGGATTTAATTGATAAATATTTTAAAGACGACAATATATTGATTTTGAGTCGTCTTTTGTTTTTTAGAATTAAACAATAATTGGATAATTGCTAAGTTAAACAATGGTGGATTTCGAAACCTTTGTACTTTAAGCAACTTGAATCTTCAACTTAACTTTTTAGCATAAATAATTAATCTTTAAGTTAAATTATATCAACCAAATTCCTATCAATACAACTAGCCTAGAATAATAGTTAATTCGGATTAAATTAGACTTTCTTCATTGCAATCTCTGTGAGATCGACTTTGTTACTATTTTTCTATATTCACAATAGATTCGTACACTTGCGAGTTATTTAAAATTTGACATCAGATTGAGGCACACAGGCCAATGTTACAATGAACTTGCACTTTGTTCATGAAAATGCTATGAGTCAAAAAAATGTTGGTGAGAAATCTTGAAACAAAGGCCATGTAAAGTGAAGTGGCAGATTGATCAAGCTTTGAATCAGATTCTTCATTGTTTTGCCTTCTGCTACAGGATTATCATGGGGTTAACAAATTGAAACAAATTTCCAAGAAAATGAATTGCTCGTCTGAGTCGTTTAGAGTCTTTAGACGGACGCCATAATCCCTTTAGTTCTGGCAAATCACCTAGCTTGTACCATCTCTTTCAGGCTGATACATATATCATGCAATCTACTGATGTCTGATACTTGAGCTCAATATTTTCATAGCTTCTTCCAATAGTAAAGAAAGGAAAAGGAATTTTCTTGAAATGGCTAACCAATGGGGAAAAGTTATATATCCACTTATCCAAAAGCAGTGTCTTTATTTCCAGCACAGAGCATTTATTTGATTTGCAAATGATTAAACTGACAGAGTTCACATTACAACAAGAAAAACAATAAATAAGAACAAGTCTCAAATTGTGACCCTAAAATTGGGAGGTAATTCTTGACTCTTTTCATTCACAAACATTCCTCTCTCCAAAAGCCAATCTTCAATCATTACTTGAGAATTCACAGCCTGATCTGTTGGCACAAGATGCCCGGCATTCATAACGACGGCATGGCTCAAGTTTTCCCATTTCTGCACATAGCCAGCTAGCTTCCCATCAACTCTCCAAACCTTCCTCTCTGCCTCCAAAAACTTCTTGATTCCTACCCACTTCATCTTCTTCATCCATGCCTCGGTTGACACCACGCCATCTCTCAAATCACATTGTCCCTGATACAGCAAAACTCTTGTATTCTTAACCAAGAATTCCACCATATACCTCACACTCTTCATCACATCCTGGTGCAATGCTGCATCCACCAGGTCGCTGCACACCTCGAAAACCATGTTTTCATTCACTCCTAATGCCTTTTTGACTTCCACATTGTTCAAAATCACTGCTACTAAATCATCTTGGTAAGGAATTAACCTTCTGAAGTCATATAAAGTGGCTAAACCAGTCATACTAGTCAATGTGTTCAAGACCCTAGTTCTTGCATTTGTTGCCTCACTCCAATTACCATTTCTAGTAAATCCAACAGCATCAGATTGAAGTTTCTCCAAAAGGGTCTTCTGCTTTTCATTGATCAAACCTATATTATAAGCATTTATAGCATGAGTAGCCACTTGAATCTCTGGATCAGTCAATCCATTTCCTATAGCAACACCACCCAAATTCACCCTTTTTTCAGTAGGCAACTGGGCATTCTGCTTTAGAATATAATATCCAAGTGCTGGAAGATATTTTCCAGCATAACTCTCACCGGTAATATAAATTGGCCTAGTTTTGAACGATTTATCCAAGGCAATAAATTTCTTAATTGCAATAATAAGGTGCTTAGCAACATCATGTTGGTTTCTTGGAATTTCTTGAGGTGAAGCAGCTATACTAAATCCAGTTCCAATAGGACTATCAAGAAAAAGCAGGCCAAAGATTCGATTCCAAGAACCTGGATTCACTTCAAGTGAGAGCTGCTGAGTTACGCGCCACGGGCCGAGCTCGTATAAGTTGGCCAACATGGAGGAACAGCCAGGGCCACCTTGGAGCCAAATGACAATTGGTAATTGGGAGAGTGGTGTCTTGTGGTGAGAATTTTGGGCTTCATAGAATGCGTAGAAAATGGCAGAACCAGAGGTGGAGTTCACTGTGAGGTAGCCTGATTTTGTGGGGAGGGCTTCTTTGGGGTAGGAGGCGGAGGCAGCGAACAGTGGCAGTGTGGAGGCTAGGGAGTGGACGAGGATAGTGAGGAAGAGGAGTTTTAGGAATGCTTGTAGAGATTCCATTAGTTGAGCTTTCTGTTTTTTGAGCTTTGACCTGTCTCTATTTCTATTTCTATCTCTCTCTCTCTCTCTCTCTCTCTTTCTCGGAAACCACCTTTTTTTTCTACTTTAAGCGATTCCTTCAATGATTTCTGTAGATATTTTATTCCAAATTGACTTTCTATTGTCTTTAAAAAATAAAAAAAAAAAATAAAAAATACCCAGTGCAACCAAGTAAAGAAACAAAATGTAGGCCTCCATATTGAAATAATAAATTATAAACCTTTTTTTTTTTTTTTTTTATCAGATTTTACTCTTTAAAATAAGGTGAATACGATGATAGCAAAGTATGGTCTACAAAATTCCCTCCTAACGTGGATGAAGAAATCCCAAAAGACAAGCAAATCAGCCGATCAAAATTTTAGTATATTCAATCTCAATATCATGTACATTTACTAAGAAGATATCCACCTATGGTACACTCTTTTTCAAGAATACCAAATTAACGGGAAATGCATCTGGTGATTGATGAGGCGACAAAAGTGAATTATGCCACAGCAATCACTCACTTCAAATACTATTATATTATACAATTCCTCAGACCTTAAATACAAAAACATAGGAACACAAAATTTGGCCTACACATTCCCTAACCTCTAGAGGTCACACAAAATTGTCTAATAAAGAAACAATATCTATACAGAACATGATGTAGCCCTATCAGCATATCACAGAGTTCGCGTTAACCATATGAAAGACTAAAATCAGCAGAAGTGATCGGGCAAGGGAGAATTGGAGAAGCAAAAGCTATAGAGTTAATGAATGTTTTACAATCAACAATCACTCCGCCTAAAATGGCAGGGAAAACTAAATTAGGGAAGCCTAACAGGTAATTCTCTGCATTGCTACAGCACTGTACAGTATCCTCCCAGTATCAGGGGGTATTCATTTGAAATACCCCTCTGCATCCTTGCCCGTTCTTATTGGTCGAGTTCTCTATTGAAAGTTGAGATAGTCATGGCCAACTCTTCCACAGCACAAGTGCTAGCTAGTGAATTACACGGATGGCGTTCCAGAAATAACTCTCAGGATCCATTCACAGCCATTTCCGGTGAGGACTTGGGTGGTAGCGATGAACAGTCATCACCCCGCTGCCTATTATCTGGGTAATCATGCAAACTATCAGAAAAGCTTCTAGGAGAAGCTTCTTCATCTTTTGTGTTGTTTTCCGTATCTGCATTTCTATTATCATCAGATGACCTTATAGACCCCTTAACATCGCAATTTGGTTCGATAGTGTTCTTGTTTGCATCCAACTGAGGACTATCGATTCCACCACCACTTGTTGTTTTCTTACTTGGTAGTACTGCCTGACTTAGGGTAGAGCACAAGGCAGCAAATACACCTTCTCTTGGCTTTGTGCATTTTGGTGACTGCAGCAACCTTTTTGGCTCAGGCTCCTCCTTTGAAACTAATTTTCGTTTTAACCGGAACTCAGCCAGTCCCTCATCTTCATCAGATATATCCGACAGTTTTTTAGGTGGAGGCTTGTAATCCTCATCATCCTCATCATCTTCGTAGTCAACAAGTCCACTAGGCCTTTATAAATAGATGTAAAGTTGATTTATATGTACCTTGGATGATGGAAATTAATAATACAATGGAGGAAATTAATACCTCAGTGAATGGTAGTTTGGAGCAGACCCATTAGCTAATACAGGCTGCTGAGATTGCACTCTGTTAGAGCTGGCTGCTGATGCAGAATTTTCTTCATCGCTAAATTAAAATGCATAATCGGTCATCATGTGGTATTTGTAATTTGAGATCCAACGTTATACATTCCACAATTATTCAATAAGTAAATTGCAGTAGTGGCAAGCAAACACAAACCTGTCCTCGTTAAAATAGTCTTCTTCTTCTTTCTCCAAAGCTCGCTCATCTATCCGTTTCCTCTGGTCTAACAAACTAGCAGTGCTTCTCGTTCCCGTACTCTCTAGGGACTGCAAATTCATCCATCAGGATCTAAACACACAGAAGTTCAAAATGACAGCAAAAAACCATAAAAGAGCAGATAAATACCTGCTCGTATTTAACTTTTAGAGCTTGAATGGAAGACAAGTTCTCAAGTTTGACCAACTGATCCCAGAATGAATCAACTAGATATCTAAGTAATATCTTTAAGTTTTCCTGCAAAACGTGTTTCATGAAACGAAATGGTAAAATATAGCTACATGCCTCTGTTATGCAATCTAAGGGACATAAGAAGGGGATAACCACCTTTCGGATATATTCAAAAAGTTCAAGTACAGCAGAGTTCAAAAGATTGTATCGATCCCCATTAGCAACAAATGCATCTACAATGGGTTTGAAAAGGTTGTTCTTCACAATGTGATCCATCAGATGCTCATCCTGCAAGACGTTACCAAACAAACAATTACTTGCACAACCAAAGAAATGGAGAAGTAAACTTATGCCTGCCATAGAATAGCTAGATTGGGGACATAAGGTTTCACAAGAGTTATTCATGAAAGCACACAATTTCTCCAACAAGCATGACAACATGACCAAAATTGATCTGCATTAAATAGCAGGTCAAAATACTCCACATGACCAATGAAGATACTTAATAATCAATTGACTAGGCATTATCCTTGAGGACCATAAATTACATAATCTGAAAGCAGCAAATCAAGTAGAGGAGTGAAGAGGGAAGAGTTGCCAACTAATGCACCGATAATAGGATACAAACTTCGAAGTTCAAAATAGTTTCAAAGAAAAAAATTTAAGAAAAGAAAATAATGTTTATTTTTATTTATCCAGAAGAGAACAGTTCAAATGTAAATTTCAGTTTATCTCAACCATATTAATCTCTAGAGTTTCAAAAGATGAAACAATCAACTTACACTGCGAGAAATAAGAGTCCTCAGGAATCTAACAGCAGCAACTACAAGATACTTCTCCCGTCTTCTTGTCAGATACAAAACCTTATCGATCACGTTATTAAGTAAAAAATTGCATCTGCATAACATGAGCTTAAATTCAAATTGAATTCTGATGCAGCATATCACAACTAAAAAAGTCGAATGAAGGGTGTAATGAATATTACTTTATTCTATAAGGATGGTGCAAAACACAGAAGCATAGAAGATCGCAAATGTTCAATAGTATTTCAGGCTTCACTCCACTTTTATTCCCAGTTTCTCCATCTGAGCTCACAAACTTACTGCCAGTTTGAGCAGCATCATTTGGTGGACATGATGATGTTATAGCGTTGATGAATTGACCCAAGTGCTTCTCGTAGAAAATTTCAACAATAGTATCTCTCTGCAACGAAAATAAAATTATCACATAAATGACAAGGGTCGCATAAATTTGTAACAATGATAACAAAAATAATGCCGATGTCCTCACATGCAAAGAAAAGAATACTTCATTTTCCAAATTTCACGAACAAGTAAAGCCACATAGATGATCTTAAGTCCATATGCATCTGTAGAGATAGTAACCCTAAAATGGCCAGCATTTTTTGCAGTACACGCCTCTCGTCATGAGAATAATAACGAAATACAGTGGCTGTGAAGAAAAGATCATAAGTTAAACAACAAAGTACAAGTAAAGCACCTGTGATGCTGACGTATATGAATCCAAAAGACTGCGAAGAATTTCAAGAAATTGGCAGTGCATATCGTCTCCAAAATCTGTTAGCATATTTTTCACCTGCAAATTAAGGATACACTCTTCAAGTACTATTTTCAACGTGGACCAACAAGTTAATAGCAGCACATATAGCATACACACAGAGAATCCCAAATTTTGAAGCAGGCAGCTATTTCACTCCTTTCAAATAAGAGAAATGATGTTATATTAACCAGCTTTCAAAAGTTACTATAATGAAAACATCTTAGTGCTATCGTCATTTCCCCTCACAAACAACCATCCGCACCCCATTCTTCCTTCCCCCAAAAGAAAGGTAGACAGGTAGCAGAAATTAACATGAAATGCTTTTAATTTTCATGGCCATGGTTTTTCCCATCATGTCATCTATATAAATATGATCTAAACCTAGGAAACACAGGCACTTCCCCCTGCCAAAATGTCCTGCATTGGACACATGTCGGGGATATTGGGACACACTCGTAAAATGTTGCTGCCACTCTTCTAACTTCTCCAGGGTATGCTGGGGACTTAGGGATGTGCTAACAACTTTCAAGTACACACAAGTTAGTAGTTAGTACAAGCCAAAGGATTACTTTTGGGATCCAAATGAAATTGTAATGAAAAATAGGTTAACTATAATACAACCAACAGTGCAGATAAAGACCGAAATTGGAAATATATTTAAATAAATAAGAGAAAGCAATAGCAAGGTCTAAGACTAAAGTACATTTGATGAGCTCCATATTCAAGCCACCTATAATGTGCTTTCTTGAAATCCATCAACTGTTCTGTTTTCTCTTGATAAATAATCAAATTTAGAGATCGCCAACTTAATGCTTTCGTTTTCTTATTCTTAGAATTATCAGTAAAACTGTGTTTATCTCTTGAGATTTCCACTTTTACAAGTTACAAGATTAAGTAGGATGATATACAAAAAATAATTTTCTTATGCGATGTTCCTTAGTGTGTGTCCAGTCCTACTATTTGAAAGATGATGTGGTTGCATGTCCAGGTCAAGTCATTTTCATGCCCCTAACTGTGATCATTATAGTATCCACACTTCTTAGATCTAAACATAACGCAAAGTTCCAGAGTTTCCCTAACATATCTCAAGACTGCCTCAAGGTAGCACCTAACTCCAATGTTAGAGCATCTCCAATGCTAGCTTCTATTTTGAATGTCCAGTGGCGATGAGGTGGAGGAGACAAAACTAATGTAGCATCATTTATTGCAGAAGGTTGTTCAACAAAATGTCCACTTTTAGACGGTTTGCTAAATACCTTCTACAATAAATGCTGCCACATTATATGTATCTCTCTCATCTATTTTCTTTCTATTTCCCCATTCCACTCTCTCTCTCTCCCCCTCCTTGTTTCTTTTCTCTCTTTTGCCACGTAGACTTTTTAGAAAATGTCTAGCATTGGAGATGCTCTTACTTTGAAGGCAATTTATACAGCCATTACATGCAGCAAATAGCTATTGTAAACTCCGGGAAATAAAAAATCCAATATTGCTCACCAGAAGCCCAAAAAGAACACCTTCTTGCCTAGTTACATAAGAACGCAAAATACTTGGATCCTGATTCAGAAAAAGAATGAGGATGTCTGTCCTGCATCCATTACAACAAATTATTGTGAATAAATACTCCAGCCAGAAAAACTAAAAGTAAAAAGGTAAAAACCTTTAAATGTGAGTGCTTCAAAATTTTGAATTATTTTATTACCCAGTCAACACAAGTTTTTTGTCTTCACTCTGCAAAACATCAGCTATGATGTCAAATATGCCTTCACTGACAAGATCCCTACAAGCATAAAAAATACTTTCAGTAATAAAGTAAACCACATAAATAGCATAGATTTGCGCATGCAAGACTCTTTTTACAGTTTATTTCTCGCGCAGAAAAATTGGAACTCGTAAAACAACTTCAAAATAAATTTCAAAGTTAGGAAAAGATGCAACAATGCTTTAATTGATAGTAATTTTTTTACCAGAAAAAGAGCAAAATGGAAAGTACAACTTTAACATACCTAAATAGCCGGAGCTGCTGGACCATCTGCAAGCTCTTACTTAAGGTACAAAACTCATGCAAGAAGTGTACCTATTTCAATAACAGTTTCAAAATGCGTTGCATAATAAGACAGCGAACAGCCCCACCCCTCCCTAAACATTCTATGTAATAATGAAACAGAGAACAGTGAGCAGGTAACAGACACGTTGACTAAAATTCTTTAAAATTATGCATTTATTATTGTGTTTATTTTTATACTTTCTATTTTCATTAAAATGAATACTGTTTTTAGCCTCATTGAGATCTTTTGAATTAGAATGACCGTTTGTTGTATTAACACAAGGGTTATACTACTTATAACTAGTGCCAATTCAAGAAAAATGCATGTAGCAGATATAAAACAAATTTGACATGAAGTTCCTACAATTTTTTCTCACATAGTTTTAACCTTCATACAAATTTTTAATAATTATAAATTTCTGTAAATGTATATCCCAAACTCGACAAAATTGGCTCGCGGTGTCTTTCACGTGTCTGGGACATGTCCCACACGTCAAAAATTGAAATAATACAAAACTATAGGACATGCCACATGGTGTGTTGGAGACATGACCGACACATCATGGAAGTGTCCCTCGCCCATTTAAAACTAAAGAACGTATAAAATATAGGAAAGACCACATGGCTTGTGAGATCATCATGTCACGGAGTGCTGGTGTCCGATAGGTGTTGGACACCAACACCCACCCAAGGAGGGGTGTTCTTGCTTCACATATATCAATATTATTATACTTGTCTGGGTCTAAGAAACTAGGGGTCATGATAAACAAGCCTTTCAGCCATACCCATATCAAAAACATGAAATAAAGGATGCATTATTCCATCCTCTACTTTAACATTCTTTTAAGAGAAAACTAATCCAAACCCATTAAAGCTCCAAGGTTTAAAGAGTTACTGGAGTTGAGGACAGCCACAGATAGGGGCAGTTTGTCTATATCCCAGTCCCAAATCAATCTCATGTTTGACCAATAATTTGTCTTTATCATAAGACAGTATATAAACAACCACATATAATTTAGTCTTTCAACAAATGATTACTTGTTTATGAATATGATCCGATATCCAGAAAGCTCGTGTCTTTTAAATATGAATTTTAAGCTTGATTTAGAAGAAACAAAACGTAACATGATTATATATGTAATACTAGAACCAATAATTGTATGGCTAGTTCACTGTACATATGTAACATAAGAGCATGTAAAGTCCTTTTTGGAACACTATAAGCATGTAAAGTTCTTTTTTGAACACTATAGGCATGTAAAGTAATACCAAATTTTCTCTCTCAAAATTAGCATTGCACAGGAACAATTTTAAAATACATGCTATTGAACATTAGAAACATTAATGTAGGCTGGAACTAATTTGGTGTTGAGAAAAATAAACCAATATTATATACAAACAATTCGAAAGTAGTTACTAAACATTAAAACCATTATTTTTGGATGGAACAAAGTTAGTTCTTAAGAATTTGATTGGTTATTAATGATTATTAACTGAAGAAATGTTAGAGCATTTCCAAGAGGCTCTTTAAACATTAGATTCTCTCTATATTAGAGAGTCAGCCCTTTAAATTATTCTCCACACACTCTCCAAATTAACTTTTTAAAATAGAGAGTGGGTTTGGCTCTCCAAATTCACTCTATAATTAAATGCATTCAAAATGTACCAATTTTCAATACTCTGACTAAGTTAAATAGTATATACAAAATAAAATAGATAAAAATAGAAAAAATCATATAATAATTAGACGAGAAGCAGGACAAAATAAAATATATGAAAAAATAATAAATACTTATAGAAGTAAAATGAAGTGTTAAAAATAAAGAGGTTGGAGTACTTCAAGAAAAATCTCTAAATTTATATATGTTCTCTAAAATGCAAAATATGCTCTTTATGAATAGATAGTCTCTTGCAGATACTCTTAAACAAAGTTGGTTGGCTGTACTTTTAGGGAACATAGCTGAGCCAACGGATGTCATTGTTTGATGGTCAATGTCATGTAACTTATCCTAGAAATCACATAACAAATTCAAGATCTGTTTACGGTGATGAAAATTGGGCAGAGATGATATGTGACTCATAATTTGAATCCCCAAGATTTTAGCATCCATAGCTGAGACCACCACCACCAAACATATGAACTTACAAGAAATGAGTAAGAGGCATTCCAGGATCAATGTTTACCAAAGTTTTTTTTGATTCTGCAGAAGTGGTAGGAGACTTCAACCTTGCAAACAATTCCTGAATGAAGGTGCTGTCTTCTTTCAACAATGAAACAACCTACAGCAAACAACAGAATCAGAATGGAGATAAAATATATATATATATAAGGGTTGAAGCAACTCGGATGGGATCATACGGTTGCATTATTTGAATGAATTATAGAATTAAGATTTGCAACGGTGGCCTCATCCAATGCTCTGGGCAAAATGACATCCTGCCAGAGGTAATACAAAGCATAAGTTTCATTTACAATACAAGTCATGAACAACAAGATCGACTTCAAAGCATCAATAGCATTACCTTCAGATAACCGATTCTGTAAGTTTGATGTATCTTGGAAAGTACTAAAGGGTCTTTAATAGGTATGGCCTGAAAAATGCCCCACAGAATTAGGGATGAATAAAAATATGGATTGCACATCAAGCAACTCATTCGGCCCATCATTCAATACCAACATTTCCACAAGCAGACATTCTTTTTCCTTTATCCAATAGAGTGGAGGAGGATGTTCAGAAGAATGTACCTCCTTGAACACAACATGCTCTTTTAGAAAACTGCGATGATGAACATGAGGTACCTCGGGATCAACTGCAAATAAAATGTAAAGAAATCACCATTACAGTCAGAGAGAAGGACCAAGCTGATATATCCAATACAATGAACAACTCAAGTAATAATACTCCATTTTGTCCCCAAAAATCCAAATAGGTATTCAATTAAGATAGAACAAAGATATACATGTGAATACAATCCAATGAACATTTTGGGAATGAAACCAGAAGCCTTACTGCACATAAAAGAAAAAATCTCCATAGGACGATAGGCATTTAAACAGATTTATGATTAAAACAAATCAATGGCATTTCAGCAAATGATAGATACAGATTCAGATAAGTTCAACACTTTCTCTGCAACAAAATCACACCACAAGATAAATACAGATTCAGCAAATGATTAAAACAAATCAATGGCATTTCAGCAAATGACAAATACAGATTCAGATAAGTTCAACACTTTCTCTGCAACAAAATCACACCACAAGATCTCTCCTAAGAAGTACAGACACCGACATGTGACACGAATATCATGACTCCAACACATCAACACACCATTTTCCAAAAACTAGGGCACAAAAATTAGGGGCACATCATATAAAATTTGATGTTCTTATATGTATGAACAAGTAAAATGAAAGACTCGTGTCTGAATTAGAAATAATAATACTGAAAACATAACAAAATAAATCAGTTGACACTTGGCATCATTAAGGGAAGATGATGGCCCAACATCAAATAGATAGAAATTGAAGTACCCTGAAATCTCCTAGCTCAACTGCAACCACTTAGTGCAGATTGAAGCTACTGATGCCCTAACTTAACCTGCCCCACCTTTAGCCCCTTCCTTTAGAATGATGTATCTCCTATATCAATTCAGCGCTGACTATGAGTGGGCTCACATCGATGTGGACTTCGCAGGGGAAACTATTAGTGAGTTTCCATCAGATCAATGCCAGACAAAGACGTGGTGAAAACTGAAGGCATGGTCACTGTTGCTGATGAATCAGAGGAAGCTTAAATAAAGCGGGGATTGAATTTTTTTTATTTTAACAGTGCAACTTACCTTTAAAAATCAGAAAAAACAAAAGCTTTATCTGTCAGCATTGCTGAAACCTGTTGCTTACCCTTGGGCTTTCTTAAAGGCCCCTGTGATAAAGACCCTAACTTTATATATAAAACTTCAACAACAGTGGGTTGCCCAGGATTTGACCCCACTCTTAGGCTTTGAACCTCTGTGGAGTTAAGAACAGATATGGATTTTGGAGCAGACAGATCTGCTTTTCCTCCTATTTTTTTCTTTTCATGAAACTTTTCTAAAAATCAAACAATTGCCCTGTTTTTTTTTTTTTTTTTTGGTAAGAAAAAAAAATTTAACTCCAAATTGATTCCCAAAATTTGTCATAATGTGTCCCTGAATGTCCAAGTGAGTCAGAAATTCTACAAACAATTATGGCATGTAGGTGTTGAAATGTGTCTGATACTGACTGAGTGTCGGTGCTTCAGAGGGTTTCTCGTAACATACACGAAAAATCAAACACAAGCATCTAGTGTTGCCTTTCAATGAGAAGAGATGAATGCAAATGCTGATATAGGATGATAACTGATGATCACAATAACGAACAAAAACCAAACTAAGTATCATAGAAACCATTTTTAGTTGCTGAAGCAAATGACAAAGATCTCAAGACAGACACATTTGTATTTGGCTACTCCATGAGTAAGGGGAATGAGATTAAAACCCGTAATACTGGTGCCATTTAGAGTTGAAGTAAAAAGAGAGATCACACTGAAGTGAAATCTATTCAAAGACATCCAAAGAAGTTTTCCAAGTCGCTCAAATATTCCTAGATCTAGTGACCTGTCTATAATACAAAAATAGAAAGGAGAATGTAAGTGATAGAGAAAACAAGCACCCCACCCTGATAATTAGAAGAATAAAGCTGATCTTTACATCAAAGAGAGAGCACAAGTGAGGATAATTAGCAAATTTTGGACAATAGTAATCTGAGGTATATAATTGTTTTTAACTTGATTCGCTACTTGCACCAAACAATTAGGACAAAAGATAACCTCACAATTAAATATTTTAACCCGAAATCAAGAGTATAGGACAAGACAGGGAAGAGAAAAAGGAGGGAGTTAAAGCACAATCGGCTAGGGAAGGTAATGTAAGAAAGAAAAGCAAAAGTACTTACATTCAAGACATCCGATTATATCCATGATCAATTCATCTCCAAATATTTTCTCAAAAATCTGAGGACTATTTAGTAAAACTGCAAATAAAACACACATAAAGATAATAAGATCGATGGAATCACTTGAACATGTAAATAACATAATTTTGAAGAATGCCAAGCCTACTTACTGATTCCTCTAACTAATTTGAAAATCATGTGAAGACCATCAATATTTTCCAAATCTTCACAAATTCTAAACAAGTCCACCAGCTTTCGGAAAAACTCTTGCTGCATCACCAATAAGCTTCACTTAATAGATGATTATATTAGAAAGACATAAATATAACACATTAGAAAGAAGGAATAACAGTGCTTGGAAACAGAATGAATTGTGACCTCCTTGAAGGGAAAAGAAGATAAGGGAACCAAGAACTAATTACTTAAAAAGGCTAGATATCAAAACCCCATGGATTCATTTTAAGCCACTAATTTAGTTCCTCGGCTAAAATGCAGGATACATTTTATCTCCCAACTCCAACCTAAATAATTTACCTTATGCAAGGAACTCTACATTATGGGCTGATGTTCTATCATCCAAGGCAGATGTACAACCATCCTAAAATGTTTACTTCAAATCATGGTAACTTATAAAGCTGCTCCCAAAATTGTGTACTAAAAAATAATGGAGATAGTATAGGTTCCATTAATTACACTGTACACTCATATGTATTGATTCCCATGGTGATACACTATGGTGAGCCATATTCCTCAATAAAACACTGTCTGCAAATATAGAAGTAATGAATCTCCACTACCAAAAAGATTGAGAATGCTTACATCATGTAGTATGAGTTCATTCACGCGCAATTGATCTGCAATGCCACTCTCCACTACAGTCTGCAAAAGGTAAATAGGTGAATAATCTTCATATAGGTAAAGAATGAAGCATATCAAAAATTCAGCTCAAGAGAGCTTCATCAATGAGAAGAATACAGAAAATTACAAAGATTGTAATAAGATGAATGAAGTGCCACAGTTACAAACAATATTAATACACAAAAAATGGTCGAGCAACCAAAGATAAAAAATAAAAATAAAAAGAACAAGATATCTGGGAGGTTATCAAATTAATATTTTCATGAAGATATGGAAAAGGGAGCAAAAAAAGAGAAAAACAAACTAGCAGATACTCAGTGAAATCAATCGTTTAAAATTTGTACACGAGTCTCATGCAACAAAGAAACAAATAAATTAGGGAACACAGCATTAAAATCACGACATGAGACTGGAAGTGTGTATTTGTGTTTGGCAGGGAAGGAAACAAGAGAGAGGAGAGGAGAGGGGTACCTTAAGTATCAAAGGGAGAGAAGATAGCTCAACTGGAGGCAACTCCCTCAACTCATTATTGACATTGTGGTATGTCTCGTCTGATAATATATATAATGGAAGGTCAAATATTACAGTTCCATTCCAGATTATACACAAACTAAACCATTCCGAGTATACAATCAAGATACAAAAACCACTGCCATATAAGGTCCACCAACTTACAATATGACTCAGATTCTATGGAAGAAGCAGTAAATCACGATCATGACAAAATATAGGTGTGATTTGCCCACGCCATGATGTCTGTGCATGTGTGCAAAATTCGAAAATTCGATTATTCAGACCTTCATGATTCAGCAGAACATCAACATCAAAGGCAAGTGAATTGAGAAATTAAAAAGTGACAGATAAGTGATTTGTGTCAACCATGCAGATGCATGTAAGTAATGTTTAGAGTAGTAATCATGTTAGAGGAAAACTAACACCATCTATTGTTAACAGAGAAATTTTTAGAGCTGATCAAAGCTTCCATCTACCGTTAACCAAAAGAAAACTTAGAAAATAAGGCATACACACAAAAAAAGACAGTTGCTTCTCTCCTAAACATGCACAAGCAAATTAACAAGATCTGCGTATCTTTACCATTGCACTGTAAACCGTGTATCCAGTTATCATTACATTTATTCAATTTTCTTAAACTAAGATAAATATTTAACTAGTACATTTTAAAAGTACCCAAAACCATATAATTCTTAAACCAAAGGATGGGATTTACAAAACATAGAATCAATGCTGCCACAATTTCTTCTGAAACGAATAGAGGACTACCGCAAATACTTACTACTAAGAGAGCTAAATTGTATATTCCTTTGCACGCCACATATATGGTCCCTGCATAAAACAAAAGTGGTATGCAAAAAAGTATTATGATCTAACCCAGGAAAAGAAAGAGTTTCAAATGCATAAAGAAACGAGCTATATCTGATACTAGCCATATATAAGAGCAACCAGTCATCTCCTGGAAGCTAAGGGCCAATTCAGTTGAAAACTCTGGATCTCTCCATGAAATAATTGTATCTGAAGAAACGAAGTGCGTATAAATAGTAAGCTAGGGAAAAGGTAAGGAAACAACAGTTAAAAGGAAATTTCGAAGGAGAAAGCGATGTATAACATAACATACCTTCTTGCTTACGATAAATATCTTGTGAGCTGATCCGGTGCAATAATAACGTTTCATTGTCTTCTTCGTCAATAACAAACAATCCCAGATCTTCTGATCGCTGTCCCACAAGTCACAGTATTTCAATTGCCAGTTATAAAAATGACACAATTTTCATATATCATATTAGGAAAGAGATCAGTTTATACTACACAGCATAAACAAGTTTAGTGACAGATGGATCCATAAAGCAGTCAAACCTCCAGATAATCAACATTAACATGGCCAGTTCCTTGGTCATCCCATTTCCCATCCTCATTCAGGCGGTATACCTTAACACGCTGAAATTAATACCAAATGAAGTTAGAACTCTGAGATCCATAAAGTCAATTGTGATAATAATGTAAAACAGACGAGCATGTTCTGCGTAGCTCTAACAGCAAATGTGGTTGATTCAGAATTTCATCTTTTATATATTTGCTGTTTCGTTTTAAAGTTTAAAATTAAAAGTAATAGCCATCTAACAGTACTTCTATAACAAGGTAAGGACCTGAAGGAATGGTGTGCATCTTAACTTGTCGAATCCTGACAGGTACTTTCCTGCCTCTGGCTTGAGTTTAATATATTATTCAAGTTTTTATTATAAAAAGATATCGCACATGATAGGGCCTAGGGAAGTCCACTGTTGGTGGTAGAGAAAGCATTTGAATTAGATATATCAATATTATTAAGGACTTGGATGATGGAACAGTTGGAAGTTTTGAGATGAAGTGGCATTAATAGTAGAGATTTCTCTATCAGTATAAGCTTGCACCAACTTTTGACATCAAGTCCTTAACATTTTGCCTTCAGGACAGGCTAAGAGTTTGTTTGATAGAGCTTTTAAGCAAATTTTGATAAAAGTTGATGAAATGTGTGGTTTAAAAGTTAATAAAAGTTGTAGGTCCATAAAATATGTGGTTAAAATTAATTATTGACTTTTTACTACAATTTTTAGCACAATTTAATCTAGACCAGACAAGCACTAATATAACGTATTCAAGATAATGTCCTATGATGTACGGGATTAGTTGATCATATAATTTTGGTCAATTAAACTAAAAAGGGTTAAATCATAAATTAGAACTGTGGAGTATTACTTTAGAATCTAAAGGTTTTAGTTGAGTAGAACCAAGCCACAGTACATGCAACGCCATTTTATAAATTGTCTCAACCAAGAATAATAAAGAAGTTACTATAGAGGATCTTGTTATCCCTAAAATGTAATTCTTTTAAATATCCATGTTCGATTATTGACAATAAAGGAGAAATTGAAGGGGTGTTACTGCATAGGATTAGAGCAAGTTGGATGAAACGGAGGAGCTACATGAAATCTCTATGACGAAATATCCTTGTAAGGTTAAAAGGTGAGGTCTTTATAATAGTGATAGACCTACTATGCTTTAAGTCACTGATTGTTGAGTTGTTAAATGACAAAATGCTCATAAGATGAATGTAACCGAAACAAGAATTCTAGAATGTATGAACATACTCGAACGTGCATTGTTACACAAGTGTAAGGTAACATGACCTCTTCCATAAATCTAAGGAGTGCAAGCAAAGACAATTGCCTTCAGCTTCTGGTTGTATTGAACTTGTGGAACGTGATTGAACATTCATAAAAAAATTCTACTTTGAATATTATGTAATTACGAAATATTTTCTGAATGAAGTGGCCAATATTGTGCAAATATTGGCACAAAGGTACAAGTTGAACTCAACCAATAAGGTAGATAAACATAATAAACATACCCAAATAGCTATAATATTTTATTGAGATTTGGTCATTCTAATCAAATTGTCATCAAAAAAGTATCTCATTGAGTAATCAATGAGCCCCCAAAGTAGTTATCAAGAACACAAACCTCAACAACAATGACATTCCATAAGTTATAAGTATGATGGGCCTTTAAGGATAGGGAGACCCTCAGAAAAATTTGAGAGAATAAATATGTAAACATAAATTCCATTTGCGAAAAACCTATTTCAAGTATCTCATGGTTAAGCAAAGAAACTTAATTTCACCTATCTTTTGACTACTTACATGCAGGAGTCGGGGTTTAATCAGCTTAAATTTGAAAACACTTAAATACAAGTGAAGAAAACTTCTGAAACTCAAATTGAATCATTTACAATGAAAGTTTGATATAAAATCAAATCACAACATCAAGTAAACAAATTAAATCCTGAAAGAATTGGTTTCCATCATAGAATTATAGAATCAATATAAATAAACCTTGAGCAACAAAAAAAAAAAGAGCCAAAAATCAAATCACAGAAATTAACGGATATGGGTTCGATTATAGGTCTTAAATATAGCGGCTTTTTTCAATTTTTCAAATTTTTACCGACCTGCATGGAATTGTTAGCGTTTGGTGACTTGTCTTGAGCGCCCATGTGAGAAGCTTCACCTATTCGCGAAGTTAGTGGAATTCACGGTACGAAAAGCAAAGATTGAATTGCAGGGGCAATTCACAGAAACTTGGAATAAAAATTAGGGTTTAGAAAGAGAGAAACAAAGCATATTTTAAGAAAAAAATAGTGAAAATTAAGATGTGGCACAGTTCGGTTTTCAATTACGGATCGACTGAAAAACCCTAACCGCCATTAATATTATTTGAGTGAACGAAACTTCGAACACAGCCCCTCTCTCTCTCTCTCTCTCTCTCTCTCTCTCTATAATTGTTTCACTCTCTATTTTCTTTTATCTTTCCCTGTTATATATTTTTGTTTTCTGAGCCCGGCCTTTGTAACCAGTATTTGTAACGAAATTATCCTACCACCCTTGGTGTTATGTAGAAATTACGAACTGTGCCACTAACAATGATGTCTACTTGCCTGAATGTTCACGCGCCTTTCATTGCTTTCCTTATAACCCTAACTTGTACGTGTCTCTCACGACAGAAAGAGAGGGAGTCATTTCAATTTTTGCCCTCACTTTTAGACTTAATATTGGCAATGTCCAATACACCAACCACTGCATTTTGGTACCTGAGCAATGTTGATAATTTTGAGTATAGGTCACCTTAAGTGTAAGGTTTGGTAAAAAAAAAAAAAAATTGTAGATTATAAAGAATAAATCTTACATATAAATAATATAAATAAAAAGTAGATAAAAATTATGAATTTTATAAAATGTGTAAATAAAAATGATATTTAACTAGGAAAATATTTGTATTTTTATTAAATAATAACCAATTGCACTAAAACACAAAGTTAGGGACTTGTATCTTAAAAATAAGCGTTAAAGATAATTTTGCATCGATTTTAGGGCCATGATTTTTATTCACACATTCCATATGATCCACTACTTATAAATAATACATCTAAAAATACATCTGGTAAAATTTTTTGTAGAGTATAAGTAGTAGATCATATGGAATGTGTGAATAAAAATTGTGGATCCTAAAATTGATGCAAATGTCCTTAACGTTTATTTTTTAGCACAGAAGTCTCTAACTTATGTGTTTTAGTGCAATTGGTCATTATTTAATAAAAATACAAATATTTTCCTAGTTTTAATTAAAAATATTGAAATTGAATTCTTAATTTTTTTTGTAAAATGTGCAAATAGGTTCGATACATTTATTAAATAATATTTAATTTAGCATATTAAATATATCACTATAATCATGTCAATTATATTTTTTAAAATGTAAAATAATTGTGTTTTAAGTATATGTAATTCTTATGTGATTTGAAAAATTTGAATAAAAATTAAATTAAACTAATCTTATTATGTTTTTACTTTAACATAAAAATAATAATAATAATTAATTTACATACTATATGATATTTATTTTTGAACGATAATAAAACGATAAATTAAAATATGAAGAATACAGTTGGAGCTCTAATATTTGTAGTTAATAAACGAATAGCTCAATTTAATAAAAATATTTGAGCATCAAGTTTGTCTCCAAGTTTTTTTTTTAATATTATAACGATAAAATAAAAGTTTAAATTTTAAATAATATAATTACTTAATAATAAAATAATAATTATTTTATTTAACATGTTTGTTAATAATTATTAGCTTAAATTTTATTTATTTTATAATAGTTCGTATAATATACAAAACAATTTAGTATATTGTCAATTTGGTCAATAAATTATTAATTAAAAAAAAGAACTCGTTAGTTTCTTTTAATTTTTTATAAAAAAAATAAATGTATAGGACCCATTTGCACTTTTTATAAAGGTTAAGAATTCAATTACAATTTTTTCTAATTAAAACTAAATATATATTTGTCTTTTTCATCAAATAATAACCAATAATGCACCAAAACACATAGGTTATAAACTTCTATACCAAAAAAACAAAGGATAAATTGCAGCTAGTGTTCCCAACCTTTGACTTGATTTGCACTTGTATCCTTAGTATTAAATTTTGACATCCATCACTCCAATCTTTTATATAATTAGGAGCCAATGCCCTCACATTAGGGCATTGGCTGCTAAATATATAAAACATAAAGGCATTGGCTGCTAATCATATAAAATGTTGATGGATACCAATAATTAAATATTGATGATACAAATGCAAATAAAGTTAAATGTTAGAGACACTAGTTGCAATTTACCCAAAAAAAACATGAACACCATTTATGCATTGTGGGCAAATGTTAGAGACTTTTTACACCAATTTTTCGATAAAAATAATATTTGACGAGCTTATAAATACTTATAAGCATTGCAAAAATACTCTAGCCAATCTGACTTTTTTTTCCCTATTTTCGCAAAGTGGTGAGTTTGATGCAATTATTCACTTCTAATTTGATTTACTAATTTTGAAATTATCTATTTCAAAAACGACGTTAAAAGTAATTTTACTCGACAAATCTATATATGATACAAAAAAAAAAAATACAAGGAAATAGAAATATACATTGAATTATTTTCCTTTCAAAACTAATTATCAAGAAACGTTCGATTTCACGAGTCCTAAAGATAGAATTGAAAAAATACATAAATCCTTTTATGTTCTTAATGTTGGAAAAATTAAAAATTTGTGTCATATTTGAGCATGATTTTGAGTTGGACCCATTTTTTATTTGATGAAAACAAAAATTGATTCATGTTCTCCTTTGTGATAACATCGAAATCATTTATTTACTTGTCCAAGATGATGATTGGGTGAATGAGAAATTGAGGCTCAAAGATGGAGTTGGAAATGGTTGAACCGTTGAAAGAAAAGAAATTGGTTTATCCCACATCAAAAAAATAGAAAAACTTGGACTAGTATATATATGGCCACATTTAATAAGAGGTGTAATCATGTGTAGCATAGAGCCTCCCTCCTACGCACGCCCATGGTGGGCAAATCATGGACCGATTAACACCTCATGCATTGAACTGATGTACGAGTGCGACCTACGTACACGAATGTCGGACCAAAATTCTATCTTTTCAACTACATTTAACTCCTAAATTCCTAAACGCAACTGAGTGTTTATTGTGTTACTAAAGGCTGCTGTTAATGGAGGAGGAGGTGAGTGGTCATTTGGGAGCCTATAAAAATTGTCTACATTTTTCACAATTCTACACTTGAAATTCAGTCTTCCATTCCTTTCTTTCTGTTCCAAAATATCTAAGTGTCCTTTTGGTGATACTGTTATGGCAATAGCTCAGTTCGTTGGTTTAGCAGTTTCGTGCTACCAGTTCTTTCGTTGTATTATGGGAAGCAGACGTTCATTATCTACAAGAATTTAAAATAGGAAGTGAATCTGTTTTAAGAAAATTGTACTTGTATAGGCTTCGGTTTGTAGTTTCTGATCCTTTCTATTGTTTTCTTGTTATCATTTTTTTATTGCAGTTTCCATATTTGTTTCATGTTATTTTTTAGTATAATATGTACTTTAATATATTCAATATAAATCTTGAATAACACTTAATACTTACCTAAAATTTTGAGTTAAAAAGTTAATAGAATACAATGACTTCTTTTTATTCCAGAGAAATGTGACTAACTCTTAATCATGTATTAATCATAAGATGATCTTTGATCAAAATTGTTTACATTTATGCTACTCTTCTACTTTAGCATAATAATGTTGTTCTTCTCTTTCTTTATATAAAGAATGTAGAGTCTAATTATTATAGAAATGCATAGTCCAATGATTAAACTTCTTGTTCCTCCAAACGGACAAAACTTATGCAATATACATTGGGTAAAATTATAGCAAAGGTCTTTAACCTTTATTTTTATTTGCACTTTCGTCCTTCATCTTTTTCTGAGCTACTTTGCTCTCCAACTTCTTCAAAATAAATTACTTTTATCCAAATGGATTAATTACATCTATTTTTCATTAGTCAACACAGTTGACCTGTACATTCAAAAATAAAAAAGAGCAAAATAATTATTTTAATATTTTTAGATAAAATATTAAAAAAATGATAAAAATATTAAAAAAATGAAATTGAAAATTTTAGGAAAAAAAATTCTTCCACCTACCCCACCCACTACACCACAACACACCCTCGCCACGCCACACCCACCACCACCTACCTTATTGCAGCCATATTAACTAATAAGTAGAAACTAGAGTATTTCTTCATTTCGTTAACAAAAACTTCTCATACTGATATCATGGAAATGTTGGCCTGAGCTGAAAAATACATTAACGTGGAGTGGCCTAGAGAGCCAATGAAAAGGTTGAACGATATGACAAAAGGATCATTAAAAAAATGGCACGTAGAGAAGGCTACAAGTCTAACATGTGATTTAGGTACGGAATCCCACAATCAAGTATTGTGATTCAGGTATTGTTTGTGACAAACCAAATTATAAATGAAGGGCGATGATTTAGTGATATGAAAGAATGAGATAAGTGGTTGGAGCGAACACGAGAAGCTCAATAGTCAAGAGGAAAGCAAAAATGAAGTCAAGCCGATATTTGAAAATAAATCAGAAAATGCCATTTTTAGAGCCGTTTGGCACCGCGCGCCACAACTCGATGGCCGTGCAAGAAATGGTTGAGTTTATGCTCCTTTCATGGCAAATTCGTTCGTAAATCTTTCTTTCTCTAAAGGTAATTTAAGCTCTAAGTCCTCACTAACACGATCATATAAATACTTTGGAGAGATGCTCAATTAAGAAGAAGAACCGAAGCGGAATTGGCAACTTCATTCTTAAATTTTTCTTTCTCTAAAGGTAATTTAGACTGCTTGGCTCGAAGTCCTATGTCACTAACATGATCATATAATTACTTTTGGAGAGATGCTCAATTAAGAGAAGAACCATAAATGGAAAACTAATAAGAAATTTGAAAAAAAAGAAGACCAAAGCAAAATTTCACCCCGACAACCCAGAGCAAATGGCGGGCTCCAAGTGTTATCTTCAATTTCCTCAATTTTAGGATGTATCTCTTAAACCCTTGTAATTCTTGTCACTTTTTCATTATGAGCTAAGCTTATATATGTTTGGACGATTGATGTAGTTTAACCTTAGTTTAATTAATTTTAATATTTGCCTTTTAAATTAAATGCTACTCGTTTTCATGTTGTGCTTGTTGCCTTTCATTTATTTGATGAGTAAATGATCATGCTAGTGAATTGTATAATATCCTAGATGCTATTGTACATTTTAGATCTAGTAGCAAGTACCATAGGTTCTTGTAGGAGATAGAGATATACTCCTAACCCTAAGTGACTTTTTGAGCAATTTTCACTAAAAGTAATGTGATTGTTGAGTTACTAATCGAGGTTATGATAGGCAAAAATAACTAACCAAGAGGGGGATGAGTTGGTTTTAAAAACTTTTTGAAAAATAATTTCAAGACAAGCATTTTAAGACATGTAGATCAATTAAGTAATAATTGTAAACAAACTACAGATAAATAAAATAGTAGAGAAACAAACGATATGTTTATGGAGGTTCAATCCAAACCAATTATCTATGTTCTTGTTACCAAGCTCTTCATCACGAGTAAGTAAAGCCTTTTCACTGTATTGATTGACTTATTGTGCAATTAAAATCCTTATAACGCTTTCGGTGACTTACAAACAAGGACCACTAATCCTTATACAATATTGAATTTTCAAAATATTTCAATATGACATGAGTATAAAAAAATTGATTTACAATGAATTTTCTCTCTTAATAAATGATATAAATAAATTAAGTATCAAGAGAAACTAATACTTCAATCAATAGCAATAAATAAAAGCTCAAGTGTTAAATGAGAAACTTTGATAAATATAATGGTTTTAAAGTTTGATTAAATCAATTAAACTTTTTAATTGGAAGATTAGAATAAATAAATGTAATGAAGGTTCAATCAAAATATTTCCCTATTTAATGCTCTTGTAAGTGTCTATATTGATTGTAAAATAAAGAATTTATAGAGAACCATGTGCAAAATTTTATGTCAATTCAGAAGAGGGATCGGTTGACCTACTTAAGTTCGGAAGACAAAAAAAAGCCATTGAACAGTGGTCATAAGATAGAACGACCAAATTTTGGAATGTTGGAAGTTCGGTCAACCTATGTTTAAATCAATCGACGGGTAGATTAAGCTCGGTCGACCTAACTAGAGATCGAATGATTGAAATCTCCGATTTGAAATTTTTGACAAATTAATTTTAACTTTGATCAAAACATTTTATACAAGTGATATCAAAATAGTTTTTGGTGCATAAAATTATTTTATAGCTTTTATCATTCAATGCTATTAGTACCATTATATTTTTTCTAAAAGCCTAGTCTTTGATCTTTCTTGAAATTGACTATTGAACTCTCTTTTTGAATGCTTGAACGAAGTCACTTTTATATTGACCTTCTTTAAGAATTCAATTTGTAATTATAGTTTTGATCTTGATGTTTGACGACAATCAATTTATCATTGAGTGCTTTGAAGACTATGATGACTTTAAATCATTTGTTGGTAAAACAAGATTAACTTGTTTGTTATGATCAAAACATTATTAAAGTTAAAGTCAACCATAAGTTGACAATTTTTTCCTTTTTGATTATGACAAACAAGATGATTTGCAAAATAATAATAACAATTGATAATCTAAAAAATAACATGTATTCTCTCTATCTTTTTCAAACCGAAGCATATCATGCATATCGAATCTATTCATTCACTTCCCTCCTTTTTGCATAAACAAACCGATAATGCATATGAGAGTAAAAAGTGATCAAAACAAAAATCAACCATAGGAACGAATAATATTGTCCCTCAATTAAGCACAAAATGCTAAACATGTATATATAGTCATGAGAAATAACCAATGTTTAGGACTAAAAGTATTGTTCCAAAATACATAAGCCAAAAATATTAAACAAGAAGATAAGATAACCTTTTTTTTTATTCTTTTTTTTTTAATTGTTTTGAAAATATATATAAAAGAAAAAATTAAAGCCGAGCTGACCCTACAAATTATTGACCCTTTGCAAAAACTGGCCAAGGTCAGCCCCGGCCGATTTCATGTGTGGCCCGTTTCATGCTGGGCCGATCGATCCCTACCTCTAGTGGGTGAGATGTCGGATCTCGTGGATGAGATGTTGTATGAAACAATAAATACTTCCTCAAGGCCTATTAATTAGTTATATATATGAAACAAATAAGGTTTTTAGGTTCATACTCCTTAAGATGTCTAAGATCGAGAGGTTGCTTCAAGCCAATTTTGTAATAACTACAACAAAGGGGACTATGAACTTCTCGCATAATAAATTTTATGGTTAATTACATTAATAGTCTCCATTATTTTGATTTGTAACGATTTTATCCACATTTCTTTTTTTAGAGATATCATCATCATTCTTCCTTCCATTTCAAAATTACCCAAACCCTCCATTTTTAATGCTTTAAAGATTAAGTGTTTATTCTGCAGATTGCTTTAAAGATGCAACCCCATAAGGCGACGCAGGCGGATGTGTAGAAGCAAGAACGGTGTATTGGGCCTCCGATGACGGGCCGTGGACCAATAGGCCACTCCCATTGAGCTTACCAGAAGTGGTCTTTGAGAAGCTTTTTCCACGATACAATTGTGTTTCGCCGGGCCTCAGCTCCACTATAAACCGTTGTTGGCGACCGGTTGATTCATAAGAGGTTGTGGGTTTTGACTCCGATCCCAATTCGGGTCCACCACCTCCTTCTACCATAGAATTAGAGTGCGGTTATACAAGAATTTATGTATATACGAATTGAGTGAAAATTGGATTTCAATTTTTATTCATGGGAGAGGAAGAAGAAAAGAGGGAGAGAGGATTCTTCCATTTATTCTCAATTATTTCAACCACGTTACTCAGATGGTTGGAGTTGGGCTGTGCTTGCGAATCCTTAGCTCCATTTTTTTGCAAATTGCTTTAAAGATGCAGCCCCATAAGGCGGCGTATGTGGATGTGCAGGAGTAGGAACGGTGTTGTGGGCCTCCAGTGATGGGCCCTGGACCAATGGGCCACTCGGCCCACTCCCATTGAGCTTACCAGAAGTAGCGTCATTGAAAAGCTTTTTCCACGATACAATTGTGGTTTCGTCGCAGACCTCGGCTCCACTATATAAACGTTGTCGACCACCGGTGATTTATAAGAGGTTGTGGTTTTTTGACCGGTCCCAATTCGGATCCGCCTTGCGCCTTTTACCATAGTGAAAATTGGGATTTCGATTTTTATTCAAGGGAGAAGAAGAAGAAAATAGGGGGAGAGGAAGAAGATGATTCATTTTTGTTGGAGAAGAACACTTATTTGAATAAAATAAAATAGTTTAGGATTTATTTGTACTTTTGAAAAGGTTAAGGGCCCAATTGCAATGTTTTCATTGTATTTTTTTTCCTATCATTTTAATTTATTTAAGTTAAGAGGTAAAATTGTCGAAAAAATGTCAAAATAGTGATTTGGGGACCATTTGTGAGTATAAATGGAAGAATGTGAATGATATCTGCTAAAAAAAAGAATGAAGATAAAATCGTTATAAACCTAAAAGAATAGGGACCATTAGTATAATTAACCCTAAATTTTATATCAACTATACATGAATCTATTTTCCATTCTATTTCATTCATCACTATATTATTATTTCCCACAAAAGATCATCACTATATTAGAATAACTTTTCCTATTGTACCTCTATTTAATAAATTCCCATTTTCCATTCTATTTACTTATTTATTCAGGGTATTTTATTATTCTAAATATGATTTATATTTAGAATAAGAAAAATCAAGATAGAGAGAGTAATAACATGGGGATTAAAACCATGTTCATTCTATTTACTTATTTATTCATTTTTATTCTTCTCGATTTATATTTAGAATCGAATCGTTCCAAGTAAAGCATTTTGCCATCTCTAAAGTAAGAGGACAAAAGTGTCAAATGACTCATATGTGTGGGTTTCTTGTCATTGCCATCTAAACAATTATCAATACAAGTTATTCAAACTATAATTTTTATTTGCTTGAGTTATATTTTTATTGCAATGAAGATCCTAAACTTTGTTTATTGTCGAATTTACTTCACAACTTTTTTCATTCCAGTGCAGAACCAGAAATCACTTACGGTTACCCTTGTAATTTCTCCCGCCAATACTAACAATCAATGAAACTGGTCGGCCCCATCAGAAGAAACGGGCAAGAATTATCAAATCATTTCATTTTCTTTCGTATTCCCAAATCAAATTTATGATTTCCTTCAAAGTTTCTTCTCAACTTTAATTTCGTTCCCCACTGTTATTTCAAGAATCTGTTTCTTCTTCTCCCATTGATCCTCTTCAATGGAGACTCTCAAGAACATGTACAACACTGTAATGCAGCTATCAAGAAACCTCAATCACCCTCTCTCTGAATCAAGAACACAAGGTTTCTTCATGCTGATACTCACTCTAATTCTCCTCATCTTCTTCTTCTCAAATTCAAACGATACGTCTCCCGCCATTTCTTACACCAGTCTAACCTCTCGGATTCATTCCCCTTCACCTTCAGATCAAGTCTCACCATTATCTTCAGTTGTTTCCTCTGATCCCCGTTTATTTTCAGAAAACTACGGTAATTGCACTGATTCTTCCGCCGCATTGTCTCCAGTTGGAACAGCCCATAAAAGTTCCAGAAATGCCGGGAATTGTAGCGTTTTTAACCAAGAAATCGCTTCTTGTGATATCTTTGATGGTCATTGGGTTATGGAGGATGATTTCGACCCGCTTTACAAACCGGGTTCTTGTCCTTATGTTGATGATGCCTTCAATTGTTTCAAGAATGGCCGCCCTGATTCAGATTACCTCAGGCTCAAGTGGAAACCACATGGTTGTGAGATTCCAAGGTTAATTCATGTTCATTTTCCTTTATAATGTGTCATTTTGTTGTTTTCTTGAACATCAAGGCTTGGTTTATGTGATAATTTTGTTTTACCTGTGGTTCTTTGGAAATCTTAAGGTTTGATGGATTGAAAATGTTGAAGATGCTGAGAGGGAAAAGAATGGTGTTTGTAGGGGATTCACTGAACAGGAATATGTGGGAATCATTAGTCTGTGCCTTGAGAGAATCACTGGTTCGTAAAAACAGTGTGTTTGAAGCTTCAGGCCGGAGAGAGTTCAGGAGTCAAGGGTTCTATTCCTTCAAATTTAAGGTCATTAAAATCTCAATATTGTTCTTGAATTTAATTTGAAATTCACTTGGGATTCTTACCTGAAATTCAATCTCTTTCGCGTTGTATATGCTTAGGATTTCAAATGCTCAATTGATTTTGTTAAATCTCCATTCCTTGTTCAAGAATGGATATTTTCGGACAAGGCTGGAACACGTAGAGAGACGCTGAGGCTCGACTTGATGCAAGGCTCTTATAACAAGTATCATGATGCTGATATTATTATCTTCAACACAGGTCACTGGTGGACTCACCAGAAAACCTATAAAGGGTAAATTTAAATTTGACTCCTACTATTTTCAGAATTTGTGTAATATTAAACAGATGGCATTGTGCAATCAGAAAGTAAACTCTAACAATTCACTGTTTACTTCTTACAGGAACTACTACTTCCAGGAAGGCAATCATGTATATAGTAAACTTGAAGTGGCAGATGCGTATAAGAGGGCGTTGAGGACATGGGCTCAATGGGTTGATGCTAATATCAACAGCAGTCGAACCAGGGTTTTCTTCCACGGATACTCTGCTTCTCATTTCAAGTAAATAAATCTCTTGTTTCCTACTAACTTTCGCTGTCGTAGCTTAAACATATCGAGCATTGCATGTTCAGATTTTGACAAAGATTTATCAGATACTAGTCTCTCCTTGATTTCAAGTCAAAAATTGTTTATAGCAGTACTAGGACATGTTTATCATGGGACACAAGATGTTAATACTGTCTATTGTTGTCTAGTCAGCCTTACAAAACATGCCAGGTTTTAAACTTGACTAAACAAAGCCCGTGTTAACAATGCAGCTCCTTTAATTTTTCCTCGACCGGTGTAACCTAAAAGAGATTTATATCTACAAAATACTTCTAAATTTTCGGCATTCAATTTATAATCTCTGCAGAGGTGGTCAATGGAATTCGGGAGGTAATTGCTATGGTGAGACGAAACCGATAACGAATGACACCTATCTTGCACCATATCCTTGGATGATGAGAGTCCTAGAATCTGTAGTATCAGAAATGAGGACTCCTGTTATTTACCTCAATGTAACCAAAATGACAGACTACAGAAAAGATGGGCACCCCTCAATTTTCAGGCAATCAGCAACTCGAAGGAAGCCTGGCATAATCCAAGACTGCAGCCATTGGTGCCTCCCGGGGGTACCGGACACATGGAACGAGCTTCTCTATGCCATAATGCTTAGATCTCAGAAAAAATTCTAACCAGTTATTAGGATGTTTTTTTCTTAGACACTGTAAATTTGATATTGTATACCTCAGATCATATTATCTTTGCTACTTTGTTCATGTCTTGGAGCTTGGAAGAATCATCATTTTGATTCATAATATGGAAGTTTTCAGGAAAATCTTGGGAAAGTTATATGCTAGAATTTTCATTGTTAGATATGGTGCATCTGTTGTAGAGGCACTATGGGCCTATGGCAACAGATGTGATGAGGCCTTTTAGTTTTTTCTAGTCAAGAATTCACAAAATATCTGTTTTATTTTTTTTTTTTTTTTTTCTAATTAAAATAGGAAGTTGCACTATTGGTCCCTGCTCTTTGTTTCAATAGTAAATGGTTCTCAACACATTTACTAAAAAGCGTGGCTAAACGTGGATGTCGAATTTCAAATTTTTCGAGCTTAGGCGAGGTAAGGACAATGCGTAAGGTGTGAATAGGCATGGAGTTCACGCTTCATATTTAGGCAAGCTTTTTAGAACAATGCTTAACACTACACAAAAATTTATAAGTCGAACTCTATTATCACTAGTTTTTATATATTTTTTAAAATTTTCATTATTAATATTTTTGTTTAATTTGGAGTACGTTATTACTATTTTATCCAAAAATTATTTTTAAATTCATTAAGTACATAATCAAAAAGTAATATCTATTCGAAATTATTTATCATACAATGATTTTTAAGATTTTTAGATGTTAATTGACACTTCAAAATATGCATTGCATCAACTATAGTTATTAAATTTAACATCAAATTGGGATGGTTATAATTAGTTTTTATTAATAGATATTGAAGTTAAACACGCTATTTTTTAAAAAAAATTATCATTTTCAAATGAACCACTTATACAAAAATTTTAATTAATAATTTATAAAATTATTATCTAAGAAAGTTTTTGCCGCTACTAAAATAAAATAAAATATACATCTATTTTTCTTAAATTATCAATCAATTATCTTAAATCCTCTCTTCTTCTACTATATGTTTCTTTTACAAAATTCAATTGTTAAAAATTGAAAATTCACATTTTGTAAATTATCATTGCATTGTGTCAAATCTTCGCACGTAGACGATATATTCTGTTATCACGACTGTATGAAGTTTTCTCTACTACGGAAAGAAAAAAGCACATTATTACACAGACATTGTGTCTTCAATTCATCTCTTCCAAAATTTGCTGTTGAATCATCTTCTTCAACGGACTACCTCCAAAATTTGCTCATCTTTTCAATCCATCTCCTTCAATCGATCATCTTCTCTTAGATTATTTTCAACCGATCACATTTGTAAATTATCATTACATGTGTCGAATTCCGCATCGTAGGCATATATTCTCATTATCCATATAGTTTCATAAAGAAAAAGCGCTATTCATTGTGTCTTGATTCATCTCTTCCAAAATTTAAGTGGTGTACTTCAAGACTACCTCCAAAATTTGCTCATCTTTTCAATCCATCTCCTTCAATCGATCATCTTCCTCCACCGATTATTTTCAAAATTTTTTTCACGATCAATCCATTATCATAATAGAAAGATATCTTTATCGGATTCAAATAAGATACGCAAAATAAACGGTGTACTAGTATAATCAAACCAACCGCTAGGGAAGTTTTTTCACCCACACTCACCTTAAAATCATATATACGCATGTCTGCAAAAATTGAGGTCAAAATCACTTCTTCTTTCTCACTTCTCCTCCTTTAAATTCAGTATCGAATTTGTCTTCAACATTTTAAATTCATCTCCCACATCAGTTTATCACCTTTGGAGAACGTTCTCTTCATTATTACATTTGGAGATTGACCTCGAAGCTTAATTAATTGATAATATTGAGCTTTTATTGAATTTGAATCGTATACGGTTGAATCCAAGCGATATATACTAATATAAATAAATAAATTTACTAATTCGCATCGTTTCCTTGCCAAAATAATCTCAATGACTTGTAAACATAAACGCGTTAATAACTATCTTCTACAAATTACGACATCTCTCATGGTTACAGACCAGTGTCGACATAATTGATAATAAGCAGAAAAGCTGGTTGCCTTCCATTCCACTCCACCTCTCTCTCGTATCGTCGCCGGAGAATCAAATTCCACCCGGAAAATTCCAAAATTCTCTCCGAAAATGAGGCGGCCGGCGAATTCTACGCAGATCAACTTCAATGTCGCGTCCCGGAAGGTCGACGTTGATAATCGAATCTCTCTCCGCAATTACTATCGCATCGCGGACAACCTCCTTAAGCAGGTCCGTAAACAAAAACCCCATTTCTAACTGAAAAGGTTGAAGATTATTTTTTTAAATGATTTTTAGCAGTGCTTATAACGATTTCATTCAAGATATCGAAATTGAACATATGGGTTAAATAGGGTTTTGGCTCTGTATTTTTATAATATATTATACATGCGTAGCATATCTGTAGTTGAAAATACTAAATATGTTTGCTATTTTTTTTTTTTTTTTTTTTGGTTGTTGCTTCTTGAATTAGTAAGTTCTTATTAAATGTTCATGTATATCAAAAAATTGGTCAATCTGGGGTGTTTATTGCAGACCTTAATTATGATTTTACAATTCGTACCGTACTTTTAAATAGTTCTTTTGCTTTCAATTTGGTCAGTATTTAAGTGAATATAGTCCCTGGGTGCCAAAAAATTAGTAAATTTTGGATATAAGTTTTTGCCAAAAGTTGAGTCTTTCTTGGCTAATAATATTTTATGTGCAGGCGAATATTTATAAGGAGGAGAAAAATCTAACAGACTTGTATGTAATACTTCTCAGATACTCGAGGTAAACGCCAATGGATGTTGATGCATTTCAACCTATTGCTTATTTAATTTCTGAAGTTGTTATTTTTTTATTAATGCTGAGGAATATAACTTGAATTTGAGCAGTTTGGTGGCTGAAACTATACCTCGCCATCGAGATTATCATGCTTTATGTAAAAAAGAAAGATCATTTGCCAAAAAGGTAAGTTTAATGTAGTAATAATTCCACATATGTGTTTCGTGGACTCAGTTGATGTTTGGCTGATAACAGGTATTTTTGCTTTGTCTCCTGTGGTTGCAGAAATTGTCTGCAGTGCTAGATGAGCTAGAGTCTTTGAAGCCACAAGTGCGTCAATTAGATCAACTGGATAATGTTAACACCACATCTCAAACGCATCAGATTGATGGCCTTAAAATGATTCCTGATGCATCTGCAGGGTCTTTTTTGCCAGCATTGACTAATAAACCTTTCTTAAGCTACGATAATAAGCGGGTATTGATTATGATTATGTTTGCTTATGCACGAGTACAGTCAACTTAGAGCAAATTGTTATGACAAACTCTAATAAACTAGAAGATGAACATGCACAACATATTGTTAGTTTTCTTTCTTTGAACTCATTTCTAAGTTAAGAAAAAAAAGAAATTGATGCTAAAGATATCAGATACATCAAAATCATAGTGTTATTTCTTTCTTCTTAAGGTATTCTAGCTATTCTCCTTTTCTTGGAAGTCTCTTTGTGGACATAATAAGAAAATTGTAGAAACAATGAATATGTTTTTTCTTACATTCTCTTTTCAACTGTGTGCAATTTTTATTACGCATGTTGTTATAAATACTCTTTCTATACCATAATAGGATATTGTGATGTACTTTGTAGTAACACCAGTCTCACACTTTTACTCTGTGCAGTCATAAACTGAATATCGTGGTTTGACCAGGCATGAAATATCTAGGTTGGTGTTAGGAAGATGTTGTGAAGTTCTTGCCAACTTCTGACTTCTAAGAGTCATGAATGCAATCTTTTTAGCTAGGATATAAGTTTGTGCAAAAAAACCTAAGGAAGTGTTTATTCTAGGGAAATGGAAATGAGTTTGGGATTTCTCATGAAGGAGATGAAGAAGATAATATGTTTAGGATGAGAATTAACATTTTTGGGTTAACAGTAAGTTTTAGTTAATGTGACAACAAAATTTCTTTTAGGTATTGCAATTCACTTAATTTGGATTTAGAAGTAAATATTCAAGTAGAAGAACCTTTAACAGCACCTTTATGGTGCGTGTTCATAGTTTTTTTTTGGGGAAGACAACAAGTTCATTAGAAGCCCTCTTAGTGTTTACTTATAAGTTCTGTCCCCAGTCTTGCCTTTTGCTTGAGCATTGTCTTGTCTACTCGCTCATCATATATATATATATATCACATTATAGTTCAACCTCCCCTCCCCTCCCGACTCCATTCCACTCACACAAACACCCCCAATAGGAAAGAAAAAATTGTAATGTTAAGCCAATCAAATGCGTTAACTTGTCAATGTCTACTCTTTTATTGCTTTTTTTGGGCCTTCCTCTTACCTTCATATCTTCTGTGCAGTTGTCACCAGTCACGGCACCTTCATCTACGAAGCAGAATAATGAGTATACTCGAGTTTCGTCATCACATTCCATTGACACTCAGTTCCAGAAGCTGTGAGTATGCGTAACAAAGACATTCTTGTTTTAGATGTTGAAATCTGTTACAGTATTTGTGTTAGCATATTGCCACTGTAATTTGTAGAGGGGTTGTATAACTACTTTACCTTAAGTGAATATACAACTATTGCTGCAAATGAGAAGATAATTTTCTCTCTTTCAAAATGTGCTTCATATATGTCAACTGATATTTAAAGTGCTAACACAACAACCTGGTATTTAAAGCACCACTGTTTTGTTAATTATTAGAGGATTAGTTCAACCCTTAACTGATTTTAACCTTTTCTCAGACTACTACATATCCATGTTGTTTACCAAAAAGTTTGCTCAACAATGATCAATCTGCATATTTTGCTCATGTTGAGGGTTGAAGTCCTCTATCTCTTCCATATTTGCAAGAACTATTGCCTTAACTCATCATTTGAGTTTTGAAATGAACCATGAATCATTTTTCAAATTTCAATCTATTCCACATTGTATATGAAGCTTTCAACTTTCTCTGAATTTATTTTCTCTTAAATACGTCTTAATGAAACAATTAAAACTAGTGATGCTTTATTTTTTATTTTATTAATATGTGATGACTTAGAGAAGAGCTTAATCTAACCTTTAGAACATTGCCAACTTTAATTACAATTACATCTTTCAAAGAAATAGAGAAACAGACAATATGCAAACTTGGCGAGGACATAATGACATTGCATTAAGAAATTTTTTGCATTCACAGTGTTTCTTGATTGCATCTTTTACTAGAGTAGACTTTCAACTATTTGCTGGTGCTTTGTTTTATCCAAGTGCCTTGTTGACAAAGCATGATCAGAGGATGATACTATTTATTCCTTGAGGTGGCACAGCCTCCTCCTTATTGCTTGTTATTTGGGTAATGGTTGAACATAGCATTTTAACTTGTACATTTCAACTTGTACATTTCAAATTTTATGATCTCTAGTGGCAAGAGATTTAAGTCGACTCTCTGGATATGCCCATATTGTTGGATGCTTTCTGGCTCCCACTAGCACGTAAATTTACCAAAATATTTCTTTTACTGGTATGTTGATGACACACTTGATTTTTATCAGCATTTGGGACAAGGGTTTATGGAAAGTTATTGTGTTACTTATTCAGTTTAAGTAATATTATGATGTACCTTAGAAGTTACTATAATTTAAAAAGGAAAGTAATATCTTATATTCATGCAGTGTGGATGAATTATAATGACTTTGCTAAAGGAATCTCAAGATATGATCAGTATTCTTTTCAATAATAATCAGTAGAATTGACAATGAGATTCCCAGGGATAAGATTTTTCCTAGCATTGAAAATAGTTTTGTATGAATACACTCTTAAAACATGAATATTAATTGCGTATTGACACCCATAAGTTTTATCTTATATTTCACACACACTTATAATCTTGTTTATAGTTCCTCACTGCTTGCCCTGTTGTCTGTTATAGTTCATCTTACTACACTTGCTATTTGTTTGTGTCTGTAGTTCCAACAAAATCTCACTGTCATGTTTTAATTTGACAAATAACTTGTAAAGCAGAATATTAGGTCTTCAGCTTAATCAGTTTCAGTAAGAGAGTTACATATACTAACATATTCTGGAAATTTTGCAGATCTCTTGGTTTGCCTCTTCCAAAACAGGAAACATTGTCCAGGCATTCATTTTTAGGCCCAAATGGTCTTCGCAGTCAGTGGCAGGGGCCCAGTGCTGAAGTAAAGGTAAACATACTGGACCTTCTTTTCTTCATTGGATCCACTCTTTCCCATTTAATAAAGTCGTTTCATTCCACCGCAATATATTTTGTGTTGATCTCTATTTGGCTTGGTTAATTTTATTTTCATGTACACAGGTTAACTATCCGACCAGTATCGTCCACGACTTGAGTGAAATTTCAAGGTGAGAATCCTATAATGCTTAAACAATTGCCATCTTTTTTTTTTCTCCCTTTTAATTGGGTGTTTTATTCCTTTTTTGGGTTTAATTCCTGGTTAGAATTATGATGACACTGTATTGTCTTATTTGAAGAGTGATTGCATTTTAAATGGCACATCATAATAAATGAATTGAAAACTTGGATGGGTTGTCTGTGTGTGTATATGTGTCTCTGCGTCTGTATATGTTATTTGTATATTGTATGTGCATATGTTTCTTGTTTATTGAGTGTTAATTGCTTTTAACACTTCAATATTGTCACTATGTTATAGCCTGAATCAGGTTGGACAATATGAACCCATGGCAACAAAAGATAAAGATTCAGAAGTGGAAAAGTCAACTATGGAGTCTGTTCTATCTTTAGATGATGGTAGATGGCTAAATCCTTCTGAAGATCCTGGTTCTTCTGCCAAGGAAATGATAAATGAGAATTATCGGTTCGAAAATATCAGGCAACCTTCTCCACCTCCTGTTCTTGCACAAGTGCAGCCGGAGCTTCTTCCTATCTCTCCATCAAGAGTTGCTGATCCAAGACCTGGACCAGCACTTTCTCAGGATGGGTTGCCCAGTTCCAATTCCTACCAAGATCTTCACATTGTGAGACTGTTGTCTTGATTCTTAACTTGAAATATCAGATGATTATTCCACTATTGCGTGGAATTTTTTGAAACTTTACATTTTTCATTATTTTTGATGAAATCATGCCTTCAGCTTTACCATTTGGCCAAATGTGATGCCCTTTGCTTATATTGCAGCCAGTGAAGATGATGGAAGATTTTTTGAGATTGGCACGGGAAAATACTAGAAAAAACTTGGAAACTTGTGGTGTTCTTGCTGGTTCACTAGTAAGAATTCTAGTTCCCTTTTATTCCTTTTAATGGAAGAATGAAGGTTTCCTTTAGGCACTTAATTTGCGTACTATCTGATATATTTTGTATTTGACTTATTTGCAGCGAAACAGAGTATTTCATATTACTACACTCATAATTCCGAAGCAGGAGTCAACTTCAGATTCGGTAATACTATTCAAGTAATATTTAATCTGTATTCTGCAACTCTTTAACTCCCGTGCTCCCCCTCACACACACACACACACACACACACACACCACCAAACAAATAAACAATAAATTCATCTGCAGCCCCCCTTCGTCTATTACTGTGTCTCACCTTTTTGTAGTATTCGCCTTCTGCAATATTTTGGTAGTTCTTTAAATCCTGAAATCTGAATATAAATATTTGTCTATAAAGTAGTAAGAGTTGCACCTTATTTTAAGGATAAATTAGAACTTAATAGCATGGATGAATATTATCACCTAGAAATAGTTGTGTTCTTTATTTGGTTGGGCCTGGTGGTACAAAGAAAACATTTTTAGTTAGTCCTCTCTCCATTGATGGAAATCAGCACTCAATTTACATTTTTAGTTAGATGTCCCATACTTTGGACCAGTTAGGTTTATATGTTTTTACGTCTTTATAATAGTGCACTTGTAGTTTACAAGTGCTTGTTAACTTCAATAACCTAATTAAGTTACATTATCGGTGCGAGTTCTGATTGCACCTCCTTATTAATCACAATGACAAATCTATTCAGATCGTCTGTTTATTTTTATTGATGTTCAGTGTCAGACATTGAATGAAGAAGAAATTTTTGAGATTCAAGACAAGCGCTCCCTTTTCCAGCTGGGGTGGATTCACGTAAGTCTTTTTGGCACCTTTTGCCATTATTTCCGCTCATGTAATTTCACATTGCTCTTTAGCTTCATGAAGAAGATCGTTTCTGATGTCAATCCAGTGGCTGTCAAAGTAAAAATACTAAAGAAAAGATCGTGTGTTAGCCACATGTTTCGTTTTCTCCTTACGCCTCCCCTCAATTTTCTGGAATTTATATGAGCACTGTGGTTTCTCTTCCCATTATGAGGGAGGATGGAGTTCTTTGTTGGCTTATTGAATGTGTGGATTTGTTACATACAAGATTTCAACTTCATTTAAGATGATGAGACAACCTATTAAATACTTCTTTCAATATTCCTTGTCAGTATTTTGTGATCCTGGACTGTCCTTCCATTAAAAGCTTTTATTTTTTGATCTAGTGCAGACTTGCAGTGATGCTGACATGCATAATTGTTTCTCGAACTTCTGCTGGTGTCTTTATCTTAGATATTTGCTTAAGTGGTTTTATAGGTGGATTTTTGAAACCTCATTAGTTATATAAATTTTTGGTCTATTTTATGTCGTAATAGTGGTTATAACATAAGACGAAAGAGATGGATGAACACCCCAGATGATGTATTTGAGAAGAACTTGGTAATTTTATTTAATTTTCCAATATATTTTGTTTTTCACAAATTTAATCTTGATTTTGCAGACACATCCGACGCAAACCTGTTTTATGTCTTCAGTTGATTTGCACACTCATTACTCATATCAGGTAATAAGAAATGTGTTGTATATACTAATACCTTAACTTCATCTATGACTCTATGGAATTTCTTAAGGTTGCATTCTATATGAGGGTAATGGAGGAGTTGGGAAGGGAATGGATAATTTTCAACTCTACAAATGAACAAGTAGGGGGAGGAAAAGGAAGGGCCAATAAGTAGCACGATAACATTTCCCTTGGAACTACTCATCTCTTCCCTTGCCTCCCTCTCATAGGCTAATTTGCATTGTCTTGAGATAAACTATTGAGGCCAAACTAGCATTTGTTGTTGTTGATTTTAGATGGATTATGTATTAATTGAGATGCCTTTGAGTTGCATGATGAGAAGTCGATGTACATTAGGTAGTTTTTGGTTTCTTTTGATCCAGATGATATAAATAAAATGATTGTGGCTTTTTAATAATTTTGTATGAACTTTGTTTGCAGTGGCCTTTTTGATTTTTCTATTTTTGTTGTTGTAACCTAAAACTTGTAAAATTCTGTTCAACTAAATCAAATTTAATGAGTACATCTGCTAAAAAAAAAAAAAAAGAAGAGGGCTTCTGTGGCTATGCCTATCTGCCAGAACTTCAACATTTTCAGCTTATATTTAGTAATTGTGGTCTTATCTGATGTCTAAGACTGTCACTATGGTATTATGAGGCGATTTCCAATAATACATTTAGAGGAGTTTCTTAGTATAACTGACATTTGTTTCTCTGAAGGATGTAGAGTAAACAGTAGTCTCGTAAAAGATTGTTTTGAATGGGTACAATGTAAGATCTGACTGGAAAATGAAGACGGACAAATTAAGACCATTCATTAACTTAAGAAGAAAGTTCTTCTGGATTTTTACTCTATTGGTTGACTGGTCTACATATTTTATTGTGCTTGTACTCTAAAAAGGTTATCATGGCTTGTTCTAGGTCATGTTACCAGAGGCAATTGCAATCGTCATGGCTCCAACTGACTCATCCAGGTAGAGTTAGATATACCTAATCATATTATCTTGGTTTGATTAAAGAGTTCCAGTTCATATCCTTGAAATAATTACGTTATTGGGACCTGATTTTTCCAGTTTTTCTCTGAATAAAAATCCTATTGTTTGTTAGTGCCCCATATTTTGAATGAGCAACTGGTGGTATAATCTTATTGATGACTTTATTGTCTTTCTCAAAATTTCATGTCAATATGTATGATGGTGTAAATAAATTATTAGCTGAACGGGAATAAGTAATGCACAATTGTTCTCTATCATACACAGTCTCCTTTGTTACTTTCAATTTGTTTGAGTTGAACGAAGTAAATGTAGCTTATGATTTTGATGTCCAGTCTTGTGGAAGGTACTGCATACTGATGGGTTGCATGCTTCTTGTTGCAGTCTCTTACAAAACATAGTGTGTTTTGTTGAATGGACCTTAGATGATTGATATGTATACTTGTTTTGCCAGAATATATCCATCTATTCAATTCTGTTACTTGCACCTGGACGTGCATATGAAATAATTTTGGACCAGTCGAGAAATGATGTGCAATTGAGTTTTCTAAGTGACATTAATTAGCCTGTTGCATGATGGCAAGTGATTACTATTGGCCTAGATAACGCATTTCTAAAGCAAGGGAACCCGGGTTTTCCCTGTCTTAATTAATCAGATATTCGTCTTCGATTGAGTTCATATCATCCTGGATCACCTGGCAGTATGAGATTCTTGACAGAACTTGTATGAGGTTTAGAAGTGACCACTTAGTCTTGCATACACTTTAGTCAGTCTTGCATAGGTTGTCAAGTGATTATTGCTCAATTGTATGACTGCCACAGATAATCTAGACCTTTAGGTGTAACAACAATATTTATCACTTATCATGCATTACTGGAAACCGAATTTTGAACTCTTGAGTTAGTCCACCTGTTAACCCCATGGATCTTGTTTGTCATCTCATCCTTGAACAGGTAATGTTTCATTTTGATTTTAGGCTGTGTTTGATTGGCAAAGATTTTCCATGGAAAATGTCTTTTTTCCGCCTATTTTCCAATTGGTATGTTTGATTGCCCAAAATTTTTCATGGAAAAGGCATTTTCCCATCTATTTTCCTTGTTTTGTTTGATTGCAACTTTTTTTTTTTCCATGTAATTTTTTTTCTCATTTTCCCACTTTTGGTTTCTATGTTTTCAAGGAAAATATTTTCTTTGTGGAATAGGAGAATTTATTTTCTATGGAAAATTTGTTTTGTTTTCCAACCCATAATTTCTTGGCAATTCATTTCTATAGAATTTATTTTCTTTCCACCCAAATTTTCCACTTGCAATCAAACACAGCCTTAGACTATTGTTAGTATCATGTAGTGTCTAGGTTAGCTAGTGGGTTGTTTTCCTTATTTTCAAATAAACATAAAGGCAATTGACTTGATAATCTTGACATCGGCATCACAAGTTCAAATATTGTTGAAGAAAACCTTTTGGAAGGACGAATCAACTGCTAACACGTAAGATGTGATTATAACATATTTTCTGATACATATTTAGAATTTGACTGATTGTTGGTATAAGTTCCATTTTCACCACTCAAATGATTTCAAGAATATTAAATTTTCTTTCTTTCTTTGTGAAGTTTGGTCCATGTGGGATGAATATATGAACATAAATTAGAAAGTCTTAATTTGTGGGATTATAGAATCTCTTGAAGCACATAACATTCACTGAAGCCTGGAAGAACTGATATGGAACACAATGGCACATGACATGATAATTTTCAAAAAGCATGATATGGCAATAGAAACACGTTGAGTAGAACATTAATATTTTATATTATAAATCCTGAACCTCTTTTGTGAGTATTGATGTTAAAAATGTTAAGCCAAGAGTTAAATATGGTTTGATGGTAGATACGAAATAATTAGGTGCTCTTTGAATCGGATTGTTGGAGAAGAGGAAGAAGAAAGATATTGAAGTTAAAAATGTTAAGCTAAGAGTTCAACATAGTAAACACGAATGTACTCCAATAATATAATACAACAGAGGAAGTTAAGATATTGAACGCTTGGTACAATCGTTAGCCATATGATTTTTGTGCGTGAATTTCCATTCATCATATTGCTGGGCATATTTATATGCGAATTTGGTTGACTCCTCCCAGTGGGAGTCAAACTAGTCACCAAACTCTTTTAGTTTCCTATTTTGTTCTTCCATTTTTCTCAAGGTCTCAGTTTTCAATGTATTACTATAGGTAATGTTGTCAAGTCTAACATCTCTGGTTCGTATTTTCGTTTGTTAATATGCCCGCCTTTGATTGACTGTTATTTAGCCTCTTGTTTGTTATTGTACTAATCTCATTGCTATTTTGTCTATTTTTATGTTTGTTGCAGTCCTCATGGAATATTTCACCTGTCTGATCCTGGTGGCATTTCTGTTATGCGAAACTGTCAACAGCGTGGTTTCCATCCTCACGAGGAGCCCGAGGATGGAAGTCCTATATATGAACATTGTTCCCATGTTTATATGAACCCCAAGTTGATGTTTGACATGATAGATCTTCGGTGAGTTCGCATTTTTGGGAAGGTATTTAAAGAAACAATGCTTGCTGAGAAGGAAAATGTACAGGTTTATACCTTTTTCTGTGACAGTCTCTTTTATGGGGTTATGTGAATAGAAAGTGATTGAAAAATGGAGAAAAGTTAATTTGTTTTCCATTGCTAGAAGTTGATTATCCATCTGAACTGTGATGTAACACTATGATCAATTACAGGGTTAGTTGAGGCTCTTGTAAAATCTTCACGAGGACTTTAATGACATTTACTTGATTTGAAATAAGAATAGTAGTTATTGAACATCGCATGTCTTCGTAGTTCTCAGATAATTTTTACAAAAGCTTCATAAAATAATAGACAGATAGGAACCTTAATACATATTACATGAATTTGGATTTGAATCCTTTAAAACATAAAACAAACAAATGATTATGAATTATGATGAAGAGGAAAAAAGGAACATAAATTAACCTCGTCCATAAGTGGTTCAACTAATAGCCATGCACAATGGAGGAATATTTATTCTTGGCCCAACGGAAGCTGTTACGTATAGAAGCCTTCAATTTGCCTTCAACAGCATACGCCTTGTATGAGATAATCCTTTGTTTTCTCTTTGTTGCTGCGTTACTAGATTGCCATGTCGACATTGTGTAGGATGGGGATGATGAGGTGAGCCTATTCGTGCGTGGATTATTTGATGCAGGATAAACAGGATTGGGATAATGAGCTTCGGTGGTGGTGGGTTTGTACTGCCACCATTTCTGGGTGTTGGACGAGTAGGCCCGTGGACAATACCCATCCATCTCTCTCATCTGTGCTGGAGGAAAGAACAAAACTAAATTCATTGGTAAGAAGTGGGAGAAATGAAAGTGAAAATGTTTTGACTTTTGAGGTAATTAGGATAATGGTGAATGGTTGAAATTTAGATAGTAGGGACCAATACCAGTGAGAGAGATAAGAGGACAACCTTAAATTTCTCGAGTCTTAAAGGCAGAAAGTACAGTTTGAAAGACTTTGGTTAATCAATATCCTTCTATTTTTATTGTATGTCAATGTCACAGCTAGACTAGGGTCTTTAAAAGCTTCATCTATTTTTTGTTTTTTTTTTGAGGCGAAATATTTTTTTAATCAAAAAATTGAATTTCATTAATGAAAATCGTTGCAAACTACAAAGGATATACACTCCGACCAGACCCTAACACCAAATTCAAAATAAACATGAGATGTCAACTCGTAAACTACTATGTTTACAATCAATAAGTACATGAACGTAAAGAACTAATATATGAAAAAGTAATAGCATTTGGGAACATTGGTAATCCTAGTGAAGGTGATTGACCACCGAAGCGAATCACATTCCACACTATCAATTGAACCCCTTTCTCCAAATCATCCCTTACGACCACGAATCACATTCCACACTATCAATTGAACCCTTTCTCCAAATCATCCCTTACGGCCATCGTCTCTGCATAGTTGACCCAAATCATCCCTCACGGCCATCGTGTCTGCATAATTAACCATAATTGACCCAAATAGCACTTAGCAGAGGTCGCCACCACCACACTACCATCATTGTAACGTCCTGATTTTATTTCTTTGAAATAACACATGATTAAAAAAATTGAAGTGATTTTAATTCATATTTGGTGGGGATTATTTTCTTTCTATAAAATACATGAAAATATTTACATTTACGTTGGACTAAATAACTTTTCGCAACATCCAAGACATTAACCAATAACATTTTTATTTAAATACATAAAACATCATGTAGTAAACACTCTCCATAGGCCATCATCCATGTACACCACCATCCTGATTCTAAGTCAACTGACTCAACCTGCAAAATAAATTCTACAATGAAGAACTAATAAGTCACAGTAAGTAAAGATCATGAGTACGTAGAGTAGTGATCTAATATTTTTAGTGGGCTAAATAAGAAGTGTCCACTGGATAACTTGTCCAATAGGCAAGTTGTCCAGTGGGCATTGGAAGAGTGTTTGACTTGTTTGTCAAACAATTTTCATCCTCCAATGCCGACTAGACAAGTGTTCAGTGGACACTTCTTATTTGACCCACTAAGAGCATTAGATCACTACTCTGAGTATGCATATAGATGTCATCATGTGAAATCAATTTATGTAAGAAAATCTCATTTACGCTATGTTGCCCACTGCCTACATGGCAGTGGGCAATTGGCCAAAAATTTTCCAATTGTCTACTGTCATGTAGGCAGTGGGCAACATAAATCATCTCCACTGTGAGGAGGAAATCACCACTCATAGGGAATAAAACATTTCTTTTCACAATATAAATTTATTTGCCATTCATACTATGCTTAAACACCGATATAACTTCATAAGTAACATTATGGTGTGTAGACTAATGATCCACTTGCATAATTAAAAAATCGTATTTGCAGGATCTATAGACCAATGATCTACTCGCACCATATCATCACATCGCATCGGTGTGTTTGGTGTCATAATATATGGGTGGTACAAAATTTATTTTCATAAATCATGCTCCCATCTTAATAATACATGTTCATGTGAGGCCATTTAAATCATTTACCTTTAAACTATGCTCACATCGAGCAAAATACTTCATTCATGCCCTCACTTTATCACAATCACATGTAATGCATGTACGTGAAATGTAAATGCCATATTATGTCATATTCGAGATAAGTAGCACCAAAACCACAACATGTTCTCACGGTCACAACCATTTTTAAAGTCATAGTTTTTAAAAGATACCATTTATCCATCAGGTCATCACCATTCGCATAATATATAATGGGTCTATGTTCTCGCATTCTAGGTGCAAAGCATCTTTACTTACCTCGAATTCCAAGTACCGTGCCTCACACGTGCCCAAGATGTTCTATCCTTTCAAATTGAGTGCCTCAAACATTATATCTATCGTTATCGTTAAAAATAAGAATTAACCCATAAAAGTCTTATATCTCTACTTTCCAATTTCATAATCTCAATTAAAGTCACTAAAATCCTACGAGTTCCTTTTACATGCCACCAATCGTTTGACAAAACGGCACTTCATGGACAAACTTACGACAAAGCACCACTGCAACAATTTTACTTGAAAAATGGCTGAAAAGTTCTTAAAAGTGGAGAAATCAACCTTCTAATCCTTAACAATTGCCATACTCGAGTATGATTGGTATATTTTTTTTAGATTATAAATAATAGGTTCTATAACATATGTGAATAAAAATAAGTAAAAGTTGTGGATCCTACAAAATGTGTGGATAAAAAAGATATTTGACAAACTTATAAACAATTATGAGCAATAAAAAAAATGACATTTCTCCACTTTGGATCATATAAACATCATTGGGTAAAAAATTATGTAAACTTTCTTTGCAATAGCATTTGATATAAGTTAAACCCCTCTACACATACAAATAAGATACAAGGGAAAAACTGAACATTAATCCACTAGATGACAAAATAATTGACTTGGTATAAATAAAAATGGAACAAAAAGAATGGTTAAAATCTGAAAAAATGGGGCAATATTTAGCCCCCTAACTCCCATCCCCCCACCCCAATAATTTTGGCTTTATTCCCCCCCAACACCCTACACTAAATCGTGAAAGTGGAAAATTGAGGGGTTTTTTTCCCCAACACTAATATTGCTCAATGTTAGTGTTGGGGGAATTTGGGGTTTCCCCCCTCAATTAATTTTCCACTTTCACAATTTAGTGAGGGGGTGGGGTGGGGGGATAAATATTGCCCCATTTTTACATATTCAACACTTCTTTTTGTTCCATTTTTTATTCATGCCAAGTCAATTATTTTGTCATATAGTGGGTTAATGTTCAATTTTCTTCTTGCACATTATTTGAGAATAAGTTTTTTCCCCTGAATTTCCCCCCTTCCCCCTACATTTTTCCCCTAACACTAATATTGCTCTAAGTGAAGTCTATACCCAAATTAGGAATGTCAAATTACTTCACTCCTGTCGTGGCTTGTCCGCCTCAAATGAGGTGGGGAATCCCTGTCCCGTTAGGTGACCAAGACGGAAACATGGTCCTTGCCATAAATTTTTTTATTTTATTAAATTTTTATGTTCTTAAATTGAAATTGTATTAAAAAATATTAATTAATTAAATGAGACAATAAACGAGAATATTTTTAATCCCTGTCCTACCTCCCAAATCTCTAATAGGCCGGGATAGGTAAAGACCACCCGACCTGTTACCATCCCTAACCCAAATAAAAAATTACAAGAAACCTTAGTTAACTCCTCATAAAAAGGTCAAGATTCTTATCTCTTTAAACATGTTTTGTAGTGCTAAAATTATTTTTTAACTATTTATAAGTTGTAGATTTTATGAAATATAGATAATAAATGAATAGTAAGTTGTGATTCATATGAAATGTGTAGATGAAAAATATGTTTTGATCAGTTTGACAAACTTAAATTATAATTTAATTTTGGCCAAACATGGACTTATTGTAAGACTTGCTTGTAGCACCAAATGTATTTATTTTTTTTTTTTGGTTCTTTTTCAACGTCAACTTGAAGTGAAGAGAAATTTCTTGGCAAATGACTAATCGAGGAAAGAAATAACAAAGGAAGCTCGAGAATGTGGGCGACCAATTGTCCCCATCATGGAGAATAAAGCAACAAAAACCACACCTAACTTCTGAAAAAAGAGCTACAATATCTAATAGATTTAGAGCAGTCGAATACATAGACAGACATTGTAAATAGCTCAACTGCACTTTTGACTGGAAGCAAAAGATCACAGACTTTTATGGATTCTTGAATTCAGCTAAGTTCATGACATAATAAACTGAAATGAGGCAAATTTGTCTCTAAGTTCAAATGAAGCCAATATTTCAAGAACAGTGGGGTTCATTAAGGGAAAATTAAATTAAGGTTGGGCTTTTCTAGTAGAACAAAAAGTAAATTTATTAATAAACTAATAATTAATCACTTCAATGATCTCAAGGATTATGCAGAAACTCATATAATGCAATCAGTCAAAGATGAAGATCGACATCCACTCCATCACATATATCTGTCAAGCTTCCTGATATGGAAGTTCCTCGATTATCCCGACTGCCACCAAGGGCCGCCTGACGTGGCCGCTCAATTTGAAATCCTACCACCACCAGGGTATCTCATAGGTACTCCTGATAAAACTTGAGGAGGTACATGTACACAGTTTTCACCTGGTGCATGGAACCTTGCACCATATACACTTGTAGGTGCACCTGAACCAATGAATGGACCTGATCGAGACGCGTGTGGATTGATTATCGGAACAGTTACTCCTAAACGTCGATGATGATCATAGTGGGTCCGCTTCGCTCTTTGCCGTTCCTTCTTGTGTGCATTCTGATGACCACCTAATGCCTGAGAATTAGAGAACTTTCTGTGGCAATGTTGGCATTCAAATCTTTTATTGTCTACATCATGTTGTTGTTGCATTATAGCCATAGGGTCGCTGCATTTAGTCACTGGAAAACCGAATAGCTTCATAACTGATGATGATGAAGTTGCATGATGATCATGATTCTGATCAGACGGACATAAATCACCTGGTGATGATGATGATGAGCTACTAGGAATCCAGTTCTCTTCCATTCAATTTTATATTATTTATTTATTACATTTGCAAGCCCATATTTGAGTTGGGGTATTTATAGACAATGAGAAAAAAATATTTTGAAAATACAAAAAATTTGACAGTATGTTTGGACAGAATACTCTCAACCCTACATGAAAAAGTAAGCACATTTTGTAAAGTAGTGCTGATGGGTGATGCTTCCTACTGTTGGATAATTTATAACTGTGTATGAGTCACATGACATCTTAACCAAAAACCAAAGTGTTTGTTTGGGAGTTTTGGGCAGGTTCGGTTTTGGATTGAGGTGAGTGAGGCAAACGTCTCAGACCTAAAACGGGGGCTTATATATATATATTTTTTTTTAAAAAATTGTGATTACTGAATTTGGTTAAAAAAATAAAGATTTGTTCAAATATGGCTCAAAATCGAAGTGGCCCCATCTTTATTACTCTGGCCCATGTTTGCTTTTTTTTTTTTTTTAAGTAAACAATTAATTTCGTAAAACATTTGTAGGTTTTAAATTCATACTACAATTTGGGGGCCTAATTCATAGAATTTGCCTCAGGCCCCAAAAATCACGGAACCGGCCTTGGTTTTGGGTGGTTTTAGTTTTTAAAATATTCAAAAATAGCGGTTCAAAAAGTTTTTAAAAATAATTAAAATAGCGGTTTGTAAGTTTATTATTTAGCAGTTCTAAAAGTTTTTTAAAGAATAAAATTATATATATGACCATATATTAAAAAATATAGGCATGAGTCATCAATATTTGGAAATGAAAATATATATTCGACTGCAAAAAATTTCAAAAACAATTCACTAGCACATAAAAAGAAGAATGAAGTATGTATTTTAGGCTTATGTTAGATTTGAAAATAATTATTTTAGAGAAGGTAAAATTGAAAAATAATTTGAAAAACGACCAAAAACCACCTATTTTTGTGGGTTGAAAAATAAACCCCAAATTACACTACACCGATTTTGGGATAAGATTAATTAATAATACTACTCGACAGTATTAAAGATAAAAAAGAAGCTTAATTAAATTATATATTTCATGGTTTATTACTTGCATCAAGAAATTAATGCTTACAAGCATTGAGGGGATAATATTAGTATTTTAATTTTAGGGATTTGATCAACTTAGGCTTCTCCCTCCCATGTGTTTATGCTTTTAGATCCGCGCACGTAATGATCACTGTGTTTATTTAAGTTTTATCACTCCAGAAATGCATGTCACTATATATATGATCACAATCAATGATACATAGTTTATATTAGACACCAACATGGGGTTAATTGGCCCTTCATGTCTAGAGATGATGATGACAATATCTTGTGCAATCCAAGCTTTATGCTATTTTATCTCTACCTTATCTTGTGAGTTAGTATGACTACACTCCACCTCACCTAGTGTCATTCGCGCGCGCTCAAACACACTATAAAAGTGTTGGAGACGTGCTAACAAAAGTCCCACATCAACTATACATGAGGATGTTCTTGGGTTCCGGTCCCATAGTTGATTACATGGATGCACAAGATGAATCTCTAGACGTGTGCAAAAGATCCAAACGAACGTGTGAGTGAACTTTCGAGGTGGAGGAACTTCCATAATATATAACGCGGGCCTAATTAGGCGGTGGAGATGATGTAGACCTCGATGAATGTGTGATATTCTTGGTTGAAAGAAGAAGGACGGAAGAAGTCATCGCTTGAGGGAATGATGTTAGTATAATGTGTTACCTCGTTTGAGGGGGATTAGATTACTCGACCTAACATGTTAACTTTTTCATATGGAACCTAAAATCCCAACAAAAAGAACTATACAATGTTATTAATTTCTTGTTCCATCATTTCCTCAAACTGTAGTATTTCATGCCTGAGGAATGTTTATATCTTTTGAACTATTCATGATTATCAACAATCTGTTGAAGCATACATTTTTATTGCTTGGTAGATGATACTGTTGAGAATTAGATACCCTAATTCTATATCACCAAAAGCAAAATATCGTCAAAAAAATAAAATAAATAAGCGCACACGAACACGAACACACAAACGCAAGTTTTATAGAGATTCGTCTTAATGTAAAACTACATCGTCTCTCCACCGCTCTAGTAATTCACTATAATGAAAAGCATTGCAATATCCCAATATCGTTTACAAGAGAAATCGAAACCCTTAACCTCTTCTACCATTAGCAATATTCCTGTAAAGCATTGCATGTGATCGGGGGTCAGGCAGTATCAGCACTGTCTTCCATATGGCCTATAGCAAGTACAAATTTGGAGGACATGAAGTTTTGATAAAAATGATAATCTCTTGCATCCATTGGTTTCTTTTGATCAAGTACAAATAATTCTAACTTCCTTTGTTATCCAATATTGTACCTGTTTCAACAGCTTGCTCTTTTAGCTTTTTGATGAGTGTATGTACACATATTTTCCCACTAAACTTAGATTCAGAATATATAGTATAGCATCAAATTATACTTTTTTTTTTTCCCATTCTGATAAGCATGGTGGATGATGCAGGTGTCGACAAGAAGACATTTCTTGCTTCAATAAGACAGAACATAAAAAAGAGACTGTGACTGGTGGTGAAGGCCTAATCCGAGGAATGGCTAGAGAAGATGTGACCTTAAGGTTGACGAACCATGGCCACTGATTTCTTGATCACTCTCACTCTAAGTGCTTTAAACTCTATCGAGAGAGGCCTACGTAATTTCCTTTTCTCAAGTACTATCTTTGAAGATCCGTAACTCCACAAACAAATAGGATTTAGGATAAGAGCTAATTGGATTTTCTCCGATTTGCCTTTTCTATTGCTCGCTATACTAACAAGTATGGTTTTTTTTTTTTTTTTTTTTTTTTGCCGCAAGCCCGGCCAGGCCACTTGAGTCTAGACAGTCGAGCACATTTTGACACGTGTAGATATTAAAATTATTGGCTGAAGTACTCATTGATGGATCTAAAGTGTATTGCAATAGTGGTAGGATAATTTATTACTTGTGTAAGTTTGAGGTTTTGATTTGTAGAGAGTAACATCACTAGATTTCAGAATCAAAGAGCTGGTCCACCTAAACCTCTTGTCAGTGTCGTGTAAGTCTTTACAGCCCAAGAAATGCACTTTAATAAGTGCAACTCTAGAAAACTAAGTTTATGGTAATTGATATGTTTGATATAAGGGTCAACCAACCATAACAATGTATACCACTTTGTTTTGAATCTATCCTACAATCAGGCTAGAATATATATTATTTTAATCAATATTTTAAACCAATTTGACAACCTCGAGAACTTGAGAATGCCTGAAAAGTACATACGCCAAACAAGTTTTGATTAATTAATGAAGCTTACTACAAGTGGTATTTGTTGCACTTTAACGATTAAGTCAGAGAGAATTTCATGATAGATCAATTTTTTGCACTAACTTGAAATGGAATGGTCGAATATACATGGGATAGGGGATTTTTGTCATTTGACAGAGTAGGTAAAGGTCACATCTCCTAATAGTTATTCTAGCTCATGTAAGTATGTCCCATGTCAAAATTTTGAGTGAGCCACACCCTATAGAAAGTGTGAATCACGTTGGTGACAGGCTCTTTACTTTGACCTCAATTTGCCTTGTCGAAACTTTCCTAAGTCCAAGCAACTGACATGAATTGGGGCCTTCTAACTCAACAATTTTTCCCGGTAACCTAATATATATTAGCGATAGTATGCGAACTCGACTACTATATATGCTAAGTAAGGCTCTTCTCCTAGACTTTAACTTAATATGGTCTTTCTTGCCCTCTAGTGGTGGTGGTACCCAGAAAAAAGCAATTTTTGTTTTATTATCAATCTGGTCTTGAAGTACAATTTATTTATTTATTTATTTAAGTAGTAATTCACATTCCAAAAAATTATGACCCCCGTCCCTGCTTACTATATCGACTCGACGAATGGAAGTTCATCTTTGAAACAAGAAATCACATAAAAAAAATTTGTATGATAATAATACAAAAGAAACTGACACGGGCCCTTAGTCTCTCCATGATTAAATTGTTGTGTACTCTGTGCATGGATCATTTTGTGGCTTCAAGTGTCACGTCCCACGTTTTTTTGTTTGCACTTTGTTACATGTGGGGATGAACCTCACATGAATTTTAACATATAATGCCATTACAGATTAAGGCAAATGAAGTTGCACGTGTCACATAAGTCATGTCCCAATAAAGTGGAAGAATATCCCAAAACTTTTGATTAAACTTGATCACTTTACTTATGTAAGCTTAATTAGGACTATAAGCACTTCGATATATCTCGACTACACAGTTTTGGTAAACAATAAATTTTACTTATACTACAATGAAGGGGGCGAGGAAAAAATCAATTTCAACTCACTAACATACTATTTCTTTTATAGGAAATAGTAGGAATAGTGTTTTCTTATTCTCTTTTTTCTCTGATTTAAAATTATGTTTTTTTATTATAATTACACAATTTAAATCTCTACATATTGAAAGGGTGTTTGAGACACAATTTTGACTTTTTAAATTCGAATTTTCATTTCTTGATGATAAATTTAAATTCGAAAGTCACTTACCAAAGGTTGTAACCCATATTGAAAGTAGAGATAGCAACAGGGAGAGCTGGCCCCTTCTCAGGATTTTTGAGAGACGCGTAGAGATTAAAATATCTCTATTTTACTCAACATTTACTTATTTTTATTTCTTTAAATACGATTTAAATTTATAAATATAAAAAATAAAATAAAATAAAAAGCGGGGACAGACAGACCATGTTCCCAAATCTCCAACCCGATTTCAAGCGGGGAAGGGTTTTTGCCGACACATTTAGAACTTTTAAAGTCTTTTATATAAAATTAGTTCTTTTAAAGTCTTTTATAGACTTTTGTAAGGTTGTGACTTTTGTCAAATTTTTGGACTTTTATAATTTTTTTAGGAATTAATAAAAGTCTTTCATAAACTTGTGTTGATTTTCATTAAAAGCTTTGTAAATTTCTATAGGCTTTCATTTCTTTTAAAAAATGTTAAGCTAAAACTTTTTATATGATGTAATATACTCATATGTCCAACTCATCCATAACACATATAATTAAAAATCCAAAATAATAAATCATATTTCTCGTGTCAATAAAAATATTTTTTAAATAATAAACACAAAAAGGTCACCTCAATTAGATTAACAAATAACATATATACAAAAAATAATTAATAACATTTTAGTAATTTTCAATGAGAAAAATATCAATATTTTCAACACCACTCCACAAATCTCATGGGTATATAGGAAAAGAAAAGATATGTTCTTTATTTTGGGGCTCCCGAGTCTCACAATCTCATGAATACACGGAGGTTTTTATTTTTATTTTTTAGATTTGCCATTTATAGTTTCCATAAAAAGTTTAGTAAATAGAGAATTCCCTAAAACTCATTTTCAATTTAAATACCCAATGACTTATTGAGACTTCTAAAAATTTTAATTGAATATCTCATGACTTATATATATATATATATATATATATATATATATATATATATATATATATATATATATATAGGGTAATTATATTCACACTACACTTTTGTTATCCACACCACATTTTAATTGCAATAAAAGTCTCCTAACTTTTGATATTTAGACACTTATGTCTCTAACTTTTTTTTATCGTATTTTTATCATTAACTTTCATTTAGTTTTCACATTTTGTCTCGTACGAAATTTTTTGTCTAAATATTCTTTTAATATGCATTGAAATGAGGGAAAATATTTTGTCAAACTTTCTTATTTGTTATTTATTTTGATTATGTAAAAATATTAGAGGCAAAAAAAAATTTTACACACTCTTAATTAATTTTTTGGACAAAAATCATTACTAAAGACAAATATAAGACGTGCAAATTAATAGTTTAATGATAAAAATTTGCTAAAAAAAATTAGACATAAATATAAAAATGACTAATAGTGAAAAACTTTCATTGCAATTAAAATATGATGTACTTAACAAATAATATTGTGGTAATATAATTACCCACATATATATATATATCTATACTATAGTATAAGTGTCTATGCCATGTTTACTATTCATCATTCAACCAACGCGACGTCGTTTTGATGTTGTATTAGCCTTAATTTTGTCCAAATCTCACTTTTCTGTGCTTTACGTTTGTTTAACTTATTAAAAGTGGGTCTTTTTTGACTTTTCTTTGTTTTTTGGGGATTCGTTATTTCTCTAAATCTTCTTTGTTCTTTCGTTTCATTTTCTTTAGTTTATTCAAAATCCGCAATTGTTGACTTGTTTCTTTCTTCCGGATCCGCTTATATTTTTTTTTTTTTTTTTAAATCATCTTTTATTTTTTCCCTACACACATGTGCAATTTTTTACTTTATATTATGTTTTGTTCGTGTCGTCTTTTCTCTTTCCTCTCGACATTCGAAATTAATTTTTTCCTTTTACTTGTTGAGTGGCTCGATCATTTTTTCTCCTTGCCATTTCATCATTTGATTATTGTCGAGTCACTCGGCATAAGAGATTTTTATATTTTTAGATTTGGTTGAGGTATTGAGTCCGTGGATATTATTATTATTATTATGATTATAATTTTGTATTCATATTAATTGTTACATTTCCTAATTTTTTCGTTGTTTTTTGCATGTAAGTGATTGAATAACTCGCTTTTTTGAGTTTCCAATTTTTAATCGATTCATAAATTAGGCATTTATATATTTTTTAACTCTAACATTTAGGATAAGATTTTATATTAAATTATATATGATATAAATTATTTTATTTTTATATGAAATTATGATTATTGATTACATTATATTGTATTTTATCAATTATTATACTATATTTGTTCATAGTTGTTATATTATAATTTCATGGATTTTCTTACAAGAAACATTTTTTTGTATGTTTTGTAGTTAATTTTATTTTCTTTTGTTTATTACATTTATATTTATAACTTACAATTTCTTGTGCATTTTCTATGTACGTGCAATGGAAAAAATATTTTTTTTGCACAAATTATATATATATTTTTTATGTGGGCTTTTTCATATAATGAATATCAAAAACAAATAAAAATTATTATGTATTTTCCTACTTGCTCATGCCAAATAAATATTTTCTTTTCTCCAAATTTTTCATGACAAAATATAAAAATCGAACTCCAAATATTTAAATATTTTTTTCCCCACTTTCTTTGAGTTATATTTTCTTACATTTTGTTTATTTCAATGATATTTAAAACTTACATTTTTTTTTATATTTTTATGGATGTGCAATGGAAAAGTATTTTTTTTCTCAAAATTATATTGTTTTTTTTTTTTTTTTTTGGGCTTTTCATGACGAGAATATAAAAAAAGGAGAACTTAATATTATTTTTCCCCCACTTTGCTCACACATAAAATAAATGTTTTTTTTTTTTTTGGACATTTTCATTACAAATTATAAGAATCAAAAATTAAAATCTTTAATTATTTTTTCTTTTTATTCAACTTTGCCGAGTTGCTCAGCAAGGTGGGAAAACTAAACACATTTTACTTATGCCACTTGTCGAGTAACTTGGCAAAGTGGACAGCATTGGCCAAAACAAATTATTTTTCCCATTCCTTTATTTTGTATTTTTTCCCTACACATGCGCAACTTTTGTTGACTTTATATTTTGTTTTGTTTTTGTCGTGTTTTCTCTTTCCTGTCGAGATTGGAAATAAATTTTTTTTTTTTTACTTCTCGAGTTACTTGAATATTTTTCCTCCTTGCCATTTCATCATTCCATTATTGTCGAGTCACTCGGTATAGGAGATTTTTGTTTTGTTAGATTTCGTCAAGGTATTGAGTATATGGATATTATTATTATTATTATCATTATAATTTTTTATTCATATTAATTGTTATATCTCCTATTTTTTTCATTGTTTTTTGCATGTAAGTGATTGAATAACTTTCGCTTTTTTCATTTTCCAATTTTTGTAGTTTATTCATAAATTAGGCATCTATAAATTTTTTTGACTATAGCATTTAGGATAAGATTTTATATTAGATTATATACGATGTAAATTTTTTTATTTTTATATCAAATTATGATTATTGATTACATTATTTTGTATTTTATGAATTATTATACCATATTTGTTAATAATTGTTATATTATAGTTTCATGGATTTTCTTACAAGAAACATTTTTTATTATGTTTGGTAGTTATATTATAATATATTATGAATTTATCATAATTTTTTTTTTTATTTATTCATTATTAACTTATATTTTATTTTCTTTTGTTTATTACATTTATATTTAAAACTTACACTTTTTATGCTTTCTCTATGTCCGTGCAATGGAAAATTTATTTTTTCCCAAAATTATATATATTTTTTAGGTAGGCTTTTTCATGATGAGAATATGAAAAACAAATAAAAAATATTATCTGCTTTTCCTACTTCCTCATGGCAAATAAATTTTTTTTCCCCAACTTTTTCATGACAAAATATAAAAATCAAAACTTAAAATATTTACATATTTTTTTTGTTTTCCCACTTTTGTTGAGTTATATTTTCTTTTGTTTTGTTTATTTCAATAATATTTAAAACTTACAATTTTTTACGCGTTTTTATGGACGTGCAATGCATAAGTTATTTTTTCTCAAAAGTTATATATATATTTTTTTTGGGCTTTTTGATGATGAATATAAAAAGGAAAAAATAAGATTATTTTTTTCCCCACTTTGCTCACACAAAAATAATTTATTTTTTAGTTTTTTTTGTTGGACATTTTCATTACAAAATATAAGAATGAAAAATTAAAATATATTAATATTTTTCTATGTTTTTCAACTTTGCCGAGTTGCTTTCGGCAAGGTGGGAAAACTAAACACATTTTATTTATCCCACTTGTCGAGTAACTCGGCAAAGTGGGAAATATTGGACCAAAAATTTTTCTCTCCCTTCCTTTATTTTTTTTGCGTTTTAGCAATGCATTTATTTATTTAATTTTTGGATTTCCTTTGTCGATTCCACATCTTTTTCATTTTATAGCAAATTTACCCATGAGTTTTTATTTTTTAATATGTTATAGTAAAATATATATTTTATGAATTTATTATATATTATATTAGATTCTTACAATATATGATACTATATGTTTATCAATTAGTATAGTTGAATTTTTTTATAGTCATTGTGTTAATTTATTATAATAATTGTAGTCATTGATATTTAAAACTTACAATTTTTTTAATATTTTCAATGGATGTGCAATGGAAAAGTTTTTTTTTTGTCAAAATTATATTGTTTTTTTTTTTTTTTGGGCTTTTTCATGCGGAATATAAAAAAGGAAAACTTAATATTATTTTTCCCCACTTTGCTCACACACAAAATAATTTTTTTTTTTGGACATTTTCATTACAAATTATAAGAATCAAAAATTAAAATATTTAATTTTTTTTCCATTTATTCAACTTTGTCGAGTTTTCGGCAAGTGGGAAAACTAAACACATTTTACTTATGCCACTTGTCGAATAACTCGGCAAAGTGGGTGACGATTAGCCAAAACAAATTATTTCTCCCATTCCTTTATTTTGTATTTTTTCCTACACATGCGCAATTTTGTTGACTTTATATCTTGTTTTGTTTTTTGTCGTCTTTCTCTTTCCTGTCGAGATTGGAAATAAAAGTTTTTTTTTTTTACTTCTCGAGTTACTTAAATAATTTTCCTCCTTGTCATTTCATCATTCCATTATTGTCGAGTCACTCGGTATAGGAGATTTTTGTGTTGTTAGATTTCGTCGAGGTATTGAGTATATGGATATTATTATTATTATTATTATAATTTTTTATTCATATTAATTGTTATATCTCCTATTTTTTTCATTGTTTTTTGCATGTAAGTGATTGAATAACTCAGTTTTTTTATTTTTCAATTTTTGTAGTTTATTCATAAATTAGGCATCTATTAATTTTTTTAAGTATAGCATTTACGATAAGATTTTATATTAAATTATATACGATATAAATTTTTTTATTTTTATATGAAATTATGATTATTGATTACATTATTTTATATTTTATCAATTCTTATACCATATTTGTTAATAATTGTTATATTATAGTTTCATGGATTTTCTTACAAGAAACATTTTTTATTGTGTTTGGTAGTTATATTATAATATATTATCAATTTATCATATTTTTTTTTATTTATTCATTATTAACTTATATTTTATTTTCTTTCGTTTATTACATTTATATTTCTGACTTACACTTTTTATGCTTTCTCTATGTCCTAAGAGCAATGGAAAATTTATTATTTTTGCAAAAATTATATATATTTTTTAGGTAGGCTTTTTCATGATGAATATGAAAAAACAAATAAAAAATATTATCTATTTTCCTACTCCTCCTCATGGCAAAAATTTTTTTCCCCAACTTTTCATGACAAAATATAAAAATCGAACTTAAAATATTTACATCTTTTTTTTTTTTTTCCCACTTTTTTGAGTTATATTTTCTTTTGTTTTGTTTATTTCAATAATATTTAAAACTTACAATTTTTTATACGTTTTCTATGGACGTGCAATGGATAAGTTATTTTTTTCTCAAAAGTTATATATATATATATATATATATTTTGGGCTTTTGATGACAGAATATAAAAAAGGAAAAAATAATATTATTTTTTCCCCACTTTGCTCACACAAAAATAATTTTTTTTTTTTTTTTTTTTTTGTTGGACATTTTCATTACAAAATATAAGAATTAGAAATTAAAATATATTAATATTTTTCCTATGTTTTTCAACTTTGCCGAGTTGCTCGGCAAGGTGGGAAAAGTAAATACATTTTATTTATCCCACTTGTCGAGTAACTCGGCAAAGTGGGAAATATTGGACAAAAAAAAAAATATTTTCCCCTTCCTTTATTTTTGTATATTTTTAGCAATGCATTTATTTATTTAATTTTTTGGATTTCCACTGTCAGTCCACATCTTTTTCATTTTATAGCAAATTTACCCATGGGTTTTTTATTTTTGTAATATGTTATAGTAAAATATATATTTTATGAATTTATTATATATTATATTAGATCCTTACAATATATGATACTATATTTTTATCAATTATTGTATGTTAGTATAGTTGAATTTTTTATAGTCATTATGTTAATTTATTATAATAATTGTAGTCGTTATATGATTTCATTGTTTTCATTTACAATTTTATCCCTTCTCACTTTCGTCGAGGTATTGAGTATTTGGATATTATTATTATTATTATCATTATAATTTTGTATGTATATTAATTATTAAATTTCCTATTTTTGTTGTTTTTTTTTTTTGCATGTAAGTGATTCAATAACTTACAATTTTCAACTTTCAATTTTTGTACTTGATTCATAAATTACGCATGTATATATATTTTTACTCTAACATTTATGATAATATTTTATATTAAATTATATATCATATAAAATTTCTTTATATAATATGAAAATATGATTAGGTAGACTTTTTCATGACATAATATGAAAAACAAATAAAAATTATTATATTTTTCCTCACATTTTTACATAAATTTTTTTTTTTTTTTTTGACTTTTTCATGACAAAATATAATAATGAAAAATTAACATATTTAAATATTTTTTTTCATTTTTCCCACTTTGTTCAGTTATAATTTTTTTTCTTTATTTCAATTGTATTTAAAACTTATAATTTTGTATAGATTTTGTATTTATGTGCGTGGAAAAAATATTTTTATCTCAAAAAATTATGTTTCTTTTTTTTTTTTAGTTGGACTTTTAATGACAAATTATAAAAAAGAAAAAATTAATAATATCTTTTCCTCACTTTGCTCACGCAAAAAAAAAAAAATTTTTTTTTTCCTTTGTTGTCCGTTTTCATGACAAAATATAAGAATCAAAAATAAATTATTTAAATAATTTTTTTATTTTTTCTACTTTGCCGAGTTACTCGGCAATGTGGGAAAATTAAATACCTTCTATTTATCCCACTTGCCGAGTAACTCGACACAGTGGGAAGAATTGAAGAAAAAAAATGTCTTTTTCCTTTTCTTTGTTTTTGTAGGGTTTTAGAAATTTATTTATTTATTTATTTATTTCATTTCTACTTTTAGTCCACATCCTTTTCATGTTATAGCAAATATACCCATGGTCTTTTTTTTTTTTTTTGAATATTTTATAGTAAAATATATATTTTCTGAAATTATTATATGTTTTATTAGATCTGTACAATATATGATACTATATTTTTCTTTATATTAATTCTTACGTTGGAAAATTTAATTTTCCTTATATAATTTATTGATCAATTTGACATTGTCAATTATGATTTTTGAGATTCTTGATAAAGTAAAGATTTTATGATTAGATTTTGACTTTGAATTTTTTAGTCGATTGATAAATTAGGGATATATATAAAATTTTTTTACGCTACCATTTATGATAAGATTTTACATTAAATTATATATGATATAAAATTATTTTTCATTATATGAAATTATGATTATTGATTACATTATATTAGATTTTATGAACTATTATAATATATTTGTTAATAATTGTTATATTATAATTATGTTTGGTAATTATATTATAATTATTTTATAATATATTATCAATTTGTTATATATTATATTAAATCCTTACAGTATATGATATAAAATTTTTGTTAGTTATTTTATCTTGGTGTAGTTAATTTTTTGTTTTATCATTATTTTAATTTTTTATAATAAATGTAGTTCTCATATAATTTCTTATATAATTATGCGCTTTCATTATTGTTAATAATGATTGTAAACTTTACTATTGATTTTGTCTGTTTATGTAATTTGTTCTGTCGGTTAACTCGACAAATTCAAACGTAGTTTCTCGATCTGCTCGACTAATTATCTGTCAATTTTCCTACCTAAATTCTTGCCTCCGTTGGATTTTGCATTTTTGTTGTATAATTTTATTTTACATGTCAGCCGCAATGTTTGACTTCAACATTTGTCTATTATATCTGGAATTCATTCTGTAAAAGATGCATATATTTTTATATTAGTACGTGTTTTCAAGTTACGAGGGAATTAGGGCAAATGATTTAAATTTATTTTTTCAAATTGATACCGTTTCTTAACACGTGTACTCATTTACAAAATAAAAGTTAATTGTTTTTTTTTGTTTTTCCCATTTCTTTATCCTTATCTTTTTACTTATTATTAATAACATATAAAATTATATACACACGTATACTATTCATGTCTTGGAACTAACGCGGCGTTGTTTTGGAAGTATGATTTTATCTTTTTCTTTTCTTCGATTTATACGAGACATATATACACAATCCTTGCTTTTTTTCTATTTTTGTTTCTTCCGAGCCTTACTCTTTTATTTGAACTCTTATCAAACCCTATAGAGCTTTAGTTAGTTATATTTGGTTTCATGATCTATTTTTGTTGAAATCGGTCCTAATTTTGTTGAATTTCTCTTATTATCACTTGAATCATTGTAGCTTGTTTCATCTATTTCAAATTATAATTCTCATCTCCTTCGTCAACTGTTGAGTTTGAACGTAGATTGCGAAGAAGTTCAAATCCATTTTATTGGTTTGATCATTTCTTTATTCGTTGTTATACATCAAGTCGACAACTTAAATTTCTGAGTTTGTAATTTTTTCTTCTTTGGAAATTTGAAGTTCTTTGTTATTTGTGTTATTCGGTTTATTCTTTCATTATATCTTTATTAACAAGGTTTGTTTTTAGTATTATATATTTGTAGGCTATACTTCAACATAAGATTTTAAATCATTTGTTGAAGATTTTAAATCAATAGTAATTTATTCCCTTTTGTCATTCCATCTATGCACTAATCTTATTTTTATTTGTGTTCATAATGTTTATATTATATTTGTATTTTTTATACATTGAATTAGACTAATTTTTATATTTGTTTTATGAAAAAAATATATTAGATGATGAGTGAAAAAATTATTGACTCAAATAAAGAACAACAAAACAAGAAAAGAGAGATGACATTATCTCGAGCATATGCATTATAAATCTAACAAGAAGATTCAAAAACAAGGATTCGATTACTTGAAGATATTCAATCCAATGATGTCAATTCAATAGATAGTTCACAATTACTTGGTGAGCAAAGTATATTTTTTGTTATTGTTTTACTTATTATGCACATATTGTTTGGATTTATTTATTTATGTTGTTTTTATTTGTCATATTTTTTATAGCTGGAAAATTGAATGAAGATGGTCATGGAATTTCCTTTGTTGGCTCTAACAATTTAGAAGATTGTAGCGTAGAAAGCGATATTTATTATGAAGAACATGAAAATCAAAATCATGAATTCCAATTAACTCCTTGTATTTGAATATTACTATGAGATATGTACCCATAAAAGTTATGTATTACGTACTCCAACAAATTGTATTCATTGTCTTGCAAAAAGTTTGAGAAAGAAAGTAAAGGTTTTTGTTGTTCGATGGAAAAATCAAATTGCATATCAACTGTTCACCTTCTATTTTATATGATTTATATACTTCAAGTTCGGATGAAGCATTAGATTTTAAAAATAATGTACGAAATTATAATAACCATTTTGCTTTTACCTCTTACGGAGTGAAGTTTGATAAAGATTTATCTAAATCTACTAACTATAAAGGTATTTACACTTTTAGAGTTCAAGGACAAGTATATCATTACATAAATCCAATTCTAAATATTGATAGTAATCCATCATATTTACGATTATACTTTTATGATCTGAGACAATGAAATACAAAATAGATTAAATACATCTAACAATTTCTCATCATCTTTACTACACATATTAGTGAATCTATTAAAGATTAATCCATATTCTAGATTTTTTCGTTCCCTAAGCGATATTGAAAGTCTTCAAACTTGCAAAATTCATATAAGATGTGATCTTTGGTCTTGATCAAAGAGTGTATAATGCACCTTCTGTATCTCAAGTTGCTGCAGTTTGGGTTGATGAGGACCCATCTGCAGATATAAGATATCGTGATATATCAATTTATTGTCACTCTAATCATTCACATAGAATACATTACTATTATGGATGTTATGATCCCCTACAATATCCATTATTATTTCCCTTTGGTGAGACTGGTTGGCATGAAGGTATTGAAAAGGCCAAAAATAGTACGAGTTAATATTCATAGTAGAGAATGTAACAATTTCGTTTCTCTCGAAAACATTAGTTGTGCGGTGATGTAATAGAGAAAGAAAAAGAGGTAATGATTACCATTATGTTTGTTCACTTAAATTGATTAAATCTAATATTTTTTTTTATTAAATTTCTTTATATTTTTTTCTTGTGCGCTTTTGAAGAAGAATAAAAAAGGTTTACAAGTTTCTTGTTGTGAATATTATTGCTTCAAATTACAGTACGTGATACACAAAACAATGTTTTGCTCCAAGTTGGTAGAGACTTCTACAAACAATATGTAGTAGATATGTATGTTAAACTTGAAACAAGTCGATTAGATTATTTTCGTCAAAATCAAAGTGAAATCCGTCTTTGAATTATATCAAGGAGTTGTTGATAGTGTAGAAAATGGTCAAAATAGAGGTGCATGCATTGGTCGTCGATTATTTTACCTTCTTCTTTGTTGGGGTCCTAGAGATATGAAAAAAAAAAGATATATGGACGCCATGGCATTAGTACAAAATTTGGTAAACCTGATTTATTTTTAACATTGACATGTAACCCTAATTGGGTAGAAATAAAGCAAGAATTAAGGCATAATGATATAGGACAAAATAGACTGATTTAATCGCTAGAATATTCAAAGCTAAATTAGAAGAACTTAAAGTTGATCTATTTAAGCACCAAATTTTTGGGCCTATTGTTGCATATATTTATGTTGTAGAATTCCAAAAACGAGGACTTCCACATGCTCATTTCTTACTAATCTTACAAAGTTGTACAAAAATTAATAATATTGATAGAGTTGATTCTATTGTATCATGTGAAATTCCAGATAAATTAAAACATCCGCATCTTCATTCTATTGTTGTTAAACATATGATGCATGGTCCATGTGGTCATTTGAATCCTCATAATGTTTGTATGGATAGAACAGGTCATTGTAAGAATAAATACCCAAAGGAATATATTTCAAATACTTATATTGGCCATAATTCTTATCTAACCTATAGGCGGTTAAATGATAGACGATCATTTATGATTTGAGGACATTTATTAGACAATAGATGGGTTGTACCTTACAATCCATATTTATGTGCTAAGTTTGATTGCCATATTAATGTAGAAATATGTTCGACGATTTAAAGTCATTAAATACCTCTATAAATATGTGTACAAAGGCTATGATCGTGTGAGTTTTTCAATCTCTAATACTAATAATGAAAATCCTATTGATGAAATTGAGATATACCAAAATGGACGTTGGATTTCTCCACCTGAAGCAATGTGGAGAATATATGGATTTGTTTTGTATGAAATGTCTCCCTCAGTTATCTCATTACAACTACATCTTGAAAATAACCATTTGATTACATATAGAGACTATGAAAATTTAGAAAGCGATGAATTAGTAATGAATCTAGACAACGCACAATGTTAACTGAATTTTTTCATATGAATCTTTCAAATGAATTTGCAAAAACATTATTGTATAAAGATTTTCCAAAGTTTTTTGTATGGGACGGCCAAGGAAAAATATGGTGTCGAAGGAAAAAAGGAAATGTTATTGGTAGAATAGTTACATCTACTATAACTGAAGGAGAAAGATATTATTTACGTATCGTATTAAATCATGTTAAAGGAGCAACGTCGTTTGAAAATTTAAAAATAGTTCATGGTGTTTATTTGTCGTCTTTTCATGAAAGCTTGACTATAGCACTTGGTTTATTACAAGACAATAATTATTGTGAGCTTTGTTTAGATGAAACTATTAGTTATCAAATGCCTTCTTCTCTTCGTAGATTATTTGCTACAATACTCATTCTATGTTCTCCTAATAATCCGGATGTTTTATGGAAAAAATTTCACTATTTTTATGTGAAGATTATTTATCCGATGGTATGTCTATTGCAAATGCAGAAATGAAAGCATTACATGAAATGAATTCTATATTAGAAGCAAATAATAAAAATATAAATGATTACCATCTTGTACCTTTTCAAATATATATGGAACAAGAAGACATATTAGCTAAGATTATTAATGAAGAATTAAACAATGTTATTTATATCTTGACAAATTACTATGTATCCAAATAACTTAAATGAATATCAAAAATTGCCTATGACAAAATTCTTACAGATGTATATATAGTAACACGTGTCGTATGTATTTTATAGATGGACACGGTGGGCTAGTAAAACTTATTTATATAAAGCTTTGCTCAAGACAATTCGATCTAAAAATCTTATAGGTTTGGCAACAAACTTCCTCGGTGTTGTGTTTGCTATATTACTGGTGGACGAACAGCACATTCAAGGTTTAAGATACCACTTGAAATAAATCACAATATGACATATTACATTGTTAGCGATGCGCTTCTAGCAAGCTTTTTAGATTGGCAAATTTGATTATTTGGGATGAAGCAACCGATGGTTCACCGTTATGCAATAGATTTGTGGATAGAATGCTAAGAGATGTTAATGATTCTATATTGCCTTTTGGAGGGAAAGTTGTTGTTTTAGGAGGTGATTTTCGACAAGTTTTGCGATGAGTTCAAAAAGGAAATAAAGAGGCAATCATTGGATCAAGTTTAGTCTATTCATACTTATGGCCAAATTTTATCTGATTACAATTGGTACAAAATATGAGAGCTCAATTTGACCCATATTTTTCTAAGTTATTGCTTGATATAGGCAATGGAATTCAACCTAAGCATAAGCGTAATATGATTACATTACCGGATGAAATAGTTATACCATTTGATACCAAAGCAGTTTCTATAAAAGAATTGATCCGAAATGTTTACCCAAACTTACAAAATTATAGCAATGAATTAGATAAGATGGTTAATCGAGTTATTTTAGCTCCTACAAATAATCTTTGATGATGAAATAAATAATATTATACTTAATGAAATTCTTTGGTGAAAATGTTACATATTATAGCTTTGATTGAAACACTAGAAAAAATGAACAAATTATTCATGAAGATTTTCTTAATACATTGACTCCAAATGGTATTCCGCCTCATGAACTTGTATTAAAAGAAAATTGTCCTATTATGTTATTGAGAAATATTAGTCCATCGAAGGATTATGTAATGGCACTAGATTAATTTGTCGGGCATTTGAGCGTAATGTTATTCATCTTTGAAATATCATTGGAGAATGGCGTGGGAAAAAAGTTTTTTGCCTAGAATTCCATTTATTCCACTTGAAAGTGATAAGAGTACATTCCCTTTTAAAAGAACCTAGGTTTCAATTCGTCCTTGTTTTGCAATGACAATAAATAAAGCTCAACGTCAAACACTAGATTATGTTGGACTATATCTTCCCGAACTGTATTTTCTCATGGTCAACTTTATGTTGCGTTATCTAGAGCAAAAATAAGTAAATGTATTAGAGCATTAATTATACCAAATGATAAACTCAAAAATCATTTTAGTTTGTACAAAGAATGTAGTTTATCTGTAAATATTATCGGTTGTGCATTCATAGTGTTTTAATTATTATTGTGTTTTTTTTTTCATTCTGGGGTTTGTACTTTATAAACAATAAATAAAGCTTTATTCTTCAAATATATTCTATGTGTTATTTGAAGAACACTTCTATAAAGCTTTGAAATGAATGATATTGCAGTGAATATTCTTGAAGTATATTCCATGAGTTCTTTGTACAATACTTCTATAAAGCTTTGAGGCGAATAATATTGTAGTTAATAAATAGTCAATATATTCTTACATGAAATTTTTTCAGAATTATATGTTCTTTTATTTTGTAAATATTGTACTACAAATATTCAAAGATTCAATATTATAAATTTATACTCCATTTACCATTTAACGAGTTTATCTAGAAATGTTACAAACTAATTACCTTTTAAAATTATAAATTTTTCCTTATATATGATATGATTTTTTTTCCTTCTATATTTAAATAAACATGGATCAACACCTGTAACTAAAAAAAATCTAACTATACTTTATTTCTTAATTCTATGAAATTGACACAAATTTATACAATAAACTGTAGATTACTACGTAGTCTACTCCTACATGTAATCATACCTAAGACAAGTACAAATTTATATCATAAATGTACAAATATCTTTTTATTATACACATGTCAATCTGATCTTTAATCTATTCATCCTCACCATACACGTATCAAAAATCTATATACATAAACATATATAAATATCTTTGAATCGTGCCTCACCTCGTTATTCTCGGCCGGGTTTCGGATCCTCATCCCCAATTGCATCATAGCTTTCCACGTAGCAATTAATAAATGCTACACCCCATCTTGTCTAAAGATATGTAGACTTTAATAAATCTTGGGCCCCATCCCTTCTCCAATAATTTCAAACAAGTACTATCCATTCTTTTATATTTTAAACAATTTAATCCCTATTTTTCTTTTATTTCACATATCATTCCATTTTCCTATTTATAGACACAAAAAAGTTCTCACATCACTCTTTCTCACGCATCTAACAATTCTTAGCAAATTTGACCTTTGAATTAACTTCATTAAAATAATAGAAAATTTTACATTATAAACATTATAATTGGACCCTTCAACTTTTTAAATTATACATATATCCTAAATTAGTTTTTTTTTTTTAATTTACTATAGAATAATTTTTTATACTTTGGTATACCCAAAAATTATTATTATAAAACCTACTATATTATAGTTTTCCTTACCTATTGTTTTATTATAGTTTCATCTATTCATTTCATAACCTTCAATACTTTACTCTTTCAAACTTAGAAAATAATAGATTCAAATCTACTCAACTCTCATATATGCTTGAACTTTCATCACCAATTTTTTCTCTTTGTTGTAGTACTTATTTGCTTTTTTGTAAATTACTAGGTAAAGCAAATTTCATATTCACAATTTAACCATGAGGTTTTAATCTACTTAGTTTTATTTTTTATTTTTTAGCTAATATTTTGTTCATTTGTATACAAAATTACTCAAATATGTAATAACTAATTATGTTTATTAAAATCTTCATAAAAATTTTTAACTCAACAATTGATTGTTGGTATTATATTATTTTACATAATATACATTATAATAATAACATTTAAATTATTTCAATTTCATAACTTTGCCTATACTATAATTTAACATAAGAGTGCATGTGCCAACCTAAAATTTTTGAGTGTTTATATTACTATTTTGACTTATTAAAATCTATTATTAGTATGGTCATTACTTTTCTTAGTTACTTGGGATTGAGTAAGATAGAAGCGAGGAGAAGTGCGAATGAGTTCTTAGGGTATCATTATTGGGACCCACATCATTTATTAATTACTGCGTGACAAGCCACACATCAATCCGGACAGAGGAGTTACACTCTCATTGGGTAAACATATCCTTAGTCTTGGCATAGTAGATACCATATAACTCTATAGATAAAAGATTTGGATCTCATCACGGGGTCCGAGAAAAGTTTCCGATGCGCAACAAAAATCACCCCGCAAACAAATATAGTTATCCCCACTCCTCACCCCCCACTCCACTTCATTTATTTATATTTTAAACCTCCTTTCTTAACTTATTTATCTCCCATACCACGATTTATTTATACCTTCAATCCCATTCTTCAACTTATTTATCCCTCATCCTCTTATTTATTTATACTTTAAACCCCTTCTTCAACCTATTTATACTTTAATTTATTTATTTACAACTATATTTATATCCATATTATTAATATAATGAAATTTATTAAATTTAAAATATATTTTTATTATTATATTCATCATATTTGTTTATAAATAGTAATATATACTAATTTTCATTGGAGTATATATTATTTTTATCATACAATAAATAATATAGTTAACATTAATTTTATTATTAAGTAAAAAGGAGAGTGGGGGACATAAATTTATTTCAAACTTTTTATGTGCTTGAGTGGGTTTATTTATTTGCGGTTAAGAGGAGGAATGCAAATTTAGACTTTTAAATTAAGTGGGGGTTTGTTTTTCTTGGTCGGAGTGGGGCCATAAAGTAAAGTAAATTTTTTTTTATTGTTTGGGTGCATGAATAACATGCGAAACGAGAAAAACTCTCGACCCCGTCACGAGGTCCGGATGTTTTCTCTAACTCTATATATATACATTAGTTCGATTACAAATGAAACACAACAAACATTCTATCTTCATATCTATTGTCAAGTCTTTAATTACGAATATCCTTATACTCCTCTTTAAGCTTTGAAGCGCAAGTCCGTACTATATTTACACACATACTCCTACAATTCATTATTAGTCTAAATATTAATTCATTTTGATAACCTATTTATACTCTTTGATTTATATTTGACATTTTGTGCGAGGATCAAACAATGGAAAAACAATACAAATTAATACCAAATATCGCTCCAAATGATACAAATTGGACTTCAAAATTATTGTTGTGGAAAAATCATTTCTCGAAGCATTCAAGTCTTGGACAAAATACCGAATATGGTATTTATGGATCCTCGGTATATTATTTGAATCTATTATTTATGTTTATTGATTTTTTTAATTTTAGCCCCATAAAATATTTACAAGTTTTCATTTTCCTCTAATATGTTATAACTTTCAATTCCCTTTGTTCACATTCAAAATTAATATGTAGCCAAAATTATGTACATGCTTTTACAAAATATCTAATTCGAATGCATCATATTATCTGAGAAAAATAAAGTCCATGCAACTATCTATGATGCAAACATCTCAAAGATATGAAGACAAGTTATTACTTGGCAAAACATATCTTGTCTCAAATGCAAATGTCAAATTTACAAAGCACGAGTATCAAGCTTCTATGGGCAACATACGATGGGCGATATCCGGTCGAACAAAAGTTGAGAAAGTCAATGAAGATCACGAGTGTTTTGATAGCTTCTACATACAATTTTGTTCCTTTCAACAAATTGGAACCTTACATGGACTCAAATTCGATATAAGTATTTGTTCCTATTTTATTAAAAAGAATTTTTCTCCTTTTGTGCATCTAAATTATTATATTTACGCATTTACATGTTCATCTTATTCATTATGTTCATAACACATTTGATTTGTCCTAATTTGTTATTCTTATTCTTTAGGTATTATTGAGTTGCAATTGATGTGAAACCTAAAAATTTGGTTCAAACTAGGTTTGAAAGCATAAACATGTATTCAAGATATAGTTCTCATCGACCACAAGGTTTATATATATATAACTATATTATTTTCAATTATAAATATATATTCCAATAAATTCAATATTATTAACAAAATTCATATACCACTTTCTCATATATATTTTACGTGTTTCTATACTAGCTTTAACACTTTGTGTTGCTAACGATGTGGGATAATTTTGTGGAGAAAGAATGCCGTTACATTCTCGATAATTTAAGCGAAACAAATCATCATTGGAAACCATCTAAAAGTAACATCTTTTAGTGGTAATATTTTTGAATAATTTTATGATTCATCCATGGGATATTACAACATTTATAAGCAATCTTACTTCTTCCAATAAATATATCTATATATTTATTTCATGCACAGGCCTTTCCATTTCAACCAAGGCCAACAGCATCTTCTCCTTCAATGCCCATTTACAACAAGTGGTTGAGCTAACATCTTGGTAACAATTTATTTGTTCATTATCTTTTATTCAAACTTTATCTCATATATATATATATATATATACATGTGTATAAATTGCTAATATTTTTACACATTATGCAAGGGTCGAAACAAATTCTGACAAGTTAGATGAGATGATCTTGACAAAGATATATCCATCCTCAGCAACAAAGAATATTTCAACCCCAGACATGAACAATATCACAGAGATTCAACAAATTCCAAATTTGTTATCTGGAATAAGGCTAATTTTAATTAAAATAGTATGTAGACAAATGCATTTAATTATTCTATAATATTTATACAATTTCTCTTCAAAAATAGGTGACGGAGACGGGGATATTTACGGGTTTACATGCGTGCATACGTGAGAGTATTTAAGCAAGCCTTTTGGTATATGTCGTGCAATACTTGCAACAAAATATCAAGTTCGATTTCAATGAAACATACGAATGTGTCTTACGCAAATTTTCTCATGCGATTCTTGCGGTACCAAGGTATAATATTTTTACAAATTATTTGTTATTAACAATTATTCACACATGCAACACTTTTAATATATTTGGTGTATTAGGGCACGTGTATATGTGGAACTTGAGGACTCCATGTGCTCATTCTACGGAACTATGATTGGGAATCCAAGTGAGAAAAATTCTTACAATACACGGGCAAACAATTAATGGATAGTGGATCACAAGTGTTGGAAAAGATTAGAATCACATTGGAGGAAGAACATTTCTTTTATATTAAAGGAATGAAGAAAAATGCCTTTGACGATGAATACAAGTATGACATTATCTTCTTCAATGAACCACCTCATTCGACTTCAACCACATCTACAAGTACAAGATCAAGGATTAACAAAGGGAAAGATATAGCGTATACCATCGACACACAAATGCCTTTCAAGGGCAAACATTTCCAAGTGCGATGAAAGCGACTTAGTTTCCTTCTTCACTGTGTCTAAATCAAGAAGAGAAAACTTGAAGAACATCCAATCTCATCGAGAATGAAGTCAATCCAAAAAAATTGTTCTGCGCCTAAGGACGAGAGATATACACGAGTTTCGAAAGACAAAGACACACTTTAAAAACTAATGATATGCTTTTATGCATTGCCACCTTTTTCCATTTGTTTTGAATGGATATTAGGTTTTTTTTGTAATACTTTAAGAGTTTTCTCGTTTGTACATATAAGCCTTTTTAAATGCAATGCAGTTATATAAATTATATTTAATAAATCTATATCTTTTATATTTTTATATAGTTTTATTTTTACTATTACCTTTATATTATTGAATATATATACTTATTAATAATAATCAACAGAATAGAAAATCTTTTCTTTTTGCTCTAAATAAATATATGATATATTTTTCTTATAATAACAAATATATCCATACAGAATAATAAACATAGGCACTAAAAATTATAAATATACAGAATATATTAAAGAATTATATTAAATTCTTAGAATATAACTTTTAAATAAATACACCTTCTTTTCCATACTTTGCAATTTGTATTGCACTATTAAATTATTATAATAATTTTATGAATATAATCAGTTTATTATAACAAATTGATATTAAATAAATTTTATTCTAAATTATTAGAAAATTTAGTACATATCTATTTAAAATTTTTTTTCGTAAATATTAATATCAATTTTGTTATAAATAATATTATAATTACTAATTATAAATAAATAATGATTTTCATAACATCATTTGATATAATCATTCTAATAAATAAAATTAATTTTTACAACACATTATTATTCCACTATGTATTAATATTTTATAAAATCGGATATAATATACCATAAAATTTAAAATAATATATAATTATTTTATATGATAGTTCTCTTATTCTAACATATTATATTAAATCATAGAATATAAAAAGTACTTATATAAAATTACTCATCTACCTACGTTATAAAGTAACTCAATAAACTAAATAATTACATTTATGACTTCCTATCGTTTTATTAGTCGAGCAACTTGACAAACTAAGATTTGAGTTTTTTTAGTTGCTCGAGTAAATAATGATTTATATATTTTCCAAAAAATAATATTATATTTTTTATTCAAAATTTATATTAAACTATTTATTATTTCTTTGTAATCTGTCATCGTATCCTTTAAGCAACACATACATCCAAATTTTCGGTTTGTCGAGTTATCTAATAAATTAGGCAAATAAATAAATATTCTTAATCTATCATTTATTAAAACATAGTACAACAAAATATATATTATATAAATGCAATATATATTATATTGAAGTGATAGACTATATTAACTTTAAGATGTTTTCTAATTATTCTAACATAGTATAATAAAAAATCGTCATAATCAATTTTTATTTCATTATAATGTATAATTTAGTAAAATATTATTATTTAATTAATTTTCTATTATAATTATTACTATTATATTAATTGCTAAAATAAAACAATATATAATACATAGCATTTGTTCATTACAATATATATTTTATTTGACTATGTTCTAATAATTGATGAATGAAATACAATTATGTGTATGCTTCATTTATCACGTAAGTTACCAAATTCAAATTTTTTATTGACGAGTTTCTCAAATAACAGCATTACAACATAAAAAATTAAACAAAATAGTTAATCTATTAAATAATTTAAATAAATAAAAATGAAGATAATGAAACATATACGTTTCATTACTTTGTCAAATAACTTCAAGAACTCGATTTTCGAACTTTGTCAATTCTGAGGATATAATGAATAATGAGTTACGTTCCATGACTAATATTTCATATTCTATAACTTAATATAATATATTATAATAAAATAGCTATCATATAAAATAATTATATATTATTTTTAATTAAGATAATATATTATATTTGATTTTTCAAAAATAAAAACATATTGTAGTAAAAATGTGTTACAATATTTATTTTTATTTATTAGATGTATTCTAATATTCTTTATAACAAAATTTATATTCATATTTATGAAAAAACTTATAAATAAATATGTAGTACATTTTATAATAAAATATCAATAAATTTATTTCATATAAATTTGTTATAATAAATTGATTATAATTACTAAATTATTATAATAATGTAGTAATTAATTAATAATTATTTTAAATATTTCAATAATTATATGAAATTCTATTATGGAAATCATTTTTCCTTTATAATTATTAATTATAATATCATTTAAGACAAAATTTATATTAATATTTATGACCAAAATTGTAAATAAATACGTAATAAATTTTATAATAATTTGTAATAAATTTTATTTAATACCAATTTATTATAATAAATTGTATTTCAATTAGTAAATCATTATAATAATGTAGTAGTTGATTCTTAATATATTACTACACATTCAATTTTATCATGTTTTATATTTGTGATCATAATTTTTTTTTATAATATGTTACAATAATTGTGAAACTAAAATAAAACATATTATTTTGTATTAATTCATTAGGATATATATTAAATTTATATGATATATATCTTATTTTACTATATTTAAATACACGAATTTATATAAGAATTGATTAATAATACATAACTAGAGAATTGCTTTTTTTTTTTGTAGAAATTTATTATAACAATCTTTAGTTATAATATGTTATACTAATTGGTAAAATAAAATAAAATAAAATATATTCTATTACTCGATTATGATGTATATTAAATTTATATGATATATATTTTATTTTACTATATTCTAATAAATGAAACATTATATTAAATTTTGTATATACTTCATTTATTAAATTACTCGACAAATCCAAATTTCAGACTCACGAGTTTCTTCAAAAATAACACCACTAAATAAAAATAAATAATTATTTCAATGTATTACATTATTTAAATAAAGAACGAAACAAAATAATCAAAATTTTTACTTACGTTTGTTTGTCGAGTAACTCGAGTAACTCGATTTTCACTTTATCGAGCTGCTTAAGGTATTGAATAGATTCATTTCGTGTTACATTTTTAATCGAGTAACTCGACAAACTTGATCTTGGGTTTATCGAGTTACTCGACTAACTTGAACAATGGAATACAGTGAATAATGAGTTACGTTGCATGAATAATATTTTATATCCTATAACTTTATATAATATATTATAATAAAATAGTTATCATGTAAAATAATTATATATTATTTTAAGTTCAGATGATATATTATATTTTATTTTTTGCAAAATAAAACACGATTAGTAGTAAAAATGGGTTATAATATTTATTTTTGTTTATTAGACTTATTGTAATATTCTTTTTAACAAAATTTATATTCATATTTATGAAAAAACTTATAAATAAATATGTACTACATTTTATAATAATTTATAAAACATTTATTTCATATAAAAATGTTATAATAAATTGATTATAATTACTAAATTATTACAATAATGCAGTAGTTAATTAATAATATATTAATACAAAAATAATTTTATTATACTATAAAATTATTATAAATTTTTTTTTTAATATGTTATAGTAGTTGCTAAAATAAAAAAATATATTAGTATATTGTATTAATGCATTATGATATATATTAAATTTATACTATATATATTCTTTTTCACTGTATTCTAATAAATGATAGGCTAAATAAATTTTTTTATATACTTTATTTATCAAGTTACTCGATAAATCCAAATTTGAGCCCCACGGGGTTCTTGAAAAATAGTACTGCAAAATAACAATGAAGAATTATTTAAGTGTAGTAAATAATTTATATAATAAAGCGACACAAGATAATGAAAAAGTTAAACTCCATTCATTCATCGAGTAAGTGAACCAACTCGATTTTCAGTTTATCGAGCTGCTTCAGCTATTGAATAGATTAATTTCGGTTGACATTTTTAATCGAGTAACTCGACAAACATGATTTTGGGTTTGTCGAGTTACTCGAGTAACTTCAACAATGCATATTTTTCATTTTTTCCTTTACTTTTTTTATTTAAAATATGTGCTCCACTTAAATTCTTTTATTTTTTAGTTTTTTCATGTTATTTTTTAACCAACTCGTGAATCTCAAAATTGGATTTCTCAAGTTTCTACATAAATTAATCATAATTAAATTCATTATTATAACAAATTTTTACTATAATTTATTCTCATAATTCAGGATGAAATCTATTTAATATGAAATTCTTATAATAAATATATGTTAAACACTACATTATTATAATTATACAATAATTAATTAATAATATATTACTACAGAATTTCTTTTATTTTCCTATAAATTTATTATAACAATTTTTATTTATAATATGTTATACTAATTGAGAAAAAAAAATATTTAAAATATATTCTATTACTTGATTATGATGTATATTAAATTTCTATAATATATATTCTACTTGACTATATTCTAATAAATGAAACATTAAATTAAATTTTTATATACTTCATTTATGAAATGACTCGACAAATCCAAATTTCAGGCTCACGACTTTCTTGAAAAATAACACCACTAAATAAGAATAAAGAATAATTTCAATGTAATACATCATGTAAATAAAAACGAAACAAAATAATGAAAATCTTTACTTACGTTTATTTGTCGAGTAACTCAAGTAACTCGATTTTCGGTTTATCGGAACCGCTTAAGGTATTGAATGGAGTCATTTCGGGTCCCAGTTTTGATCAAGTAACTCGACAAACTTGATCTTGGATTTATCGAGTTACTTCGAGAAAACTTGAACAATGCAATCTGATGAATTATATTATAATAAAATAGCTATCATATAAAATAATTATATAATATTTTAAATTGAGATAATATATTATATTTGATTTTTTGAAAAATAAAAACACAATGTAGTAAAAATGTGTTATAATATTTATTTTTATTTATTAGCCTTATTGTAATATTCTTTATAACAAAATTTGTATTCATATTTATGAAAAAACTTATAAATAAATATGTAGTACATTTTATAATAATTTATAAACATATAAAATTGTTATAATAAATTGATTATAATTACTAAATTATTATAATAATGCGATAATTAATTAATAATATATTAATACAAAAATAATGTGACAAAATTAAAAAAAAAAAATATTAAGTGTATTACATAATGTAAATTAAAAAAGTAAAGTAACAAATACAAAAGATTCATTGTTGAAATTACGCGAGTAACTCGAGAAACCTACAATCATGTTTTGTCGAGTTACTTTCGATGCAAAAGATGTGATGCAAAATAAATCTATTCTATAGCTTAAGTAACTTGGCAGAACGAAAATCGAGTTCTTTGAGTTAGTGGACAAACCAATGAAAGTTAAAATTTTCATTATTTTCTTTTCCTTTTTTATTTATATCATGTAATACATAATAAAATTACTTTTGTATTAATATATTATTAACTAATTACTACATTATTATAGTGATTTAGTAATTATAATCAATTTATTATAACAAATTCATATGAAATAAATTTTGGATAATTTATTATAAAATGTATTACATATGTATTTATAAGTTTTTTCGTAAATATAAATATAAATTTTGTTATAAAGAATAGTAGAATACGTCTAATAAATAAAAATAAATATTATAACACATTTTACTACAATGTTTTTATTTTTGAAAAATCATATATAATATATTATCTTAATTTAAAATAATATATAATTATTTTATATCATAGCTATTTTATTTTAATATATTATATGAAGTTATAGGATATGAAATATTATTCATGGAACGTAACTCGTTATTCATTGTATCATGTAACTTGACAAGCTTCAAATCGAGTTTCCCAAGTTACTCGACAAACTAATTAAACACACATGTTTCATTATCTTCATTTTTATTTATTTAAATTATTTAATATATTAACTATTTTGTTTAATTTTTATGTTGTAATGTTGTTATTCAAGGAACTCGTCAATATAAAATTTGAATTTGTTAATTTACTTGATAAATGGAGCATACACAAAAAAAATGAAAAATATGCATTGTTGGAGTTTTCGAGTAACTCGACAAACTCAAAATCATGTTTGTCGAGTTACTCGATTAAAAATGTCGATTTAAATCAATCTATTCAATAGGTGAAGCAACTCGATAAAGTAAAATCGAGTTGGTTGAGTTACTTCGATCAATGAATGAAATTTAACATTTTCATTATCTTGTGTTGCTTTATTATTTAAATTATTTAATACATTTAAATAATTCTTCATTGTTATTTTGTGGTATTCTTTTTTCAAGAATCCCGTGATATTTGAAATTAGGATATGTCGAAAGTAACTTGATAAATAAAGTATATAAAAAATTTTATTTAGCCTATCATTTATTAGAATATAGTGAAAAGAATATATATAATATAAATTTAATACATATCATAATGCATTAATACAATATATTAATAATTTTTGATTTTAGCAAGTACTATAACATATTATAAAAAAAAAATTATAATAATTTTATAGTATAATAAATTTTTTTTTTTATTAATATAAAGTTTCACTTATTAGAATATAGTAAAATAGAATATATTATATAAATTTAATATACATCATTATCAACTAATAGAATATATTTTATTTCATTTTATTTGTTTTTACCAATTAGTATAACATATTATAACTTAAAATTGTTATAATAAATTTATAGCAAAAATAAAAAAATTTTGTAGTAATATATTATTAATCAATTATTATATTATTATAATAATGTAGTGTTTAATATAAATTTATTATAAGAATTTCATATTAAATAGATTTCATTCTGAATTATGAAAATAAATTATAGTAAAATTTGTTATAATAATGAATTTAATTATGATTAGTTTATGTAGGAAGTTGACATATCCAATTTTGAGAATCACGAGTTGGTTAAAAAATAACATGAAAAACTTAAAATAAAAAATTTAAGTGGAGTACATATTTTAAATACAAAAAGTAAAAAAAAAATAAAAATATGCATTGTTGAAGTTACTCTCGAGTAACTCGCCAAACCAAAAATCATTTTTGTCGAGTTACTCGATTAAAATTGTCACACGAAATCAATCTATTCAATAATTGAAGCAACTCGATAAACTGAAAATCGAGTTCGTTGGGTTACTCGATGAATGAATGAAATTTAACATTTTCATTATCTTGTGTCGCTTTATTATTTAAATTATTTAGTAACTTTAAATAATTCTTCGTTCTTATTTGTGGTATTATTTTTGAAGAACCTCGTGAGGCTTAAATTTGGATATGTCGAGTAACTTGATAAATAAACTACATAAAAAATGTTATTTAGCCTATCATTTATTAGAATATAGTGAAAAATAATATATATAATATAAATTTAATATATATCATAATGCATTAATACAATATATTAATAATTTTTTATTTGAGCAAGTACTATAAGATATTATAAAAAAATAACTATAATAAATTTATAGTATAATAAAAGATTTTTGTATCGATATATTATTAATTAATTATCGCATTATTATAATAATTTAGTAATTATAATCAATTTATTATAACAATTTTATATGAAATAAGTGTTTTATAAATTATTATAAAATGTACTACATATTTATTTATAAGTTATTTCATAAATATGAATACAAATTTTGCTATAAAAAATATTACAATAAGTCTAATAAATAAAAATAAATATTATAACACATTTTTACTACACTGTGTTTTTATTTTTCAAAAAATCAAATATAACATATTATCTCAATTTAAAATAATATAAAATTATTTTATATGATAGCTATTTGAGATTCACGAGTTGGTTAAAAAATAACAAGACAAAATTAAAAATAAAAAAATATTAAGTGTATTACATAATGTAAATAAAAAAAAGTAAAGAACGAATCTGAAAGATATTGTTGAAATTACGAAAAAGTAACTCGACAAACCTAAAAGCACGTTTGTCGAGTTACTCGACGTAAAATGTGATACAAAATAAATCTTTTTTTATAATTTGAAGAAGCTTGGCGGAGATGAAAATCGAGTTCCTCGAGTTCTTTGGACAAACCAATGAAACTTAAAATTTTCATTATTTTCTTTTCTTTTTAATTTATATGATGTAATACATAATAAAATTAATTTTGTATTAATATATTATTAATTAATTACTACATTATTATAATAATTTAGTAATTATAATCGATTTTATAACAAATTTATATGAAATAATTTTTTGGATAATTTATTATAAAATGTATTATGTATGTATTTATAAGTCTTTTGTAAATATGAATATAAATTTTGTTAAAAGAATATTAGAATAAGTCTAATAAATAAAAATAAATATTATAACACATTGTTAATACAATATGTTTTTATTTTTGAAAAAATTAAATATAATATAATATCTTAATTTAAAATAATATATAATTATTTTATATAATAGCTATTTTATTATAATATATAATATATTAAAATAAAATAGCTATGATATAAAATAATTATATATATTTTAAATTAAGATAATATATTATATGATTTTTCAAAAAATAAAACATATTGTAATAAAAAAATGTTATAATATTTATTTTTATTTATTAGACTTATTCTACTATTCTTTATAACAAAATTTATATTTATATTTACTGAAAAAACTTATAAATACATATGTAATACATTTTATAATAAATTATTCAAAATTTATTTCATATGAATTTGTTATAATAAATTGATTATAATTACTAAATCACTATAATAATGTAGTAATTAATTAATAATATATTAATACAAAATTAATTTTATTATGTATTACATGATATAAATAAAAAAGGAAAAGAAAATAATGAAAATTTTAACTTTCATTGGTTTGTCTACTAACTCAAAGAACTCGATTTTCGTTCTGCCAAGTTACTTAAGTTATAGAATAGATTTATTTTGCATCACATCTTTGCATCGAGTAACTCGACAAACATGATTGTAGGTTTCTCGAGTTACTCGCGTAATTTCAACAATGAATCTTTTGTATTTGTTACTTTTTTTTTTTTTTAATTTATATTATGTAATACACTTAATATTTATTTATTTTTTTAATTTTGTCACATTATTTTTAACCAACTCGTGAATCTCAATTTTGGATTTGTCGACTTACAAAATATATTAATCATTATAAAAGAAAATGTAACATATTGTATTAATACTTATAAATATTTGTAAACAAATAGTGTATTACTACACAATTAATTTTATTATGCTCTAAATTTATTACAATAATATTTTATTATAATGTGTTATAGTAAGTGTTAAGATACAATAAAATAGAATATAATATATTGCATTAATTGATTATTATATATATTACATTTATATCATATATATTTTATTTTATTATCTTTTAATAAATGATAAATTAATATAAACTTAACTATCATATCAATTGAGATGTCCGAATTTCATATTCAGGAATTGCTCGAAGCTATTAGTTATGAACTATGGTTCAAACCAAATTAAATACAAAGTAAAAAAAATAACAAAAACTTTCAAAGACTAACTTCACAACCATACATCACAACATGGCCGTCGGCGTAATTATTCAACTACTTCTCCACATTTGTTAAATTTTATTTATTCTTGAACAAGAACCTAGATAATTTTAAAATTTTTTAATTTATTTTGTTTATGTTAATTTTTTATATAAATTAAAAAAAAATATTGACCTACCAATGTTATCAAGGTAGTTATCTAAACAACGTTATTTTTTTGTTATTTTTTTCCTTTTGCATTTCTTATATTTAAATTATTACTCAATTTATTGGAAAAAAAACCAAAACATTGTCGGGGAAAAAAAACTTATCACTTCAGCTTAATCATTTTAATAAATTAATTAAATATTCTAGAATTCTAATTAAATAAAATCTTAGTCAACACCTTTCTAAATTAAATTCATTTTACTATAAAAACAAGATAACCGCACACCCACAATAAAAGTCAACAATAACAAAAAATTTATAAGGCTTAGATAGTTAAAAATTCATAGCATAAAAATATATATATATCTCTTACAAAATAAATAACATAACTTATGAATTCATCTCCTCATATTAAATCGAACACACAATATATATTTTTCTCTTCTTCATCTAGAAAAGAAAACCGGCACCAATTTAAACTCAAAATGTTATAATAAAATAAAACTTTCCTACATAAACTAATAAAGTTGCTCAAACAATGAAATAAAACAAACATATTTTCCACTATGTACAATGTCAACCCATAAGTACAATGAATAAACTACAAATGAGAAAACAATTACGATTTCGTTACACAAACATCATATCTATTCATTTCGTTGATTCGGGAAAAAAAAATTCATTGTAAAAGAAATCTATTACAAGCTTTCCTCTATACAAATTTATTTTCTCCAATTCGACAAAGATCAATAGGTATTCACCAGGAAGACACTCAACATATTTGATAACAAATATGCCACTATCATCGCAAATATGATTAAAACCTTGTGAATATATATAAATATGATTATAAATACAAGCAGTTATTCTAATTCTTTACCTATATCGAATAGGCGTGGTATGTCAACATATGACTTCCTATAATATTCAAGTGGGTGAATCATCTTTTTCCCAAGGTCCGCCAGCTCAAGAACCACATATTTTTGAATAATATACGGAATGATATGTATAAGCAGAACAACATGTCGATACAATATTGCTTCATCATAAAAATGATAATTGTTATCATAGACTGTAAGCCTCCAACCCAATAAATCAACATAAAAAGGACCCGATGTTTGTCATCAATAATATCTCGCCACAATATATGATCATAATTTTTCCAATTTTACCAAAACTTTTAGGAATCAAACCATTTGCATATCTTTCCATAGAACCATGGTAAGAAACCGAATTTTACGCATCAATTGTCTGTAGAATCCAAAATTTTTGAACCAATGGCTCGAACAAGTATTCCAAATCCATTGTCAAGTATCTCATATCTTGATGAGAATATATCTCTAAAATTTGCCGTTCTTTTTCTAACCAAATGCATCGCATTATCCATATCCTATAAAAATATTTATCTTAAAATATATTTTAACACCTCACAATAGACATGAGAGATCAACAAATAGAAATTACACATACCTCAATTTGCCAAGATATATATTCGGGATTCCCAATATATTCTAGCTTCACGCTTTGTCAATCTAATCCCACCACTCCCACCACATAACCGAACAACATCTCTATAATAGTAAAATTATGATAAATACCATAAAACATAATATATATATAACAAATAACCAAATACAAAAATTAAAACTTCATCGATCCTTTGATTTATGCATCCAATGAAGAAATTCAACTTGTCTTTCCTCATCGATATCACACAATATAGGAATGTCAATAGAAGACGCACTTTCCTTCTTCTTCTCATCTTTATCATCTCGCTCTTTGTTTCACGAAGCGATCAACCTTTTTATTGTATGACTCCTACAATAGTGTGCTTTTCTCGCCAATTTTCCTTCAAACATATCTTGAATCTTCAAAGTAGAACTTTCGATCTTTGAACAAAGATCTTCACGTAAACCGCCAATCATGTTACTATGTTCAACCTCAAAAGCCACCAACCGTATCAATATATTCTTGCATCTCCTTTTTTTTCATCAAAATATTTTTCACTATTCCTAGATATAGATGATTCCATCCGATTCAAACAATAGCATCAAATCATCTCTTGTACTTCAAGCTCATTCATCAAAGTATGAACGTTGAGCATCAACCACATTACAATTTGATTATCAATATAATCCCATTGTTCATCTCTAAAATTACCCAATTGATAATCAAAATAATCTCTTTGTTCATCTCTTATACTACCAAACCGATCACCAATATACACTCTTTGATCATCAAATAATGATTGTACCAAATTTCATTTGTAGCATAATCATCATTATGCTCATAGCTCCCCTTCAACCTCATAACCTTGCTCCCCTTGACCTCATAACCTTGCTCCCTTCATTCTCATAACCTTGTTCTCCTTCATCCACATTTCTTGAAGGCCAATTATTTATAGATTCCTCCACAACTATATATGGAGACCGACCCTCATGTCCACCAAGATTTTACGCTTCACTTGTTCAATTTGTTCATCACCTTCAAAAACTCTTCAACCCCATGCACAATATTTCCATACACTTCTACAACATCCTGGACCAACTGCATTTTGAGGCTCAAATGGTTCTATTTCTTGCCCAATTTCATCAATTTCTTGGACCCCATGCAAAAATTTTGAACAACTACATCAACTCGTACATCTCCTACATCCTCTATTAACACCATTGTGTATAGATATGGTTGTTCTATCTCTTCTGGTTGGTTCAAGTATTGGCAAAACATGCATCTACAAAACATAGAAAAAAAAACATCACTTTCATAACTATTAAATATTTCTTCTACATAACAAAATTTTTGTTCACACACCCTCGCTTGATTGCAAAAACACATCCAACTCTTTTTCCTAACACGATGTTGTGCATCCCAATTTACAATACGTGGAAACGTATTTTGGACTTTTGAGCAAATCTTTCACCAACTTCACGGCATGTTTCATAAATCCATATCTATACACAAAATAACCAAACCTAAGTCATGATCAACACAATATATTTATGGCACATTAAATAAATATTAAAAATAATTCATATATTTACCCGAAACACAAGGGGCAACCATATATGATATATTTTGCAATCGTGACCTCTACTATCAATACACTTCAATGCACGTCTCTCCCAAGAAGTCAACAAAGAACTAAGAAGCGTGAAATATGAATGTCGGCCCCATGGATATTCATAACAGACATCCAAGTTATCTACTAAAGACAATGTCTCTATATTTATTTTCTTCCTCTCCATAGGCCTAATAACTCATTCGATTAATAATGCCAACCCTAACTTATACTTATCTTCCTCATTATCACAATTAATAAAAACATTTTCAAGCTCATTTAGGGATATATGTGCAAAATTATTGAACCACCTTCTACGAATTCTATGCCTCGCCAAAGCTCTTATTGTACTAAGACTATCGTCATTATTATGGCACAACAATCCTGCTATCAAAGAGTACTCCTGCATTCCAAATCTACATAACTGACCTTTTATTTTAAACCAAACCTCATTTCCCTTATTTGTATGCACAGTATTCAACAAAAATTCATGTACCAACTTCCCACTAAACTGACATCTCCTACCATGAAAATATTCAAAGTGTGCAAAACAACTATTCCTAAATTTTTAATCTGGTCCTCATTATAATTTTCTATCATAACATCAACATATGTAAAATTACTAAACTGTGTAATTACTCCATCAAATCATGGTTCTCACTCACCACGTACTCAACATCCATATCTCGAAAAGATTTATCATCATACTTATCGACCAACTTCTACCACGGATATAAAATAAACTACATAATGTAAAGACATAGTGTACATATATTAAGGTCGCAACAACTTATATAACAATAATTTGTATATATATAGTTACATTCACACATTAAATGACATAAAACACTATTCATATTTCATATTTTCATACAAAACGAAAATAGATACCTTATGAAGATGATGTTATGATGTGTTAAAAAACAAGGTACCCAAAATACAATTTCTTTGCACACAATACTGTTTTTGCAAAATTCAGCTTCGAAAAAGAATTGCCAGTTTAGACAGATTAAATGGCCCATGAAATGACATTTAAGAATTTCCCACTTACACGTGTCCAACATCAAAACTAGAATTCAACACCTTTTTCACTTTTATCTAATTTCTCTTTTATTTTATATTTTCCCATACAAACTTATTATATGTATATCTTAACATCAAATATCTTAGAACATTTTCTTTAATATGTTAATAGAATTACTTACTGTATTAACAAAAATTATGTGCTAAATAATATCACATATTAAATGTCCCATTCATTTAAAATCTAAAATAAAACGTACACAAATACAAAATTTTTTAATTCTAAAACAAACAATTATTTTGATCATATAATTTCACATTGTGATTCTAATAAATATATATGCCAACCTCTACCACAAATATAAAAATAAACTACATAATCTAAATACACATTGTATATACAATGATTTCTATATATATAACTATATCTACACATTAATTGACATAAAATGTAATTCACATTTTATAGCCTCATACAAAATAAACATACATACCTTGTAATGATGATGTTATGATGTGATAAAAAAAAAATATCGCCGAAAATACACTTTTTTGCAAAAGAAAATCGTGCCTCCTTCAAACCTCTACAAACCGAAATCTGAGATAAGCTGTTTGTGCAACATTGATTGATGAAAGAAAAATTAGCCGTTTAAGATGCATTCAATGGCCCATTAAATGACAATGAATGCTTTTCCACTTACACGTGTCCAACATTAAAAATAGGGTTTGGCACCATTTTGACTTTTAACTAATTTCTCTTTATTTTTTATTTCTTGTACAAACTTATTTTATGTATATTTTAATATAAAATACGTGAAAGCACAATTTTGTGTATGCTTCGTTTATTAAGTGACTTAACAAATACAAATTTCACATTAACCAGGTTCCTCGAATCAAAACATTACAACATACAAATTAAACAACATAGCCAAGATATTTTAAATAATTTAAATAAATAAATATTAAAATAATCAAACATATGCATTTCATTAGTTTATTGAGTAACTTTGGAAACTCGATTTTAAGTTTGTCGAAAGTTACGCGATAAAATGAACAACGAGTTCTTTTACATGAATAATACTTAAGAATCTATAACTTAATATAATATCTCATAATAAAATAACTATCGTATCAAGAAATAATATATTATTTTAAATTAAAATAATCAATTATATTTCATTTTATCAAATATAAAAACAAAGTCAAAGTAAAAATGTGTTATAAGAATAAAAACTTATTTAAATATATTACATAATTTAAATAAAAAGGATAACAAAATAATTACAATTTAAAATTTCATTCGTTGACCAAGTAACCCGAGGAACCCAATTTCCAATTTCTCGAAAGTTACTTGAACTGTGAATAGATTGATTTTATATCATATTTTTTCATCGAGTAACTCGACAAACATGATTTAAGGTTTTCGAGTTAGTCAACTAATCTCAACAATCCAAATTGTTCATTTTCCAAGTCTACTTTTTTAATTTAAATTATGTAATACACTTAATTTTTTGATTTTCTCATGTTATTTCTTAACCAACTCATGAATCTCAGATTTGGATTTATCAAGTTATTAGATAAATTAGTCATAATAAAAGAAAATATAATATATTGCATTAATGCATATAATAATAACCATGGATAATTATACTATGAAAAATATGTTTTCTTTATAATTATTAATTATAATATTACTCACAACAAAATTTATATTAACATTTATTGAAAAAAATTAAAAATAAATATGTAATAAATTATCCATATTTTCTAATTTTTTGGTTTTCTTTTCTTATTTAAAATATATAATATATTTATAATTTTTGTAATAAATATTACTATAAATTATGTTAAAATATTTATTATAATTATTAATTTTAAAAAACATATTTATTTTCGTGATAAAATTTCACGTAATTATTATAGCAAAAAAATTCATTATTATAACACATTTTTACTACAATTTCTTTTCATAATTTATGACTGAAATCTATATAATATCAATTTCTTATAATAAATTCATTATAATCACTATATTATTATAATAATATAATCATTGATTACTAATATATTACTATAGAATTGCTTTTGTTATGCTCTAAATTTACTATAACAATTTTTAGTTATAATATGTTATACTAATTGCTAAGATAAAATAAAATGAAAGATATTGTATTAATCGATGATCATATATATTGAATGTATATGATATATATTACATTTTATTGTGTTCTAATAAATCATACATTACATAAAATTTTTATATACTTTGTCTATCAAGTGACTCGACAAATCCAAATTTGAGCCTCACGGGTTTCTTGAAAAATAACACCACAAAATCAAAATAAAGAATTATTTGAATGTATTACATAATTTAAATAAAAAAGGAATACAAAATAATAAAATGTTAAATTTCATTAGTTCATCGAGTGACTTGACCAACTCGATTTCCAATTTATCGGTGCTAGACCTATCGAATAGATTGATTTAGTATCACATCTATAATCGAGGAACTCGACAAACATGCTTATAGGTTTGTCGAGTTACTCGAGTAACTTTCGAGAATGCATATTTTTAATTTTTTTGTTTTTTTTTATTTAAAATATACACTACACTTAAATTTTTTTATTTTTTATTTTTTTCATGTTATTTTTTAAAGAACTCATCAATCTCAAAATTCTATTTCTCGACTTAGTACATAAATTAATCATACTAAAAGAATATATAATATATTGTATTAAATTTATATGATATATATTTTATTTTGCTATGTTCTAATAAATAATCAATTAAATACAAATATGTATGTGCTTCATTTATCAAATAAGTTAACAATTTATTTGACAAAAATATTCCTATTTTATGATTTTTGCTTTTATATCACATTTTTCATCGAGTAACTCGACAAACATGATTTTTAGTTTGTCGAGTTACTCGAGTAACCTCAACAATGCATATTTTTCATTTTTTTGTTTCTTTTTCTATTTAAATTATGTGCTATACTTATAATTTCTGTAATAAATATTATTATAAATTAGGTTAAAATACTTACTACAATTATTAATTTAAAAAATACACATTTATTTTCGTAATATAGTTCACATAATTGTTGTAAAAAAAAGTCATTGTCATAACAAATTTTTACTACAATTTATTTTCATAATTTATGATGAAATCTATTTAGTAGAAATGTGTCATAAATAATTTATTTTAATCACTACATTTTCATAATAATGTAATAATTGATTAATAATATATTACTACAAAATTGCTTTTATTATGCTATAAATTTATTATAAAAATTTTTATTTATTATATATTATACTAATTGCTAAAATAAAATACAATAAAATATATTGTATTAAGCGATTCTAATATATACTAAATTTATATGATATATATTCAATTTATTTATGTTCTAATAAATAATACATTAAATAAAATTTTATATATGCAATATTTATCAACTTGCTCGACAAATCCAATCATTAGCCTCACGAGTTTCTTCAAAACTAACACCACTAAATAACAATAAAAATTATTTAAATATATGACATACTTTAAATCAAAAAGACAAACAAAATAGTGAAAATTATAAATTTGGTTCGTTCGTCGAGTAACTCGGGCAACTCGATTATGAGTTCGTCGAGCTACTTGACCTATTGAATAAATTAATTTCGTATCACAATTTTAATCGAGTAACTCGACAAACATGATTTTCTGTTTGTCGAGTTACTCGATTCACTTTAACAGTGCATATTTCTCATTTTATAGTTTATTTTTGTATTTACATTATGTAATATACCTAAAAATTTTATTTTTATGTTTTTCGTGTTATTTTTTACCAACTCGTGGAACTCAAATTTATATTTGTCAAGTTACTAGATAAATTAATCATAATAAAACAATATATAATATATTGTATTGATTGACTATCGTATATATTAAATTTTTATAATATATATTTTATTTTGCTATATTCTAATAAATAATCAATTAAATACAAATATATATGTACTTCATTTATCAAATAAGTTAACAATTTATTTGACAAAAATATTCTGTTTTATGATTTTTGCTTTTTATATCACATTTTTCATCGAGTAACTCGACAAACATGATTTTTCGTTTGTCGAGTTACTTTGAATAACCTCAACAATGCATATTTTCATTTTTTGTTTTCTTTTTCTATTTAAATTATGTGCTATACTTATAATTTTTGTAATAAATATTATTATAAATTAGGTTAAAATACTTACTACAATTATTAATTTAAAAATACACATTTATTTTCGTAATATAGTTCACATAATTGTTGTAACAAAAAAAAGTCATTGTCATAACAAATTTTTACTACAATTTATTTTCATAATTTATGATGAAATCTATTTAGTATAAATGTGTCATAAAAATTTATTTTAATCACTACATTTTCATAATAATGTAATAATTGATTAATAATATATTACTACAAAATTGCTTTTATTATGCTATAAATTTATTATAACAATTTTTATTTATAATATATTATACTAATTGCTAAAATAAAATACAATAAAATATATTGTATTAATCGATTACGATATATACTAAATTTATATGATATATATTCTATTTATTTATGTTCTAATAAATAATACATTAAATAAAATTTTATATATGCAATATTTATCAACTTCTTTGGACAAATCCAATCATTAGCCTTTTCACGAGTTTCTTCAAAAAATAACACCACTAAATAACAATAAAAATTATTTAAATATATGACATACTTTAAATCAAAAGACAAATAAAATAGTAAAAATTATAAATTTGATTAGATTCGTCGAGTAACTCGGCAACTCGATTATGAGTTCGTCTAGCTACTTGACCTATTGAATAGATTAATTTTGTATCACAATTTTAATCGAGTAACTCGACAAACATGATTTTCTGTTTGTCGAGTTACTCGATTACCTTCAACAGTGCATATTTCTCATTTTATAGTTTATTTTTTGTATTTACATTATGTAATATACCTAAAAAATTTTATGTTTTTGTTTTTTCATGTTATTTTTTTACCAACTCGTAGAACTCAAATTTATATTTGTCAAGTTACTACATAAATTAATCATAATAAAACAATATATAATATATTGTATTGATTGACTATCGTATATATTAAATTTTTATAATACATATTTTATTTTGCTATATTCTAATAAATAATAATAAAATGCAATTATGTATGTGCTGCATTTATCAAATAACTTACTCAATTTATTTGACAAAAATATTTCTATTTTATAATTGTTGCTTTTCTATCACATTTTTCATCAAGTAAATCGACAGATGTGATTTTTGTTTGTAAAGTTACTCCAAGAACTTCAACAATACATATTTATCATTTTTTTGCTTTCTTTTTTTATTTAAATTATGTCTTCATACTTATAATTTCTGTAATAAATATTATTATAAATTACATTAAAATATTTATTATAATTACTCATTAAAAAAAACACATTTATTTTCATTATCTAATTTGACGTATTTATTCTAACAAAAAATTTCATTATTGTAACAAATTTTTACTACAATTTATTTTCATAATTTATGATGAAATCTATTAAATATGAATTTCTTATATTAAACTTTTTCTAATCACTATATCATTATAATAGTATAATAATTGATTAATAATATATTACTACAGAATTGCTTTTATAGTTATAATATGTTATACTAATTGCTAAAATAAAATACAGTAAAATATATTATATTAATTGATTTTAATATATATTCTATTTTACTATATTCTAATAAATAAAACATTAAATAAAATTTTGTGTATGCTTTCTTTATCACGTTACTCGACAAACCTAGATTTGAGACTCACGAGTTTCTTGAAAAATATAAACCACCAAATAAGAATTAAGAATTATATAAATGTATGACATCATTTAAAACTCAAGCAACTCGATTTTCAGTTTGTCGATCTACTTCAGCTATTGAATAGATTCACTTCATATCGCATTTTTAATCAAGTAACTCGACAAACTGAAAATCAACAAACTTACTTCAGTAACTCGACAAACTCAACAATGCATACTTTTCATTTTTTGGTTTTTTTTTTATTTAAAATATGTACTGCACTTAAATTTTTTTTTATTTTTATTTTATCATGTTATTTTTAACCAACTCGTGAATCTCTATAAAATAAAACATAATATATTCTGTTAATGCCTATAATAATAACCATCGATAATTATATTATGACAATCATTTTCCTTTATAACTATTAAAAATAAAATCCAAAAATGATATATTAAATAAAATTTTGTATACACTTTATTTATCAACATATTCAACAAATCCAAATTTCAGATTCACAAATTCCTCGAAAAATAACACGCCCACATAAGAATAAAAAAGTTTTTAAATGTATTACATAATTTAAATAAAAAAAGAAAACAACATAATCAAAGTTTTAAATTTCCTTCATTCGTCCAGTAACTCAAAAAATCCGATTTTCAGTTTATCGAGTTACCTCAATTGTTGAATAGATTAATTTTATATCACACTTTTGATCAAGTTACCCGACAAACATGATTTTGTGTTTTTCAAGATACTCAAGCAACTTCACCAACGCATATATTTCATTTTTCAATTTACTTTTTTTGTTTACATTATCTAATGCATGTAAGTTTTTTTCTTTTTTTAATTTCTGATCTTATTTTTTAACGAACTCATGAATCTCAATCTTAATATAATATCTTATACTAAAATAGCTATTATAAAAAACATTTAAATTTTATTTTAAATTAATATAATATATCATCTCTAACTTTATTAACTAATATTTATATATTTATTTTTCTTTATTTTAAATCATTTCCTATTTTTTCCCTACACATGCGTAACTTTGCTTCACTCTCTATCTTGTTTCGTTTTAATGTTTTTTTCTTTCCTTTCAAGCTTGGAAATTATTCTTTTGTTCATGTCGTCAAGTCAAATTTTATTAATATCAAATTTCATATTATATCGTATCAATAAACTATTCTCGACATACAATATTTCCTATATATTTCACTGACGTGCAACGCACGGCCTTAAAACTAGTATATATTAAAGTCTCTATGAATCCACAAAGGGTAATTATACTTGCACCATAATTTTTGTTACCAACACCACATTTTTATTGCAATAAAGGTTTTCAACTATTGTTCAATTTTGCATTTTTGTCCTGAACAATTTTTTATCACATTCTTATCATCAATCCATTAATTTGCACGTGACTTTTTCTTTGATGATAATTTTTGTCCAAAAAATTAATTAAGAGGACGTAAATTTTTTTTTGCCTATTGTATTTTTTAATAAGTAAAATAAATAACAAATACAAAAGTTTAACAAAATATTTGCTCTTACATTAGTAGAATATTTGGACAAAAATCGTTATCAGAGTCAAGATGTGAAAATTAATTATAAGTTAATGATAAAAATATGATGAAAAAAGTTGGGTGACATAAGTGCCAAAACGTCAAAGGTTGGGAGATCTTCATTGTAATTAAAACGTAGTATAGATAATAAAAACTGTAGTGTAAACATAATTACCCATACACAAATACTTTTAGGGTCTGATTGAGAGTTTTGGAGTACCGGTTATGAAGATTTTTTAAAATACCGATTTTGAGCGTTTATAATTAGAGGCTTTGAATAGTTTTTAGTAGTGTTTTTGAACGATCCAACTCATGCTAGGAAGTTTATTATATAGTGGTTCTAAAAATTTTTAAGAGAGTCAAATATATATATAGTGGTTCTAAAATATATATATATATATATATATATATATATATATATATATATATATAAATTTAAATTTAAAATTTATATATAATTGAAATTATAAAATTAAATTTATGTTTTTGCATGTGTTTTTTTTTCTTTTGTATATATATTTTTTTCTTTTTATAAATATTAAGTTTAGAGTAGTTTCAAAAATAATTGTTTGAAAGGGATTAAAATTGAAAGAAATTTTGAAGAACGGCAAAAAACCACCAATTTGGGGGTTGTGATATACGGTTCAAATTACATTACACTGATTTTGGACGGTTTCTCCAAAAAATTAACAAGCACTAGTTTTTTGAACATTTCATAAATGGTACCATTCAAAATCGTTAGAATAAAAACTCCCAAGTAGGCCATAGAGTCTTTAAATACCCTTAAATTTTTTAAATCCTTGAAAGCCCTTATAAGTCCCAATTAAATACACCTCCTTAATCGAATGTTGCACAATAAACTAAAGAACCGGGAGAATTACATAGCACAATAGAGAACTTCAGATTAGATCTCGATCGCCTGCTAACATTTTGAGCGGGGCATTTTGTCATCCCGAATTGAAAAGGTGTTCGAGAATGTATAAATAGATCCATTTTTTTCCAATGGAAAAATAAAATAAAATTTGATAAGCCATATTTATTTTCTATCATTCCTTCACTTGTTTGCATCTCAAACTCGTTTTTCTTCATTCTATATTTTTATACTTGGTTATATTATGTCATTCGGCAAAGATAAATTATAAATCTCAAATATAGACTTTTACTTTTCTTTAGTGTTCGGATTTTCTTCACTTGTGCACGATGCAAACAATGTATTAACTTTCATTGTATCTTCGATGCATATTTGCTTTCATATAAGTATCACAGGTTTGATGGGAGCACATAACGTCTTAAGGAGAAAGAAGTTCCAACGTGCCTTGGAGTCGAGTTTTTCATTTTAAAGTTACTACAACAGACTCCAACTTCATCTTCTACTTCATTTCGAGTTTCAAAATTTTTGTCAAACGGAGAAAACCGTAGATCCCTTCAAATGTCCTCCAAGAACAAAACTTTTTATGAAATGATTATTACTTGTTCAGATTCGATGTCTACAAGAAGATGAAAGAGGCTGCTTTGTTTTGGATTCAATACCTCCTTATAGTGTTGGACTGTATCAGGATGCTTCTTTGATTTTGTTTTGTTTTTATTGTTTTGCCGAAGGCCCATGGGCCTGACCCGGTACAGCTTTTAGTGGGCCTTGATGTGAGAAGTTCAATTAATTGTCAATTGACCCACTCTATTTTTTTCCCCTCCTTTTTCCCTTTTATTTTTTAAATCGACCGCAACAATAAAATTCTTACCTTAATATTATTCTCGTCACACTCATTTAGTTCAACAAAAGATAAATATAACCCAATGAACATTTTATCATGGTTTTGCTATGTACTCGATGAAGAATTCGCATAGTATATATTTTTTGTGTAACAGCTTGTATTCAAGGGTAGAGATAGGAGGACGTGTAGTCCAGTCCTACTCTGAAACAAAATTATTTTTTGAAGTGTAATTTTTTTTTTGAAGTAGTAGTCCATCCTCCAAATTTTTTTGGCTCCACCTCAGCTTGTATTGTCCTTTTTTTTTTTTCCGTCACACATTTGTTAATATCGAGTACTATTTTAAAAATAATTACTTTATTATTTTGTATCCTTTTCAAGGTAATTTCTTTTATTCCCAATATTTATTCGAGGTTTTATATAAAACCCACGATAAAATTTTGAATTGGAACATATTTTTACTATTATATATATTCTTGGATAAAAGAAACACTTGTGTCCTTAATTGAAGTTGTGATTTCAAAGCAGTGGTCCTGTGTGTCCTCTGTCTTGTCTCTTACAACAACAAAATGGTTTGTGAGCAATCCTTTTCGTTCGCTGTCATCATAATATCTACCAAATATTTGTCGTGTCGCGTCGTTCTCTATCGATCTTCTTCTGTTCTTTAACACGTAAAATAATACGTCAAAAGAGTAACACGGTCTTAACAAAACTTAATATAAATCTTCTCATGAATATATATATATATATTGGCGTTTTCACTAGGGATTTAATGCCTTTGGGCTTTGAAGAACATATTATACTATTTGCATGTCACTTTTGGTTTGTCTTAATTAACTACCAAATATATTTCATATATTCATCATTGGGTGATTGATTTATTAAATAATAAAGCTCAAAGCCTCATCTATGTCTTCTACTTTTTAGGCTTGCTTCTTGGTGAACATATGGTTTACATTTTTAAAGATAGACAACCCACCTGCTAACACTTCAGCAGGTGGGTCGAATTTTCCTGTCCCTTGATATTAAAATTCTTTAAATGAGATAGATATTTAACATAGTGTCAAAAATTTAAGTCTAGTTGTTATAAAAATAATTTTGTATAATAAGTGGATTGAATATTGTTCTTATAAAGATTGTGTTATTAATTATTAACATTTGATTTTTATTAAACTAATAATAAATTGAAAATTAAATTAATGTGATTGATAAACTAATAGTCACGATTTTATCATTGTCATCCGGTTTAATTTTGCCTCTGGAGTTATGACAATTATTTCATCCGTGTTGACGATCAAATTTATCTAAACATATTTAATAATCTCTTTCGAGTAAAATAAAACCTACTTAAATATGTGAATATGTTTTCTCTCGAGATAAACAACAGAAAATCTTAGCTCATTCATTCTCAATAAATTCATAAGTGATTGCACAAAATATAAAAGTATATGTCCAGGCTTCATCCAAATCAATATTAGAGTCAAAACTCGAAATTTGAAATTAAACAATCAAATTAAGCTACATTGTTTAATCCAACTAAAAAATTAGATATTTATCGTCAAATTTCAAAAACACATTGATTTGTATGAAATTGAGTACTTCATTGGGATTTTAAAGATGAAAGAAAGAAATTGTTAAAGATCCTGCACCGAAACTCCAATCTCCGTCTTGAAAATTTCTTCTTCAATCCCCCCAATTTAATTTGAACACAAGAAAAACCATAGATTAATGTGTAAGCAATTGTGTTTTCTCCAAGATTATCTTACCTATTTTAGACCTAGAATGCACGTATACATAGTCCATCACGGTGGCCTAAAAAATCATGCAAGAAAATACTCCAAAAATCCTCAGAAATCTAGTTTTCAACTAACATTCAGATTTTGAAATTCAACAAATTGTTGTCACAAAAGATGCCTCGCAAGGTGCACTAGACACAAGCTACATGACTTTTGGCTTGGACTACTAGCGGTTGTGAACAATCTTATGTTCTCCACTTCTCTGTTCTTATTTTCCCGTCCCTCAGTCGTCTCTTCTTCATGCCTACATTGAAATCGAGTGTCAAACATCCAACCGTCCAATTTTTTATACCTCTCATCATTTTGTATCTCATCAAATTCGAGTCAAATATATAAAAAACTAAAACCAAAACAATAATGAAAAATTGAAAATAGTAAGTGTAAATTTATACTTATCATCATATGTAAGTAAGACTTTTGCGAAAAATAAATCGGTTTGTAGGGCATGCAAGTGTATCTCCAGTCTTAGATCCTGTTGTTGACTCTAGCCGCCATTGTTTTGGCTAGCAAAGTACAACCCTACAATATTTACTGCCATAGTAAAGTACAATACTTATTGTGAAAAAAGGTGTTTTTTCTTCACCCACTACTATTGTACTTTGTAGTGTTGTAATTCTATATTAAAAAATTAATTTTATTATGAATAGCAACTAAGATATTTTCTATTAATTATTATTTTTAAAATAAGAGGATATATCCTCTGTCCGAGTCGGGCACCCCATGTGCCCGACTCTCAGAGTGAGCCCCTAGCCCTTTCATGTGCCCGACTCTCACAAGTTGTGAGAGTCGGGCACATGTCCGACTCGGACAATATATAATGTCATTTTAGAATATACTATACTATTATGATAGGATTGATCTACTTCATGGTGGGAGCTCTTATAATTCCTCTTGGACACGTGTCAGTTATGATTGGACAAGTGCTTGACTTTTTGTCAAGCACTTTTTCATTGGCCAACCCTCCACTGGACACGTTTTCAGTGGGAGTTATAAGAGCTCCCCACCATGAGGAGTAGATCAATCCCCGTACAGTGAATGACTATTGTAGTCAGATTATGTGACAATTACGTGACATTAATTAATATGCTATATTAAATGTATAATTTTAGATTCTATTCAAAATAGCATGTCAATTAATGCCACATAATCTAACTAATATAGTCGTTTAATATGAATAATATTATATTTATATTTATATGATATTTGATCTATTATTAAAATGGAGATTGAGATTTGAGACATATTCTAGTACTATTCTACATTGCAGAAAATTGAATTGTTTTTTTTAGTCTAAAATCTTAATATTTTAATATTAAAATATTAATTTTATTAAGAAGAGTAACTCGGGTCAAAATTCACTTGCTTTGGTCAAATGCAAAATCGAATTTGTTTCTTGGAGTCTTGTAAATGAATCCAGACAATCTCAAGTTAAAACGTTTCCTCTTTCAAAGGACTTCAAATTCTTTATGATTTAGAATATTAGAGGTTCTTATATGTTGAGTACATTACACTTGATAATATATATATTTTTTTAAAAAAGACGCACGACTATTGTGACCAAAAACAAAAAAAATAAAAATAAAAAATACTAAATATACTTAAGAGTGGCAAATGGGCCAAGCAGCCCGAATCGAGCCCAGCAAAAATATTACGAGTTAAGACTCGTTGGTTTGGCTTGCAGTCGGGTCAACGAATTGACTCGTGTAATGACTCAATCTTTTCAAAAAATTTGTGTTTAAAAGAATTAAAAAAATCAAATCAAGTTAGTGGGCAGCCGGACTCGGCCCATGAGCCATAAGCCGAGCCGAGCAACCATGCGGGAGACGATTTGAATCGGTTCGGCTTGTCTAGGTATAGTAATAGTGTAACACATGCATAAAATTATATATACATCTTATAAATATAACAATTAAGTACATGTTTTATTGACATAGAATATTCTTGAACGAAGGTCAAAGTGACCTCAACATTTTCCTCAATTGTTGCATATAATTATTTAACTAGAAATCAATTAGACTTCCATTTTTAGCCCATCAAGGTCATAAAGCGTTAACAATCTAATGAATTTATCGTACTAGATTTTTCCACGTTATAAAAGTTGACGGCTGAGATTATGTTTCAAAACTGAAACAATATATTGCGGCAACACCATATCATATCCCTAAATGCCACAATAGCCTAATCCAAAATATTCCATTCTGCCCTTTTCGTACTTGTTTGTTGGTAGTGTACTGTTGGGGTAAAAAGGTATGGAAGTAAGCCCCTTTTCGTCTTTTCATCTCCTGCGCGCCTTAGGGTTTTGATAAACCAACCCACCCCCAATTTATTTTTCTCTACACCGCCCCTCTGCACCCCATTATTTGCTTTTGGTCCCTTCTCCATTCCTTGTCTGATCTTAACCAAATTCCTTATTCAGTAAACCCTTTTTCTCTCCTATATGTAGAGAGAGAGAGAGAGAGAGAGAGAGAGAGTTGATAGTTAAAGGGTTTAGTTCATGTTCATCTCTACTTAGCGAAGTTTGATTGTAGTCTAGTAATCAACTGTGTTCTCTCGGTGTGATATGCTATTTTCTGATCTGGAATTAGCTTATTTTGAGCTCGCTTTCACTTAGATCTCTACTTTGTTTACTGGTTTTTGATCTGATCAGGTTTTCTTTATTCAGTAAAAGCTCACAAATGGTGGATCTCAGTGATAAAGTAAGTGATCATCAAAATTTGATTACTTGAGTAGATTGTGATGTGATCAAGGTTAATTAGTTTATTTTTTTGTTTGCTATGCAGGGATCAGAATCTGAAGGCATGACTAGCCAAACCCCAACTCCTGATAGATCCTCTTCTGATGGAAAACAGGTCAAAACTTGTGTTGATTGTGGTACCTCCAAAACCCCCCTCTGGAGAGGTGGCCCTGCTGGACCCAAGGTATAACACAGATGGTTCGGGTTCGGTTTGAAACGCTAACGTTTTAGAAGTTTGTGATATGGTTATAATTGTTTGTGCTTCAAATTTGCAGTCACTTTGCAATGCATGTGGGATTAGGAGCAGGAAAAAGAGGAGAGCATTGATGGGTGTGAATAAAGAAGACAAGAAATCAAAGAAATCATCAAGCAGAAAGAACAACTCCATTAGCAATGACAGTAGTACCAGTAGCAGTGGAGATAGTACCAGCAAAAGGCTTGGTGATTCATTAAAGAAGAAATTGTGGGCATTTGGTAGAGATGTGGCATTGCAGAGACCAAGATCAAATACTACTCAAAGAAGAAAGTTGGGAGAGGAAGAGCAAGCTGCTTTTCTATTAATGGCATTATCATGTGGCTCTGTTTATGCTTAGTAGATTTGTACTAGCAGCATCATTTGTTGTACCTTTTTTTGCAATTAGTTGTATTGCAAAAAGAAGAGGAATCTTGAGTTAAATGGGATTGGCTTTTCAAGTAGAAGAAGTCAAATGGAATTTGATTTGCTTATGTCATTTATTTTTAAAAATATATTTTAGTTGGTTAATTATGACTAATAAGAGTACTTGAATGATTGATGATTAATACAGTCTAGCATTTGATTGGTTTAATATTATATTAATTTGTCAACTTTAATAATGTATTTATCTGTTTTGTAAGAATGGAGGGAAAATGTTTGGTCCAAAACTCTTTTCAGGGACTAGGGGGGGAAAATATTTGGACCTCACATATTTCATCTCCATTCTTCCCTCCCAAATTATCATGAAATCTCTACCCTTAGACTTAAAAGATTTATAATATGAATTTTGAGATTAAAAAAAAAAACCATTTAAAATAGACCGACGAGTTCACTGCTGCCTTCGCCCAAACACCTCAGACTTTTCGGAAGCTAGTCATCAATTTGTGTCTAGGTTAATTGGCCACGTTTGAACACGATGATTCGCCAAACTTTATATTAGTTTTTAGGCAATAACTTAATCAATTTTTGATCGATTTCTAATTTTTCCCATAAAACTGGTTCGATTTTCAATTTTTCTAGTGATCGATCTGACCGTTCTTTACAATATTGGTATTTATTTGCTCCTATAGTCCTTTTGACCTTTGTGATATCATGTCATGAGAATGGGGTGTTGGGTTATTTCAGAATTGATGCAATTATATTCATCCATTGGAACTACTTGATGTAATGAGCCAATCCTTCCTTTTAGTTAGACATTTGGAGAAGACAAAAGAAGGTTTAAATTTTCTTTCTTATAAGACTTTCTGGAAAGTTTTGAATATGTGAATGAAAACTTGTAAAAATTTAGGGAAAATTGCCAATAAGTCATCTCTACATGACTTGACTCTTCAAGATTAATGAAGTATCTAATCAATTTAATATTTGTTTAAATGATAGATTTGAATAATGTTAGACAATCCAATATCACCCCTTTTAACCATATTTTCATTGACACAATTAAACCTCCTCCACCTCCCCGGCAACAACCTATTTGACCTCCGTGACAACCTCCTCCACCTCCGGTGACCTCCCATGAGAGCTTCTACGGCGCATATGTCACTTTTTAATTCCATATATAAAATTTGGGCTACAATCGCTTTCTCGATATTATAATTGTTCTAAACTAATTCTAGTTTTTCTTGTTTAATATTGTCAACATTGTTCTTGCTTTCCATGGACACCAATTGAATAGAACCAAAAATATGCATTTTACGTTGATGTTATGATATTTATTATTTACATTGCGGTGAATGTATATTGGGACTTATGGATTCAAAGCTGTTATTTATGTCACGCATCAAGTAGAATTTTTGTACCAAAATAGGGTAGGGGTCTCACAAAACCTAATTGCTTTATCATCAAGTTATGAAAGATGGAAGGATTACTCAAGATGGAAAGTACAACGATATTCTAAAAAGTTAGTGATTTCATGGAACTAGTTGGTAAAACAAAAAGCTTTATAAGATTTGATTCCATCGAGGCGGGGCGCCTTTAGTGAGGATAGCGGCATGGAAATGCTAAGAATTTTCTCGCAGAAAAAGGAATTCCAATCCCGATCAAAATGATAAAATGATAATGCAATGGGGACAAATGGATGATCTTATTCAAGTCTGTTGGTTTATCATTGTCTATGTTGCTTTGGCAATCGGAAGTTCATTTTGTATTTTTGCCAAAGCTTGCTTCTTGTTACGGGTGGTTACAAGACGGCTACAATATTTTTCAACAAAAACAAGATCACAAAAAATAGTATCACATACTACAATCATATGATAATTGTTTTAATCCATGATATTGTTTAATTATGGCAAGGTTTGAACCCATGATCTTTGTTTGAATGTCTTAATTTTAATCCATGATAATTGCTTTTAATGTCTTAGTTTTAATCCATGTTCTTGCTTTTAATGTCTTAGTTTTAATTCATGATAATTGTTTAATTATGGCAATGTTTAATAGGTTGAAACTTTGTCATAAACCCGGATCTTGTTTGAATGTCTTAGTTTTAATCCATGATCATTGTTTCAATCATATGATAATCTTGTTTGAATGTCTTAGTTTTAATCCATGATCTTGTTTTATTTATGTAATGTGCATTAGTATATTTTGATATTGTTTTAATCCATGATAATCGTTTCTAATCATATGATAATGTTTGAATGTCTTAGTTTTAATCCATGATAATCGCTTTTGTTTATATAATGTACATTAGTATATTTTGATATTGTTTTAATCCATGATCTTGTTTGAATATCTTAGTTTTAATCCATGATAATTGTTTTGTTTAGGTAATGTACATTAGTATATTTTGATATTGTTTTAATCCATGATAATTGTTTTAATCCTATGAATCTTGTTTTAATCTATGTGGAATGAATTTTATTTATGATAATCGTGCTTTTATTTTTGATAATTGTTTAATTATGGCAATGTTTGAACCCGTGATACTATTTGAATGTCTTAGTTTTGTCTATGATCTTTGTTTTAATCCATGATAATTGTTTTGTTTATGTAATGTGCATTAGTATATTTTGATATTGTTTTAATCCATGATATCTTTTCTAATCATATGATAATGTTTGAATGTCTTAGTTTTAATCCATGATCTTTGTTTTGTTTATGTAATGTGCATTAGTATATTTTGATATTGTTTTAATCCATGATAATCTTGTTTGAATATCTTAGTTTTAATCCATGATCTTTGTTTTTTGTTTAGATAATGTACATTAGTATATTTTGATATTGTTTTAATCCATGATACTGTTTTAATCCTATGATACTGTTTGAATCTATGTGGAATGAATTTTATTTATGATACCGTGCTTTTATTTTTGATACTGTTTAATTATGGCAATGTTTGAACCCGGTGATAATCGCTTTGAATGTCTTAGTTTTGTCTATGATACTGTTTTAATCCATGATAATTTTTGTTTAGGTAATGTGCATTAATATAATTTGATATTGTTTTAATCCATGTTTTAATCTACGATACTGTTTTGCATAATACAGTATTAAACAAAACATATGACTAATTAATCAGTATCAAAGATAAAAGCATGATATTATAGTCATGTGTGTTGTTTGACATCAGACATGCAAAACAAATCACAATATAAATGATCATAGAATTTGCACATGTGCTCAGAATTTTTATTATAATATGTTTTCGGAATGGTCTCGACGAGACGGTCAAGACCAGTCGCTTCGCCACTGCCAATGATGAATTTTACCCATTTGAAGTCGTCTCTTTAGCTTAAAAAGACAATCTTTAATTTTTTTTTTTTCAAAGCAAGATCACAAATCCTCTAAAAGCAAGATCACGGATTAATGTACATTCTTTTTGTGCAAATTAAAGCTCTTCCAAGGTATTTCTTGTTACCCTTAAAAGCAAACATATAATTCACCAGAGCAATGCCAAGATGAAGAAAGAATAACTACTCACTATCATTAAAAACAAAGAAAAAAATCAACAAATTTCACTATCATTAGAAACGAAGATCATATATTGAAGCACATCTATTGAAAGCAAAGATCAAGCATTTTACATGTTATAACATAAAACTCTAACTCACAACAACTATATTATTAAAAACTAGTTGAATCGGTTCATCCAAACTCCATTCATTAACTGCATTGCATATGTTTCAATTGGAACAATATCTCAATATTTTCATGATTATTTTTAACCGAAAATGGTTACTTTATACAAAATAAATAAATAAAACAATATCTTCGCCATTGAAATATCACTTTCAAGTATTTATATGCGATTCTGTGTTATGGTGAGAAGAATCAAACACAAGAAGAAGATGAAAATTATTAAAAGTAAATGAAGGAGTTTCTAAGCAGCATTGAAATGATTTTGTTGGTTTTACGTGTTTAAATGATAGTTTTACAATTGGAGGGTATATTGGTCTTTTAGTAATAAAGTATGACTTTAGTTGAGTTAAGATTATATCATATGACTTTTTCACCACCACCACATGTTAATAAATGATCGCCCAAAATTTTCCCAAAAATTTATGACATGTTTTATGTGTTAATGTGTTATGAGGTGGACTCTACAAGATTAATGAATATCTAATCAATTTAATATTTGTTTGGAATGATAGATTTGAATAGTATTAGACAATATTTAGCACCCGTTTGACACAATTTATAAACTAAAATTGACTTATTTCAATCGTTATTGTTGACTTTTCAACTTATTTTTTAACATAAAATAATTATATTACACTTAATTAATAAAATATCATTTCAAATTGAAATGGACAATTTTGTCATTTTACATTAAAATCATTTAAAAAATCAACAATTTCGTCTCAAATAAACCAATATTAGTTTATAAGATGATTTATAATCTCTTCATCAATTAGTACTCTTAGAGATTTCTTTATCCAATTAGTAATGGTGTGAAAATAGGGTAGGGGACTTGAACTTCAAGTGCTCGACGAAGAAACATATAGGACTAAGGATGACTGCCTTCAAATGCATATCATGTACCTTTAAAAAAATAATAGATACGACCTCATAGGTCTATGCTAGCTCGACCTACTTTAGGATGGGCCTGCGAGCTAAGATAAGTCACATAAAAGTTTGCCTAGCAGTCGACCTAATCTCATAAAGCAGGCCATTTTGGACCTCTTAGTAATAGGGATGGTTCTGGACAAGACCATTATGTTTAAGTAGAGGTTGTTGAGAGTTTTCAAACACAAGACATAAAATGAGATTAGCTTTATCCGTACAAAACCATATTAGTCTCCATGCATGGAGAATGATCTCCTGCCCATGGTGGGTAGGAGATCAATTGTCACCATCGATGTGGGTTGATGTTGTTGAAAGAGAGAGCCACATTAACAATGAGGGACACATAACTGTGTGTGAACGCAAATATTATCCAAACACAGTGAACAACATATCTCTTGTCCACCATGAATAAGAGATCATCACAAAATTCTTTCTTCATATGATATTTAGATTCAGTATCTTCTACTATTTTTCTACGAGCTAAGACATGCCATAGAATATTTAGTTTACTACAAAACCTTGACCAGCTTAGTCCCCTAAAGTGGACAATTATGGGTTTTCTGCAGTAGAGTTGGTTCGACCAACCTTCTAAATCGTAGTTCAAATTTAATTTCTTGGGCATTAATTAGAGAAAACCATCACAAAGAATTTTAGTTTATTGGGCCCACCCCCATTCTGTCCGAGTCAATAGATACAATTTGATGGGACCAACAAGACATTGCCATCCAGCTAATCTTCTAACAATTTCAAACTTTCACTCACCACAAACTTTACCTATTAATTAATGTTCAGCAAAGCAAACATAGCAAAGACACAAATACAACTCAACTGTCCGATTACAACCTTGTATTGTCTAAATGGATTCAATGCTTACAACCCCATTCCGTACTATTATTACACATTGCATTCATTACAATGCAAGCGTAGCTCATAAGTTCGCCGTAAACGTGTTAAATACACGCTCGTTCTACTTAACGACTATAAATATAGCTTCCATGCTACTTAAATAACATTATTTATGAGTAGCAAAATATAAATATATCGCTCGATCAGTCGATCCACTTAAATCGACATAATTTATGACAAGTGGGAAACAAATATGAAAGAATTCTAAAATGCAAAGTTCTCTTGACTCTTTACTAGTTGGAAAGGCTACATGTTCAGTTTAGCACAAGAAGAAAGCTGCATTTTATTCCAAGATTTCTTGATTCAAACAACACCTTTCTGTTCATGATTTTAGTTATTATTTTTCTTTATTAATCCTAAAATCCCAAAATTACCAGTGAATTTAATTGTCAATTCATCGAGTCAAGATCTACTGTCCCAATTGTATTTGCTGTACCAATTGTATGTCTCTTTAGCTGTTCTACTAATAGAAAATATACACGTCATCAAATAAATACAAATTAATTTTAACAAAGTGCGAACACATTAAATAATTGTATTTATTTAATAATGTGTACATTTTCTATTGGAGGGAGGGCCAAGGAGACACATAATTAGGACAACAGATCTTAGCTCAAATTCATGAGTCAAGATCTGTTGTTTCAATTGTCATTTTTTCGTCGTCTCCATAGAAAATGTCTGGCATTATCAAATAAATACAATTATTTAATATGCTCACACTGCTTTAAAATTAACTTCAGATTTATTTGATAATGTGATATTAATAAATAATGTGTACATTTTGGAAAGTTAAAAGGGACACACAATTGAGATGGCAGATATGTCATATGAGCTCCAAATTCATCAAAACAACATGAAAATTAATTAGCATGCTTGATGTAGACCAAAAAAAAAAAAAATCAAATCAAATAAAATGAACAAGACATTGATAGAGAAAAGGGAATGTGTAAAGATCTAAAAGTAACACTTTATGTGAAAAAATGACTAATTTTTTTTGCATCCTAGATGAAAATTGTAACATAATTGTCAAGAATTTACAGATTACTCCACTGCATGAGAAAGAACAGGCTCCAGAAATCTTCATTCTTGATAGTCTTGGAAAAAATGAGAAATTTTCTGAATTTCACCACCTGGTATGAAGATCAAGACCCTTTCTTTCACTCAACTCAGCAAAGCTTGAAGATCTGTGAATCTGACACTTTATTTTCACTTTTTTCTACTTAAGGAAGAAGTTTTATGAGAAACATAAAAGGACAGAAAGCATTGTAATCAAGAATGATATGGAATTTTTCAAGGGTGGAGATGATGAAGGTGAAGGAGGATTGTGGTAGTAGTATGGAAAGTAAGGTACAATTGGATTTGGAGGTGGTGGCGCAGGACCTGCAGGAAAGCTCTTGTACGGCGGAGGGTAGTAGTATCCAATAACACCACCAGGAGGAGGTGGTGGTGAAGAGTAAGTGTAGGGCGTTGTTGGGGGGTTGTTGTATCCGCCAGAGCCAGAAGGAGATGGCGGCGGAGGGCAGTTGGTTGTGGTGGAAGTTGGTGGTGGTGGTGGTGATGGTGGTGGTGGAGAAGGTGGCAGTGGCGACGGTGGTGGCGGAGAGGGAGTTTCGCATGGATTGTCACAAGCTGAACACATTGTGCATTCAATCTGGTACTTTGATCCTACCCATGAAGTATAATTTTCAGCACCCACCAAAGATTCATTTCTTGACACCAATATTATCAAGAAAAGATTCAGCAAAAAGAATTGAACACTCTGATTCATCTCCATTTGCTTATTTCAACAAGAACCTACAAAAAAAATTGCAATTGATCCAAGATTTTTATTGGGAATTTAGAAAGAAATTCAAGAATCAAGAAATGGGAGAGGGAAAGGGGGAAAAAGGTGCGGTGGTGTAATGAAAGTGTAATGAGTAGAGAACGTTAACAGAGAATTATATAAATTGGTTATCTTTTCTTGGATTAAAGGTGCACCGACCCCTTTTACTTTTCCCTTACATGACGACGCGGAATGGACCCTTTTTGTCTAATTTTCCATTTTTTTTTAATTGTTGTTAATCTTTGAGGTAAAATCTTACTCCTTACGTCTTACGTCTTGCGTCAATTAGTTATAAAAATAATAACACATGATATTAGAGTCTATTATGTTCAAACGAGTTATTTGATCTGTCTAGAAGTACAAACTAACCACCAAACTTCAAAAATAGTATTCTAAAACGAGTCATCATCTTGTATGACATGTTGAAAATAAGTCCAACATAGATTAAATATCAATATAATAATTTTCATATAAAGACTTGAAATATTCCACTTAATTGATGTAGTATATTATAAGTTTTTTAAAAGTAATATCTAGTTCGTTATTTTTGTGCCATTTTGTCCAATCATTTGGATGTATGACCGTTACACGCTAGTTAGTTTTTAACTTGTGTATGAAATACGAAAGCCTATAACTCTTTCGTCAAAATTTTAATCAATAGATCCGTGAAAAATTTTAAAGTACAAAATGAAGTATAAATGTCACTAGAGAAATGATTCTCTCTTGTTGATGAAGTTATGAACTTTCTAGTTTCCTTGTAATAAGGCACTTTACAAATTTCTTTTTTCTTTTTAGTTTTTGTTGGTAGGTGGGGTTCTAAGGTTAATGATAGCCAGCTTGACTGCCTTTCTTTCGTTGAAAGAGTTCACACATCGACCCATTGAAATGGACTCTTAACTCTTAAGGTTGTTAAGGACCTTAAGGTTGTCTTTTAATGCAATGGTAAATGGTATTGGTAACTTTTGGTTTCATTAGGTGTAAATTTGCAGTTTTGGCAGAGGGAAAATTCTTTTTGATACTCGGATTTGACGTGGGTACGATATAATTTTGATTCGAGCACAGTAAATAGAAATATGAAAAAAGGACAATACTACTTGAACATCAAGTTGAACAAAAAATTAAACCACTATTACCAGAATGTCAAATTTATCCTTTAAAAAGACATAATTCAAATTCTTTTTTGTCTTTTCAAATAACAAAATTGACATTTTAACAATAGTGATTCAACTTTTAACCCAACTTGTTGTTCAACAAACATTTTCCGATGAAAAAATGTTCGAATCTTGTTTTCATGAAAGACTAAAAGATGTGAAAATGTTCTGATTTTCTTTGTATTGAAATCTTCAATCCACAAGACAAATTATGGGTTTTTTTTGACTTTATAGTAATTCTTGAATTAGACAGTCAAAAGTAGTTTTAGTTGAGAAACAAATGACATTTTGTAAGTGCCAAATCAAACTTTCCAGGCTGGGTTTTTAATTATTGTACAACATTTTCAAATAATTAAGGATACTTTTATAGGAGGTCCTTTACCTTTTAACACAAATGGATGATTCTCCATTTTAATTTTCAATTATTAAGCAAAAAGGTGTCGGCTCTTTTTCTTTTATAGGAGATCCATTATCTGTTAATCTGTTATTGTTGATGCTAAAAAATGCCCGACGAATGCCGTGCTTGAGAATGAAAATTCGGGACATTTAGATAAATTACATTTACAGTTTTAATTCTTTCAATTTTATAATAACATCGTTTTTATTCAATTTTATTCGCAGCTATCGTCTCCATCATTTCATTAATTCCCACGTATGATTTTCAAATGATCATTTTTGATGATTTTGTCACAAACTTAAATAAATTAAAATAAAAAAAAAATAAAAAACATAATGGACACATTACATTTGGAATCCCTACCTTTTATAAAATTCTAAACTTTTTAATTTTTACATATAGAAAATTAGAAAATGAAAAATGTTCCCAAACCGACGGCAGCAATAACCACCACTAAAACCAGCACCGACCACGACGGCTCCCCTCCCCCACCAGAAAAAAATGAAATCTGTTTACTAAAGTTTCTTGTCCAGAAAGCATGAATAGTAATCGCAATCTTTTCATATCCATCTCTTTCAATCACAATAATGCAGGTACAGCACACAAAAGCCAAATAATCCTCTACCAGTTAGGTTTGACCCAAATTCAAACAACTTGAAAATGAAAGCCAATAATAAAGAAAGGTCGATGAACATAAAGATTGTTTAAGGCTGTGTTTGATCAAGCATGGAAAATGGGTGGAAAGAAAATGTTTTCAGCGAAATGATTTAGAAAATATTTTCCGGGAATCAAATGTAGTGCGTTTGATTGGATGAAAATTCATCCTAGAAAATGTTATTTTCCAACTTTTGGTGTTTGATTGTCTTTATTTTCAATGGAAAATGTAGTATTTTTCAACTTTTGTTATTTGATAACAACTATTTTCTAGGAAATTATCACATTTTCCATGACTAAAATATTGGAGAGAAAAATTGAACTTTTACTATTGACAATTGTTAAATTATAATTTACCATTTTTATGCATATTTCCACCATACATTTTATATAATCTAATACAAATTTTGAAAAAATTCTATTGTACGTTGAATTACCACAAGCATATGGATTTGTTAAAAAGTAACTAAAAGTGAGTTAAATAGAAGATTCTCACGAGGGCTACACGATTTACACTCTCACGTAAACTAAAATAAAATGTCCTATATTTTGAATAAACACAATGGACTAACTTAGTTAACTACATTAAATTTACTTAATGATTTAGAGCAACTTAAATTTGCTTAAAATTAATAATTTTGCCAACTTAAAAATTAATAATTTTGCTTAAAATTATTAATTTTAAGCAAAATTAATAATTTGCTTAAAAATTAGAGCAACTTAATGATTTAGAGCATTTTATATAATTTGCTTAAAATTAATAATTTTGCCAAGACATTATTTTGCCAACTTAAAAATTATTATTTTAAGCAAAATTATTAATTTGCTTAAAAATTAGAGCAACTTAATGATTTTAGAGCATTTTATATAATTTGCTTAAAATTAATAAAGGCTTCTTAATTTAAGGAAATTCTTGCCAATTTTCATTTGCCATGGAAAATTGATTCTACTTATTTGGCAAGAAAATATTTTCATCATTTTCATGGAAAATGGGTCACGTGCATGGAAAATGGAAAAAGTTTGCCATGGAAAATTTTGTGAATCAAACAATCCAAAAGGTGGAAAATGGGAGGAAAATTTGCATTTTCCATGGCAAATTTGGTGTATCAAAGAGGGCCTAAATTCTTCCTTTTGTACTAAAATTCGTGCTTCCATAATCAGCTCTCATTTTTCTTTAACTCGTGCAGCATCAGTGTATCTATATGTATATATGTATGTATATACTAGAAGCAATTCTGCAAATAATGAAGTCCCACATAGCCTAAAGACAAACAAAAACCTTGGAGGGATCACAATTCTCGAACCAATTTTTTGCATTTCGTCCATTATCACACCACCGGAAGAAAGGGGAGAGCCGTAGGCACCGGTTTTAGTGGTGGTGATTGTCGCCGCTGGTCTTGGGATGGTGCCCGGCTGATTTGGGGCTTGGGGTGGGGGTGGGAACAAGAACAATCATTTTTCATTTTCATTTTATTTATTTATTTTGCCTTTTTGTATTAGTTTATTTATTTAATTTTTATTTAAAATATGATGGCAAGATTGTCTTTAACACTTTGTACATCATTTCAACAGAAGTTTTCCCCTGCCAGGTGTGAAAGCTTTCGTAGTTTCCCGATTCCATAGAACTGATAGCTTTGTGGTAGTGATACATTCCATTATCAAGGAAATTAAATTCTGAGGTTGGCCAGTTTCTTTAGCATAAAGTTTGAGATATGATGACAAATCTTTAAGTGAAAATTTATAAAAATAAAAGGTTTAGAATTTATTTGCATTTTAAAAAAATTTAGGGACTCCAATTGCAATTTTTTAATTATGTTTTCTATTTTTTTCTATTTTAATTTATTTAAATTATGGGCAAAATCGTAAAAAGTATTATTTGCAAACTATCTGTGCAAATTAATAAAAGAATGGGAACGATATTTGCGATTAAGATTGAATAAAAATGATATTGTTACAAAGTTCCAAAAGAATAGAGACTATGAGTGTAATTTACCATTTTAAATACTACGATACTTAAGTTGGTAAAATAAATGTTGAATAATTCAACTAGAGGCGGCAAACAAACAGAGCAGCCCATAGGCTCGTCAACTAGGTTTGTTTGGGCTCGGCTTATGGCCAACTGGGGCTCGTTTAGGGACGAGCTCAGAGGCAGGCTAAGTCCTTTTTTTTTTTTTTTTTTTTTTTTTTTTTTTTAACGAGCCAACTTTTATTTTGAATTTTTTATTTTGAAAATTTCAAGTTGTTTACAAATGTTGCTTTAAATAAAAAAAGAGCCGACTAGTGAGTGGCTTAGCTCGGCCCATGATGCACACAAGCCATGACCGAACCGAGCCCCTAAAGGATCACGAGCCGAGCCTGAGCTCGACTCGAATCCACATGGATTGAACCGTTACAATTGCACCACATTGGCTTTATCAAATAACAACCTTTGTTAAAAAGTTAAATAGATAAAAAAAATATATATATATTAAATATTTATATGTAGAACAATAATAAACCAAACACCAAGAACTAGCAAACCAACTCCACTAGCTTGACAAAGCATGTTTGTGTAGTTTTTCTCAAACTCATTTTCGACAACATATTTTATAAGAATCACAATTTTTATCAATTTTTCAACTATACATTTCACTAAAATGTTTCAAAATCTCTCAAAAACTACTTTTTAAACTCCACTAAACCGGCAACAATAAACCCAAAGGAATCAAGTAGAAAGCGTAAGGGAAATAAAGTTCATGGCAATTTCATGGTATTGGTCAAGAGGAATAAGATTCTTACTGGTTAGGTGCTAAATCTAATCAGTCAAAAAGCCCACCAAATATACTATTATTGCTCCAGGAAAAGAGAAAATAGGAGGGTACCATTACCACTACCAAACGAACAGTGGGACACTAAACATGGCTTTGTAGTGTTTGGTTGTTGGGGAGCACTAACGATTCTGGTAAGAGAATTTTCTGGTTCACTTTATTTTCTTGTTAATCAAGTTTTGGGATCACTTGAGCTTCCTGCTTGAATTTTGTTACTGTGGTCTACATCTTTATATCTGGTTTCTCGTGTCAAGAAGCTCGTTAACCTTACTTCTCATTAAAAATAAAAATAAAAATGGAACAGTCTTGATGTTCATTATCATTGTTCGAGTTTTAAACAGCACGATGAATCAGAATTCTCAAGTAGGACGAAAAATGAAAAGAATAACAAGACAAATCAAAGCTGTACATTAGATCCAAATACTGAAGAAAAATTGAGTTCATCATATTATTTGAGTTAGAGAAGACTCAAGTTTGCAGACAGCAGATAAATTTATATCCAATGCTAAATCGACTGGCATCAACAATAACGAAAATATAGCAAAATTTCCCCTAAAAACTGTATTTTCATACTACAACCATCTATCATACTGCAGCCAAAAATTTGCACGCGTTCTATGCATATCACGCACATTTCTTCTTTCATCTTCATTCATAGCTTATCCACCTGATGGATTGTTTATGTTGTGTTTTGATTTCACAAGAAAGAAGCACAGAAAGCATTCACAATGCATAATGCAGACATTAAAAACTGAATCTCTAGCCTTTGATCCCGAGAGGTCAATTTCAGCTGAAACTGCATTTATGTACAAGTGCCAAGTAAACTAAGCTAACAGCATATGGAACTCTTACACGGGAAGATTGTCCAAGTGATATCCATCAAAGCCAAACTCACTTCCAACCGGTCCAGTGCCCTCCTGCTGATATAGCGAGAAAAGATTCAAATTAGTAAAAGATTGCAGTCATTAGTCTGCATGTTTAAAATCTAGAAAAAAGCTGCACCAAGGTTAGAAATCAAGAGGCTTACCTGTTCGAGAATTGCGCTCATTAGATCCTCCTGACCAAACTGTTCGGGAAATGGGGTATTCTGGAAGCCCATATCAGGGAGTTTTTGGGCCTTACTCCTCGGTATATTATCAGCGAGAGATGAGTTAAGTTGTTGGCTCATATTTGAATGTTGAGAGGGTTCAAAGGTTGGTCCAACATTGTGCAATCCCCAATCTCGTGATCCATTCTGATTAAGATCGGTAAAAACACCATAATTAGCAAGAAAAGCTCTTGGACCTTTCATACCAGACTTGACCTCTTCTTGAAGCATCCCTTTAGAGGCCAGAGCCGACATCCTGGGATTACTAACCGGAGCAAACCTATTGCCAGGCATCTGTACGCTGGGATTCATAGATAACTCAACAGCTGCAGAGGGATGAGAAATGGAACTGAATACAGCCCCACAAACATTGTCAATTTCACTTCGGGATTGGGTCAAAACACCACTAGGCATTGGCTGTGATAAAATAGGTTGACCGAAAGATGATGGAAGACCTGAGACATGACTACCATCAATTTCATTTAAAATTTTATTCCTTGACAGTGGTTGAGCCAACTGTGTCATTAAAGAGCCGCTTTGGCATGATTGGGATTGGACTTGCATATTCCCAAAGGTCTCTGCAGATTGGTGCAAAGTGGCAAGCTGCTTTGGTTCCATATTTGTCGGGATTCCATGAAGTAACTTCAATTGATTACTATTATCATTTAGTTGTTGATGGCCCTCTCCAAACCTAAACTTTTGATTTTCATAGCTGAAAATATTTCTTTGATCAATTAGGGGCGCCACTCTACCAAGTGCTGCTGCCTGGATTGTAGAAAGACTTTGTGGAGGAATTTGACCAGAAGCCGCTAGAGCTTGAAGACCGAGGCCATTGAGTGAAGATATGGACCCAAAGGTCACATCTGGGGGTCCCATAAAAGAATTATTGAATCCATTCTGGTGCTGTGATACACCGCTTACCCTTCTAAGATACAGACGATATTTCTGCATCAAATAATTACTTCTTTTAGAATCTTCCAAGGGAAGTGGAATAAGGGTGTCTATAAAAAAACAATTAAAAGCATACACAATTCAACTGAAATACTAAACAATGCAAGTTTCTTCTGCATATTAATCGGGAAATGGGAAAGAGATTTCCGTCCAACCTGAAGATGGCTTGCAACATTCTCTCTTGTAAGCCCAGGAACATTCATTAATTCCAGAATCTTCTTTGGAACAGCCTCTGCATTCATGTGTAGAATTGGAAAATAATGAATACAATAGCATAATTACCACAGCAAGGAGACTCGTTCATTTCAGAATATTCTCAAGATCAGAATTTCCATTAGTAAGATAGTTGAAAATATAAGGAATACAGGTATTTGACAGCAGAAGTATAGCCAAATTTGTGAATGAATGGACAAGAATCAGACATGTATAGATCATTTTCATTGCAATAGATTTTTCCAAATTAAGTATGAAGGTATCTATCCTCTTTTGCATCTCTCGGATCAACCTAGGAATTCTTAGTCATCACATTGCCATGATAAATAAGGAATGATGGCTGCTCGAATACCAAAGTTGGTGAGGGAACAGGCTTAAACCAATAAATAATAAAAGAGATTGAAATAACAAAGGAATATTTGTGATGATCAAGCTAAATACCAGAGATTTAGGGTCTGATTGACAAAGCTTTTGATAAAAGTTTTAGCAGATTTTGATAAAAGTTGTGAGTCCCATGGTTTGTGTGGTTAAAATTAATTGTTGACTTTCACCTCAACTTTTAAGGAACTTTGTAAGCTAAATCAAACGGACACTTTGTTCTTTAGACTTAAACCTCAGCAAAAACTAGAATAGCCTCTGTAAACTTTAAGACTCCCTAAATCTATTCTAAGTTCTAACTAGAAAAGCTTAAATCAATAGAAGTCGTCCAAAACCTAATGCAATTAGGAAACTTTAAAACCCTGGAAAAATTCCAAAAAACAATAACTAAGAAAGTTTTAATCACTAGGATAAGTGGGGCATATCTCGCAACAAACAAAGGCTAGATTGTACATTGTTGTTGCTAACAACTCTCCCAGCTCCAAAACATATCAATTTCTTTCCTTCTTTATGCTTAATTGATCTCTCAGCAACTTTGTTGATCGTATTCTCTATGTCATTCCTTGTTTGGTCCCTTGAAGACGTTGTTTGAGTAGATTCTCTGCCCAAAAGAGATTAAATTTTTGTTATTCAAAGAAGTGATCAGATGGGTTATCATAGGCTGTCTACCTCTGTATTGACACACCCTTTGCTCTACTTTTGGAGCATGCTGATATGCATATTCAAGGTTCGAAAGACGAGTAATTCTCTTCTCCTCGCTAACATCAATTCTCAAAACTGACAAGCAACAAATTATCAATTGCTCATCCGTCTGATAGAGGCCAATTTGAAGGAAAAATTATAGGATTCGAGGGTTTGCTCGTCAAAACTAAGATCTCATTGAAGCAAACTATGTAATTGCTCATAGAAGGCCAAATAATTAGCAAGCAAAAATTGCTTTCTAGAATTTTGCCTTCATCAATCCCCAAGTGTGAATCTTAGGTTTCCCATGTCTAGTCAGTGCTCTTCCAAATATCTCCACCATTGTAGCACAACTCCTTTTAAGTTCAACTTCACCAATAGTACCTCTCTTTCTTCCGACTCCAGCTTCCTCCGTTCAAAATAATTCTCTAAGCCTGCTTCCCACTGAAGGAAGTCTTCTGTGTTAATTCTTCCATGGAAATCCAAAACTCTAATTCAAACTCCTGAATTGAGATTAAAAACTCGTGCTAGCTGCTTTACCAATCCATTGCACTCATGACTAGCACAAGCTACGACATTATGGTAAGAGTTGACATTCTTCCCCAAAACATTGGGTTCATCCCCGAAAGTTGAAACCACCTTCTGATAGGTCCAAAAAGGTTGTGGTAGCATTAATGAAACCTCCATTCAGGTTTCTTTGTGCTCCCTACGCAAAGTTTTCCATGTCTAAGTTGCTCTATCCTCTTTTGCATCTATAGAGCTTGCATAAACCTAGGAATTCTTGACCGTCGCATAACCATGATAAATTAGGAACGATAGCTTCTTTAACACCAAAATTAGCTTCTTTAACAAACAAATAATATATCGAGATTGAAATAATAAAATGAAAATTAGTGGAGATCGAAGTAAATACTAGATTTATAGTATGTTTGGCAGTGATGAAATTATTTTTTAAGTACTTATAAGTTGTGTGTCTTATGTATGTGGATAATAATTAATGAGTAAGTAGTAAGTTGCGAGTCCCACGAAATGTGTGGATAATAAGTATGTTCGACCAGTATGACAAAACTTAGCCAAACAAGGGATTAGTTTTTCAGACTTCTAAACTAACCAGAATAGAATTTGCAAACCTTAGGACCATCAAACCTATTCTAACCAAGAATGCTTAGTCAACTCAAAAAGTCCAAAACCTAAGATAATTAGGAAAGTTAAGGGCCTGTTCTCTTTGTTGTTTTCAACCCGTTTTCTGTTTTGAGTTTTTGAAAACGGCCAAAACGTGTTCTCTTTACCATTTTCGAAAATGCATTTTTGAAAACAAAAAAAAAATTTGCAAAGAAAACACAAAACGGCATTTCTACCGTTTTGGCCGTTTTCTTTGCAAATGTTGGCTGTAGCCAAAACGGCCAAAACGCGCGTTTTGGCCGTTTTGGTCTACGGTTTGATTCCTTCCCTCCGCCTATCTTTTTTTTTTTAAAATTTTATGCTAGGCGATCGCCGAGTACAATAATTTCAGATTTTTTTTTTTGAATTTCGATCACATTTTTATTACGATTTGCATCTTTTGGCTTGTTTTGACACATATTTGTGTATTAGAGGTTATAATATATAAGTATAGATTATTTTCATGTTGAAAAATCAATTATTAACATCAAAATTGTTAGAAAATATATATACGAAAATCAAAAATCAATTATTTCAACACACACCTATTCACATATCTGTAAATCAAAATTCTCTTCGGGGCCAATTTGTAAAACAACAATAAATAAAATATGAAAATATATAATAATTGTATTAGCATTAAATTATTTTGAGAAAGTATTCAATTGTATTAGCATTATATAGTCTATCTTGTTAGAATTTTTATACTATATTAGCATTAAACTATTAAAAATATTGAATAATGAAATTTTTGAATAACATATCATACAAAATCATTTTTCAAAATTTTCAAAGTAAACGTTTTGAAGTTTTCTATTTTCTGAAACAATTTTCAAAAACACCAAAAAGAACTTATTTTCAAAACATCAAAACAAACACTCAAAACACAAAACACAAAGTGAATTCAAAACTCAAAACACAAAGAGAACACCACCTAAACCATTAAGAAAATTCCAAAACCTACTATAATTAGGAAAGTTTAATCACTGGGAAAAGTAATCCTAATTGTAATTGGAAACTTAAAAGAAACACTAACCTAGAGTTTAAATAAAACTCAATTTAACAATGCTAGTACACGAAGGTTCCTTGAAAAAGTGAACTCTTGCTCAGTAAGCCTTGGGTGCTTTTTAAAACAATGATTATGCTGAAGTAATTTTAGTATTAAAAAGAAGTTTCTCCTGTGACGTTTTAAGGGGCAAAACCATTTTCTTTCTACTCAAAATAGAAATTTGAGAATTCCAGCATTATTTTTGGGAGTAACAAAAATACCACAGCAGCAGAACTTGATAAACTCCATTGTACCGAACAACCACTTCAAGTCCATTCTGTTCCCAGGTATTAAAGTAAAAAAACAAAGAGTACAAATTTATAAAGAAAACAAGTTTGTACAGACATTGCAGTATTCAAACTATCAAAGACAGAAGAAAAAGAGTAACCAACCAATGAAAAACATTTACAAAAATGCGGGTAACAAAAATAAAGAGGGAAAGACAAAAAATTAGGGAGAAAAATCATACTGTCTATTCCAAGTTGATTAACCGCAGTTACAAATTGTTGATGGAGCTCAACTGACCAAACCACACGTGGTTTCTTCAAAGTAGATGTATCATCCATTTCCTCGGCTTCATCTTTCTCATCTTTCCTTTTATTGGAATTTTTCCGGTTCTCTTCATAAGGTGAAGACAAGTAGTCAGCATCTTCGAGTGGATTTTGCTGCTGTTCTCCATCTTCCACAGTTCCAGATTGCTCAAACTCCATCTCCTTCCTGTCTTGCTTCTTTTTACGAACTACATGCTGCCATATATTCTTCAATGCCTCAATGCGAATTGGTTTGATGAGATAATCACATGCACCATGAGTAACACCCTTCATCACAACATCTTTGCTATCATCGGCAGACATCACTAAACAATCAACAAATCAAATCTCAGAATATAACTATATTTCAGGTATCCTACAACTCCTAATATGAGGTTGAACATTAACCGAAACCAATGAATAAGAAACTTACTAATAACTGGTAAGTCCATCTCAAGCCCCACACACTCTAGAAGTTTGAAACCATCCATGTCCGGCATGTGAACATCGCTCAAAACAATGTCAAAGCCAGTTTTCTCTCTCCTGAGTAACTCTAATGCAGCCTCGGCTCGGTTGTGTATGGTAACTGACAAGATGCATAAAAATAGATCCCTTACCTAATGAATTACGAGATAGCATAAAGAAAGTAAAAGATTTTGAGATTACACAAGTCTGCCCAATAGAGTTAACTATGGTTCCTGTTCATCGAATTATGAATCAAGACTATGTTCATCTTCCTAAATAAATAATGATTTTCAATTGACTCCATAATAACTATAACAACTAGTAACTCCATTAGAATTACAACTATGATCTAAAATCAATCAACTTAACTTTTTTAATTTTAATAATTCTTTTTATTTTCTCCGAAGAAATGAAAATCTACAAGCCAATGATAACATAAAACTCACAAATCATCTCCATAAACTCTCCTTCTTCACCACATGTTTATAATTTTTTTAAAAAAATCCACAAATCTAACAGGAAAGATTTGACGTTGTCAGTTAATTAAACACTACAGAAAATCCCAAAAGTATTCACTCACGCATACAGCTTATTTGTGTAGAATTATACCTTCGTATAGGCATTTCTGAAGCATTCTCTCCAATATAGTGAGACAAATAAGGTCATCATCCACAACAAGTACTCTGAGACCCGCCGGAAACGGGTCGACCACCCCATCACCGGGCCTCTTCGTTGTGCTTGAACTTTGAATAGTTAAGGAATTCACTGCTCGAGAGCCACCAAGATTCATATTTTCTTCAATATTTCAATACATATACTTGCATATATGCATGAATGAACAAAACCCAGAAGGCAATTTATCAAGAAAACGAATTATAAAGTTCCAAACGATAGGAATCTATTATTTATACAATCTAATCCCATTTCAAGAAAATCCAAGAAAACATCCGACAAAAAGAAAGTAAAAAGGAAAGTCTTGGCATTTCAAAAACCAAATCTTTTTGTTTTTTGGGGTTTTAGAGAGAGAGGAAGAAAGGTAAAATTTGTATTTGAGATTGAAGAGTGTCCTGAGATAGTTCTTCAAGAATTTTTCTTTAAGAAAAAAAATGTAAGGAGCTTAACTAAACTACTGCGACTCAAAATCTTATTTGTAGCATAAAGTAAATCAAAATTTTCCCTGCTGTAATTGTGATTTTGGATTAATTTTTCATTCCAAGATTAGAGAAATGATATTATGAAATTTAAATTTAGGGATTTTCTTACCATAAAGTAAAAGTAGGTTACATAATTAGTTGATAAAGAGATAAATCACAAGAAATCTTACCTTATTTTAACCTTTTTCCAACAAAAATCAGTCTTTCTTTATTTGAGATTAAAATTTAAATGACCAATTTTTTCAATAAATATAGGGCATTTTAAGAATTAGAATTGTTCTTTAATTTCATTTTTGCATTTCAATATATAGATTAATGAATTATGATCTAATGCCCACATGCTGATGTGGCAGCATGTGGGCACTTTATAATGCCCACCATGTGGACATTAAATCGCCCCTCATAGATTAATTTGCATATTAAAAATAATGCTTCTCGTTTTTGTTGTATATACATATTTACTAGCGTCGATTTTTGTTACATATGTGTTAAACATATTTTACAAATTTTTTTCTTGTTAATTTTTTTTTGTATAAATTTTATTCATATTTTATTATTCTTATAATTTCGTTATTGTTAAACTATGTTTGACTAAGAATTTATTATATACACACATTCTATGTATCTTCCTATATTTAGTAAAACACCATAGTTTGAAAGTTGACTACACTAATAAACTTCTTTGTTATATAAGATAATAAGCTATTTAATTGTCATTGCCTCCTCAAAGAGTGACTAATTAGGTGTTAAGCACATGGTATAATTCATTAATCACTATGTACCATACATGTTCTAGTGTTTTCATGGCACAATCATTTATTGCACAACAATTCTCAACAAATCAAGCTAAGCATTGTCTAGACTATGACACTTTTTTTCCACTTTCTTTAGATGGGGACTTGGATACTACATTATTTATTTAATTCAATGTTATTCAACTTTTTACTAACCCCTCAAGATTGATGTTGGGTCCTCTTCTTTGACTTTTTTTTATTTTTATTTTTATTTTTAATATTGAATTGTACTATACTAAAAAATTGATAAAATATGTGATTGAAAAATTAATAAAAATTATGAATTCTACAAAATGTAGAGTTAAAATTAATTATTTACTTTGACCACATTTTTTTAGCAGATTGTTAATCTAGACCAAACAAGAACTAAATAAACAAATAAACTTTAGAATCAAATGCGACTATTTTGTAAATACTTTTTATACATATAGTTTGTCTGGCAAGATGTATTGTGGAGTAATGTCTGACTTGTCGATTGTGTGCCATTCACTCCAACATGGCGAAAATTATGCAAATTGGAGTGAAGAGGTAAAGTTGTTCTTGATGGGCCAGGAGTGTTGGATAATTAATGAAGGTAAACCAGAGGGTATGACGAGCAAGAAGCAATATTCATCTTGTTTTGGTCTGGTGGGACTATGCATGCAATCACAGTGCATGTAACTGATAAGATGCGCTTCTATACATAGGAGCATTACACACCTAAGAAATACTAAATAATATTAAAAAAGAAAAATATTAAAATCACATCCATTATATTATCTAGTCGTGTACTAAAAGTATCTTTAGTGTTAAATTCTTGTATTTTTTCGGTACCAAATTATTTGTCTTTATTCGGAAAATATAACTATAATATGACTAAATAAAGAAAATATTGTCATTCTCTCTATTATTACTAAAATTTGAACTCAAGAGTTCTAGTCAAAATGAAATTGACCAATATTATATCCTTAAACTTAATTTCATTTAAAAATAATTTTAAAATAAAACCAATACACTCTATGTTACCTTTTCTCTATTCCAATGAATAAAGTGTCAAAACTCAAAACCCCAAAAGGCTGCGTCATTATGGTAAGTTAATTTTTCTTGATTTTCCAGCAGAATATTCACCTTTTACTGAATAAAAAATTGTTTTAACCCTTTAAAAAAATAATTAATCAAAATTAAAAAATTATTAATTTTAATTAATTTCTTTTTTTAATGGGTTTAGCTTTATTTTGGCAGGTGAAATGCTTTTAAGGAGAAGAGAATATGTGTGTATCAGAAAGCACCAGTTTCACGCCAAACTCTTTAAAAATAGAGTTTAAGCCAATTAGATAATGACACGTTAGTTGTCATGCCAGTTGAAGTAAAAAACCTGTGCTACTTTAACTAACTTTTAGTACTCGTGTTTCTTTTTGCAGTTTGGCCCTTGAATGATTAGTGCCACCTCCATTCCCATCCCCATCCACAAGATGCCTTGTTATATTTTTATAAAACACTCAAAAATTAACACGACATGTCGTAGTTATCAAGTTGAATGTGTTGAATAGTACAAAAAAATTATGTAATCGATCTTAAATGTATTAAAATAAAATCTAATTTATAGTTGCTAAATTTTTCAATACTCCAAGATAAGAGGCTTGTTTAAATAATTTGATATTCTATATAGAATAATACTATATGTCACCACATGTAATACACACTAGACACATCGATGTGGTAAAAATATTCGAACTCAAGAAAGTTGAAAACTCAAGCCACACTAAGTTCAAAAACTTGAGTTGAGCTCGAGTCAAAATTATATTTGAGAAAGATGAGTTCGACTAAAGAAGATACTCTCCTCAACATTAGAATATATTACATTCTAATAAGATGTAGAAGTATACAAAACTTGTCATGTAGTGAGAAGTCAATTTTAAATTTCAAATTTGGAAATGAGTTCGATCAATAGTAATATTAATGTTGTGTTTGACTTTAATTAAAATCAGTTTTTTTATAGACATTGATAAAAGTTGATGAAATGTATGGTTGAAAATTGTGAGTTCTGTTTGGTTAAATTGTATTATTCATTTTCAATCTTTGACTAAATAGTAGAATTACCCCCAATCTATTTTTTGTCTCTCTTTAAGAAATTAACAAATTTAGTGTATATTTGATAAATATTTTTGTAAATTATAATCAGTTGGTCATACGAAATATGTGGATAAAAAGTAAATAAAAATTATGAATCTTATGAAATATGTGGATGAAAATTCATTAGTATTAATATAAAATCATAAAACCACAAATACTTGAGCATAAAAGCATAACCTATGAAATATGCCCGTAATAAAACATGTTTGCCTAAGCTCCTGCATTTTGACAATGGCCATTAAATTTTAAAATTTACCTATGGTTACTTATGTTTGAGCCAACTCTATTACATCACGACATATTCCATTTTCTCATAATGAGGTTCTAGTTTTATACTCAAGTATTTGTGGTTTTACTATTTGTATTAATACTAGTGAATTTTCTTTAAGTTAAAAAAAGTTAAGTTAGTTGAATTATTATATTTGAGTTTGAAGAATTTTATTAATATTTAAAATTATTAATTTATTGAATATTAAATTTAGAATCTTCAAATGTAATTTAGATGTTTAACTAAAATCTTTAGCGAGAACTTGATGTCCAAATAACATTAAAATAAAAAAAAAAAAAGAGAATAGGATAATAATTAAAAATTAAATTTGAATAAAAATTTAATATTATTTTAAATATTAACAAAAAGATAAACATTTTTTAATTAAAAGTGTGCGCCTAGGCGTGACTAAGTGTGTCTAGGCGAGATTAGGCTCGTGCTTTTAGTTAAAAATATAGTTGACAAAAAAGTACACACTTAGAGTCTAAGCGAAGCGTGGAAGTCACACCATGCGCCTATGTGTGCTTTTTTAGAACCACAGTGGTACCAAAGCTTTTTGCCAAGCACATATTATGTTTTAACAACATTGCAGTATGAGGCCTTACTATCGGCATTCGTTTAGTCGAACAAATGAAAGTACAAAGGCTTTCGTGGCAAGCGATTCCCAACTAGTGGTGAGCCGTAGTGGCGTGAGCTTCTCCGCTAAGGAAAGAGGAATGGCTTCCTACCTCAAATTGGTGAGGATCTTATCTCGCACTACAAGAAATTGAACCGATTCAAGTGTCCAGGGGTCGATAACGCCAATGCCGATGCACTATCTAAACTAACAAGTAGCAAGGAAAATAGGCCATGAGCTTGTGGGACTATTATTATGGGACCTTGAAATTATAAACACCCAAATACACAATAAACGATTACTATTGACTACACTTGAAATTAAAACACACATAGGCGATTACTACGCCATTGCATGCATCCCACATTGTCGATAACGTAGCACAACATAAAGACTTTCTTACCAAGTCCATCACTCCTTATAAATAATGGAGTGCCTAGACTTGGAAGATTATTGTTATGCCCCTATCCCACGTGGCACTCCACGTGGGTAGGATCAAAGTCAAAGCTGCCTATTAGTCTGCCACCTCACCTTCGAAGAGGTTTGTGAAGGTTAATATAATAGTCCTTTTGTGCCGAGGCAATTGGTTAGACGAGGCTATGAGGTGTCGACCCTCGTTGCATACTGAGGAAGCCTCCCCTGCCAAAACCTGCTACTTTGTCATGAAAAGACTGATAGAACAGCCTGCGAAATGCGGTTTGTCATAATCATAGTCTCTTAGGTTGCGGTGAAAGAGACTTCATCATCAATGCCAATGAAGTGATACCAAAGACGTGACTCTATAGCTCTCTGGATTAAACCACATGTCGTGCATCGAAGTGAGGACAATCTAGTAGAATTTGTCTATAAATACCAAACTCATTCCCGTAAGAAAAAGATGTTGAATCGATGATTCTCACAAAAACAAGAAGTCCTCTATGCTAAATATCTTCTAAATGTTCGTTACCATATATTGAATTAGTTAGAGGTGGTCAAGCCATCATTTTCCACTATAGTGTATTCCCTCTTATCATTTGAATCACGTTTGTCTATCCATAGATACATTTACGTGGTTGAATAAATCACGTGGCGGTCCAAGTGTGCGAAGAGATACACGTGGGGGAAAAAGAAGTGGGATTCCTGTTGGCTGTCATTTTTAGAGGTCAACAATTCTGTTGAGGAAATGTTTAAAAGATATTAGCAAAAACGATTATATCAACTATATGAAAGCATTAAAATTGTAGAAAATAAAGAAAGTATGAGAACGAAAAAAGGAAGATATTATCCGTTGGTATCCTACCAAACCACAAACCTTTCAGAAAGTCAGCCTGCTTCTAAAGTGTATGTTGATCAGCCGTCGGATATACAAGAGATATCAACTTGGGGGCAAATTCTTTAATAGATCTCTACAAACCCTATTTTGGGAGCTTATCAATTGATTAATTGTGTTATCAAACACGGATGTGTTTCAAATGTCTAAAATAATCTCGTCATTCAAATGAATATTATTACTATAGAGTAGGATTCTTAGAGCATGTTTGGTTGGCTTTTTTTTTTCAAAATCCATTTCAGATTTAAGGCACCACTTTTTGACTATCCTCAATCAATAAAATAATTTGAAAGTTAAAAGACATTTGGTCAAAAAATGATTTGAATCTCAAAAAAAACTCATACTTGAAAATGGATTTTTGGTTGAAAAAGCAAAGAACATGCACTTAATCTAAACGCACTATCATTTTCACCTAATATTGCATTTGTAAACACAGATTTGGATCTAAAAGTCTGTCCTTTTAATGAGAAGAACAAGGATAAAACCATAAAAATAAGAAAAATTTAATGCCTTAATGAAAAAATACAATGTGTAATAAGGATGTCATGCAAGTATACCATAATTTCTCGGAGGATTGAATACAGCACATCCAAACAATTAAGATGTTTACCCTTTCTATATTCAATGGTGAAGCTGATTGGATAGGATGTCATCTCCAAAAGAAGTTCAAACGATTGATTTTTCTTAAAGCATATCAACACAAACATATGGCTCATGCACTTACAAACACGCCTGCATGTTGCTGTCCAGTACAAATCGGACATGTACATTATGGCCCCAAGAGATTGTGCTTCTTAGACTGTTAGACCAATTGTTTGTAGAAAGAGAAGAATTTAGGTTTATACTTGAGATAGACTTCCATCAACCTTGAACCATGGCAAGAGAATTTATGCTTGTCCACTTAGCTATTGTTATCAAACATATAGCAGTGGATTCTAAGGCAGTACGACCAACATGCACATCAAGCAACACAGATTTTTAATACATATGGACCAACATTAAATTTAATGGTCATATATTACAAACATTTTTGTGTTACATTTTGACTCGTAAAGACACAACCAGTATGTATTTTGTGCAAGTAACAATGATCCAAAAGCCTCGGGGCGTGAGATCAAATTAAGAGCCTATACTAACCCTTGTGCTGTTTCACAGTCACCAGACAGCATTCACATAAAACATACAACTATTTCTTCACACCATTATCATAGTGCCATGAGTGTAAATAGCAAGTGGCATCACTTATCTTCACACCATTTCTCTTCTTTAGTCTTTTCTTTTTCTATCAAACAACTTAGTTGGTGGAAACAAATCAACAATTACCAATAGTTCCTCATTCTTCGGCTTTCAATGATTACAAGGGAATATAGCAGTTCAAATGTACCACATTCCTGGATACTGTCTTTAGAATTCAATTAAGTTCATGTGATAAATTTAACTTGGGGTTTTCATTCAAGTAGAAATGTCAATTCTCCATACAGCTTTCACTACTATCATCTAAATGGAAATGTTAGTTTTGTGTGAAGCTTCTCTATTAATGATTATGCTGTTATTACTATTGTTACTCTTGTGACTCTTAGTGTTATCATTGTTATGATTATTCTCCCTCCATCTGGGAATCAATTTTCCTTTTGGGATGCTTGGACATGATTTCCTCCTACTTTAAACGTTTTCTTTCCGAAGAAAACCGTGTGACTCGTGAGATTGTTGGAAATTGGTTTAAATATGTCGAGAAATTAACTAAGTGTTAAAAATAACGCAAGTGACTCCGTGTCAACTTAGACAAATATACAAGACCCGACCCAATTCGTTTAGGCAAATTTGTTTGCCACTTGATGCCTCGGGGCAACGCCCGAGCAGGATTGACCGCCCGGTCGGTCGCGGGGTTCGACGGCGCCCCTCGTGTTAGCTCGGGGCAACGCGCCCAATGTAAAAATTCAGATTTATCTCAGATGTTTAAAGGGTATATTTGACATCTCGAAACCAATATCGAATGAATGAGAAATTACGAAAAGGACAAAATCGGGTCAAAGTTTGACCCATGCGATCGCATGGTTATTTTAATCTGCGATTGCAACTTGCTTAAAATTTTAACAGAATGTATTTTGGTCCTTCCATGCGATCGCAGGACGAAAAGCCTCTTGCGATCGCATGGTTAATCTGGATGAAGATCTGTTCCAATTTTTGTACCTTGCGATCGCAGCTTGGTTAAACCATGCGATTGCATAGGTTTCTTGTGTAATGATATGTCCTTTTGAAGAGTTGCACGTTTTGGTTCAATCCTTTTCGTTTTCAACCGATCTTCAGTGTTAAATAGGACATGTGGACGTCCATTTTTTCAGAGATTTGATACAGAAAACGTTTGCATAACATCCTTCATACTTCCTTACTTCTTGAATAAAAAATTCTTGCATCTGTTGCTTGAATTTCTGGTTTTCATATTCATTTCATCTTTTGGAGTACAAAACCGATTTCCGGTTCGTTGTGCTTATGGTTTGTAGTGCTTCAATCACAAGTAGGAAGCCGTTGTATCTTGGGAGTCATTTGCCATATACCGTAGGCACCTTTGCGGGGCAAAATAGATTTAAGGACAAAGAGTTCAACTCTTGCCTCGGTTTATTCATCCTTTACATTTTCGGTTTGTTTGATTGCTTTGGAGTTACTTTTCACATAAATCCGCCAACAAGATTCACACAAGTTAGAAGTTAAAAAAGACAAGATGTATCAAATATACTAACCTTTCCAACTCTTGCTGAAACTCCACACCATTTTAAATGAGCCCATTCAGATTTGAACTGAAGAAGTATTATTCATTTTGTGCTTTTATTATATATTTTTTTAATCATTGTCATCTCATACCCACCATATCTCATTATCCAAATTTTTTATCTCAAGCTTATAGTTAAAAAGTACATTTGTAATCTGTTTATTTAATATGCATGCATGACTTCATCGTTATAAAGCTAGTTTCTAATTCCTATGGGTTGATTGAGATAGGAGACGTACAGTTAGAATCGAGAAGATAATTGACAAATGGTAACCAAGGACTCAATGGCACCAAAGATGAACGTGCCACCTCCAAAAGGGCTCAACTTTTTGGAGGGACAACACCTTAGTATCCATAATAGAATATATGCACTTTATATACAGATTGCCTGCAATATATACCAACTTCCACACCATCTAGTCTGTCAATCTATGATAATTGAATAAGTTTTGATAATGTAGTGAAGACATTACAAAAATAGTAAAGATGTGCAAAATCACCTATCGAGTTCAGAAGGTTCACCTTATTGTGAGATTTATCAACTGCAATAACCTCTCCCTTGTCCTTCATGAGAATTGCAATTACAGTGGTTTTCCCTCCAGGAGCTGCACACATATCCAATATCCTTTCTCCTTCCCGAGGATCTATGGCAAAGACAGAACAGGGGCAACTTAGCAAAGGAAAACAAGGGCAAAAAGAAGAAAGAAGATTAGGAGCATGTTATTCAGAGAGAGGAGAATAGAAATGCATAGTGAAGTAATTTATACAGAAATAGCATTATTTAATACCAATACATTGTTGAATAGTAAATAATAAAAATTGCTGTGCATGAATAGGTAGCGAAGTATAAAGTTATCTATACATGCAGATACTGAAGATAGCACTTCACAAAATAAACACCCAAAAATAGATTTGTCTAAAAATTTAGAAGATATGACTCATGAGGACTGAATATTTTACTAGTTTTCACTAATGTCAAGCTCTTCAAGGGCATGGTCTTTGCAACAGTCTAAAGGAAAATCGCATGTTTGGCAGATTACCATATAGATTTCATTCTGTCTTTATCTTTTTCTTTTCCAGATCCTTCTTTTCTGTCTTGAAACCGACATTTTACCCAATCCAACCACAGTTACTCCAAGCACCCAACCTACCTCCTTTCCTTATATCTGCCTCTCTTTGGTCAAAACCTTCTATGTGCTTCAACTTCATGCAAAAAAGCAAAACCATGTATTTCTTACAAACTTCAGTCCCAAAAAATATCATAAAAATCTCTTGAGGAAGCTCCTGCTCTCAGTTTTGGTTTTGATTTTGGTTTTAGAAGTTTTAAGAAGCTCCCCTCATGAAAATAATTCATCTTTCAACACTTTCTTGTCAGTGCTTCATTGCACAATTTATGCAACTTAGCTAAGACACTTCACAATCTTTTCTCCCATACACGGTTCAAATTTTCAACACACAACATTCAACATGTTCTCTTTGGATAATATGGAAAACAAACATAAAGTCAATTTCCAAACTAACAAAAATCAAGGAAACTCATTCTATTTCAGTTTTTCTAATAAAACTATCAAAACTCTTGAATTTTACATATAATAGCATTAACATGACATTTTCTCTTCCAAGTGTATTGAGATTCAATCATTTTCTTAAAGATGAAGAATTGGATAAATCCAAAATTTTATAAATTTCTATCATGTATCAGAAAACTGTAGGAAATTGGTTTAAGAATTCGAGAACTTGACTAAGTACTAAAACGACTTCGTATCAACTTGGCCAATATATACAGAACCGGCCCAATCTGTTTAGGCAAAATAGTTTGCCACTTCGCCGCTTCACGAAAAAGGTCAGGTCGCGGGCGTCGAGGGGGCAGCGCCCCTCATGGGGGCAACGCCTCCGAAAGAGAATTCAAATTTCTCTGCATGTGTTGAAGAGTATATTTGGCATCTCGAAACTAATATCGAATGAATGAGAAATTACGGAAAAGGACAAATTTGGGTCAAGTTTTGACCATGCGATCGCATGGGTATTTTATCCTGCGATTGCAACTTGCTTAATTTTTAAACAGAACGTTTTTTAGTCCTACAATGCGATGGGAGAAGATAAAGCCATGCGATTGCATAGTTAGCCTGGATTAAATTCTGTCTTTAAAAGTGTACCTTGCGATCGCAGCATGGTAAAACCATGCGATCGTATAGGTTTACGCGAACAGAAATGTATTTTTGAAGTGTTGCACGAATTGGCTCCAAACCATTTCGTTTTCAACCGATCAACCTCTATATTTAGGATATTTTGGACGTCCTTTTTACAGAGAATTTATATGCAAACGCTTTAAAACTCATATATTCATATCTTGAACCAAAATTTATTGTATTTGTTGCATAAAAATTCTGGTTTTCATTTCATTTCATCGGTTGGAGTACAAAACCGTTTCTGGTTCGTTGTATTTGTGTTTTGAAGTGTTACAAACACAAGCAGAAGTCGTTGTATCTTGAGAGTCAATTGCTATAAAGTATAGGCACCGTTGTTGGGCAAATTTGATTTAAAGATAAAGTGTTCAACACTTGCTTCGACTTGCATATCATCCATTTCATTCGATTTTTTCTTGCTTTGGAGTCACTTATACAAAATCCGCCAACAAAAACAATTCCTAAAACTTTCCATTTTCATTTATTCCGATATTCATTGTACCAGATGAACTTTAAACTGTTCCCTAAATTTTGCAGGCTAAAGACTATTTCAGTTCAGAAAATAGCAAGAATGGACAAGTCAACATCTATTCACAGCTCTTTAGTACGATTGTCAAACCATTCTCGCGTATACTTCACACTAGACAAGTTCCTTAATCAGTGCAAAACATAAAATCCACTGGAGCAACTGAGACAGAGGTGTTGGCGGAATTCTGTGGAAGTGACCCAAAGCAATAATCAAGAATCGAAAATATCGAAAAGATGAATTAACCGAGGCAAGAGTTGAACTCTTTATTCTTAAGTCAATATTGCCCGCAAGGTGTTTTCGGTCTTTGGCAAATGACTTAAGATACAACGGTTTCGCTTAAGTTTTGTAGCACAACAAAAACTCAAGTACAGCGAACCAAGGATGGCTTTGTACTCCAACGGATGAATGAAATGGAAAACCAGATTTTGTGCAACTTAAATGCAATAAATTTGGTTCAAAGATGAAGTGTATGAATGCTTTATGTTTGCAATTGTTTTCTGTATCAAAACTCTGCAGAATGGACGTCCACAGCCCTTTTTAACGTTGGAGAGTTGGTTGGAAACGAAAAGGAATGAACCAAATCGTGCAACCCTTCAAAAGGACATGTCTGTTTCATCGAGAAACCTATGCGATCGCATGGTAACCAAGCTACGATCGTGATAGCACAAAAAATAGAACAAGACTTCATCCGAATAACCATGCGATCGCAAGGCTTTGCCTCTCCTGCGAAGGACCAAAATACATTCTCGCTAAAAAATTAAGCAACTTGCGATCGCAGATGAAAATCAACCATGCGATCGCATGGGTCAAACTTTGACCCGATTTTGTCCTTTTCGTAATTTCTCATTTATTCGATATTGGTTTCGAGATGCCAAATATACCCTTTAAACATATGCTGATAAATCTGAATTTTTGCCCCCACGAGGGGCGCCGCCCCTCGACCCCGGGCCGACGGGCGGGTCGATCCCCGCTCCGGGCGTTGCCCCTGAAGCGCGCGTCAAGTGGCAAACAATTTTGTCTAAACGGATTGGGTCGGATCTTGTATATTTGGCCAAGTTGACACGGAGTCACTTAGTTAATTTCTCGACATTTTAAACCAATTTCCAACAAGAGGACCGGTTCATTATACTCCATGTCTTGAAGGCAATCATTAAGCCACTTAAGTCTGCTTCACTTTTTGCTTTCATATTTTCAATATTGGCGGCAGAGCAACATCAAGTTTTGGTGTGATTGATTAGAAAACACTGGTTCTGAACTTTAGTAACACATAATAAGAAAAGGACAAGATGTTTTAGAATGAGTGTTGACATATAAAGGTGATCAAAGACAACATAAATTGATGATCTAATCATCTAAACAGAACATATAAGAACTAAAGTGCAAAGTTACATACCTAATGCATGGGCAGTTATAATGCTGGGCATGTTCTGAAGAAATATTTCCCCCTCGAGTAAATCTGCACCCCGAAGAATTAAATATTTTTAGTTACTATTTTAAAGATACCAGTACCTACTAACCACTATAGTTGGACATGAGAAAATTGGACCACAAAGAAAGAATAGTAAAGCCAACAAATGAAAGCCTTCTTTATGATGCTGAAGTCAGTCACCACTATTTTGTATCACTCTTTGGATGTCTAATTTCAACTATTGAACCTATAAATAGCAAGCCCTCTTCATCTGATTCAGAATAAATAAAGAGGATGACAACAAAAAATACTTATATTGTGCAGCACTGCCAGTAAAAATCAAATAAGCTGAATTATGCATGATGTCAAACATATAGTTTGAGTATTATTCATCATGATGATAAATATGGGGAGGCTGCACTCCTCTTTTCTTCTCTATTTCGTAGCTTTCTATTTCATTTCTTCTTTCCTGTTCTGCAAGTAAGCTCATAGAAATTTTAGTGTACTAAGATTGATGACTCTATTATCAATGGTTTGGTTTCTGCAGATTAAAGTCAATAACATTGGGTGTAGATATATAAGGTTACTACAGGAAATCCAAAAAAATACTGGGGGCCATTTCCAAAGAAGACGGTTTGATATCATTCTTAAGGTCCATATGTATCACAAATGATGTGGATATGTATTTCCAAGACAGTTTTATTTTCACAAGATCCTTTTGGCAAACTCTTGTAAAGGAATAAAGTGGCAATCTTATGTGATCATGGTCCAACAACCAGGTTGCCAAAATGTAAATGGAGTACATATGCTCAACACATACTCTCGTGAAAACCATACCATGAAAGGAAGGTAATTTATATACTCTATGAACCATATCCACTGTAACTCCTTCAGATACACGAAAGACCTCAGCTCTGGACGGCATTGTGGTTCCTTGGCCAATGTAGAGGCCCTTCCTTCCAAAATAATAAGGATCTGCAAACAAGTTAATACAACCTATCATTAAAGTTCCCCGACACTCTTCTTGAACTATGTTAAATGGACTTGGGCACGTGTCAGACATGGGTACGTCTAATTATTGAATTCATCAGTTATTTCATGATTAAGAAGTTTACAGGTCATACACTTGTTCAAGTGTTGATACAAGTGACACAAGTACTTGAGCCTCCATACAAGGGTCCAAGTAGCGTGGTCTATGAACATTAAAGTGAGGTTAGAAAGGCAGATTCTGCAGACAAGGGAAATAAGCGACTGCAAATTGCAACTTGGGGAGACGAAAATATATACAGAAGAGAAGGAAAAAGAACCGGATACTTGTAGTCTAATACTCATAGATTTCATCGATTAGGCCAGATACTTCTATAGTTTCAGGCCTCAGAAGAAATAAAACCTCAATGCAGCTATTTAGACAAGCAGCAGTATACGTCTCCATGAAACTCATAAGAAACTAATATTGTACACAATAGTACCACATCTTTAACTATTGTTGCTTATTTGTCATCCTATGAAAGGATACAGTAATGTAATGTTAGCAGTATTATAAGCTAGAAGTAACATAGCAAAAAAGTAAAGATCTGCTTCTTGCCTTGGTAGAATAAATATTGCACTTATGCATCTGTTACATCACCCATCAATCTAAAGATAAAACTAATGAATTTTAAAGCCTGCAACCAAGGAAGCTCACAGAGCAGAACCCCATATCTTGTAAAATGCTGCTTAGAAATAATATTAAAGTATAAAACAATCTGTGTACTGGTTATACTTGTAAAATGTGAGAAGATACAAAGAGGACTGCAAAAAATAAGGAAGCACGGGGTTCTGGACATGATGTCGCATATCTACTTTCAACAATCTAGAATCCATTCGATATTTTATTATAAAGATTGTTATTCGGCACTTCAACACAGAAAAATAATAAAAGGGGCGTACAGAGTATATAAAGCACAAAATAAACCCAGACGGGGAGAAGTGATTCATCCAGTGCACACATCAGAACTTAACTTAATTCTTAAATGACAAGTGGGACAATTAAAATTCATTCCCATCCAGCATTTTAAGGCCAGATGTATTGAGATGCAAGCATAGAAGTTTCGTGCACGGCAGTGAATACATGAAGTTTAAAAAACTTACCATTATACATGTTAAAACAAAATGACACAAGAAATAGGGAATAAATCCAGTATTTCTTCCGCAAACTTATGGGGCGGGGTTACAAAGGATCTCTTTCACTTGATAACTGGAACAAAATTCATAATCAAAAGCCGAAACTAACAACAACTGTTTGATGTTCCTTAATAACATTTGCGGTGAACAATAGAAGGTCCAGTTTCATCGTAATCTGCTTTGGTTACATGTTGATTTTGAGGGAACACAACTTTGGCTATTATGGCGCCTCCCACCCATGCTGAAAACTTGCTTAAGTTCTCCGGCATATATTCTGGAGGCTGCAATGAACAAAGTATTAGAATGAACCATATATTTATGCCTGAAAGTGTGCAGCACTGCAAAAATAGTTTCAGATAAATAGATACAACGACAAACCAACTGTGTGCACATAGAGAGAGAGAGAGAGAGAGAGAGAGAGAGAGAGAGAAGGGGGGTTGTTTAGAGGAGACGACATGTGTATCATAACATAAGCAAAGGGATTCAAGGAAAGAACCAAGTAAAAACATCTCCGCTACTATTGTTACAACCAAATAGTAGCAACCGTATTTTGGAGAAAATAAGCACTTTAGATATCATGGATTATCCCACGTTTTCTCTAGTAATGAATTTTTGTGAAAGAGAAAATTAGGAAATGATGTCTAGCCACAGAAAATCAAATTGCAGTCATTGGATCCTCCATAATGTATGATATTCCAAGGAGAAATTATATAGAATAGAAAGGAAGAAGCTAGCCACAGAAAATGAAATTGCAGTAGTTGGATCCTCCATAATTTGACATTCCAAGGCAAAATTATATAGAATAGAAAGGAAGAATCGGTCTTTTTGCTGCAAGAGAATCGTGTGTCCGGGATCCAATCAGATTAACCAATGTAAACCAACAAGGAGTTAAGCAAGGGCCAGGTTATTGATGAAAGAACCTGGTTGAAGTCAGTCTTGTATCCAATTCTGTCAGTTGAAGGATTTATTTCTGTCATCTCACTCAGACCATCATACCTTTTGATTATGGTATGTTACTAGTCTTCCTCTCACCCTCCTTAATCTATCCATCCGATTGCTTTCGGGGAAGGAGCACTGCCAAATTTCAGGATTTGAGATATGAATCAATATGATCTTTATAAGGCTCCTCCACCAAATGAAATCTGATAGGATCCGAAGAGACTGTGACTTCATCCATAGGATCCCAACCACCGGGATTGATTGAAAGTTTGATTCTATATCAAAAGTCTTTTCGTTGTCACCACTTACCGTCATCTATATGGCGATATTTCTAGCTTTCACCAAGGCTGCAAAGCACCTATACACAAACTAGACAATATAGGTTGCCAACTTGAAAAGCTTATAGAAGATAATATCCATTGTATCTTAATGCCATTCTCGGTATCAAAACACTCCAAAGCAGTTTTCCTCCTTTTTGGGTTCAATAGAAATTTTGTTTTCTAAAGATCAATTAACTTTTTAACTAATATAATTGAACAAATGCGAAATCTTGAAGAGTTGGTTCCAACTGCCATCTTCATCTAATTGTCAAAAGAACATGATATCTTTTGCAGACTTGATCAACAAAGGATGGTTAGTTGAGCCACATTTATGAGGAGGAAGCAGATGGAAATTCATTATACTTGATAAAAACTAACCAAACAAGAACAGTCCAGAAGGGCACAATTTTGATTGAGCACAAAAGAAAACTTAATCGTAAAGTGAAGTTATAAGCCAAACGCATATATAATGACTCGCTTATATTAAGTTACCTTGACTACACAAGGACGAATTGCTGAGGAGCAAAGACTAGCTTCTTTCTGAAACCTGTCTTCAAAACCTGCAACATCAAGCAACAAATGATTGGTGTAAGCCACTTAAAATAGCAGCAATCATTTGCATAACTTAAAAACACTCATTGCAAAATCATTTCGACCAAACAGGTATCTCCATTTAATCTTCTAAATTCGACTGTAGCCTAACTGAAAAAGTGCAAAAACAATTTTCCAAAACCAACCTACTGCCAATAATATATTATTATTGCATCTAATTTTTCAATCAATAGGAAGGCTGGAGCCTACAAATTGGACAAAGGATTCGTTGCTTATGGCATAACTTTTCACCAACTACAGAAGATCCCACTTGATACTAAGTTTTCCACAATAACCAGCACAGTGTATGCTACAAGAGAGATGCTGAAATTCAAATTTGAGACAACCTTAGCTTTCCAATTTTCAGTGTTAAGAGTTGGCAAGTTATGAAGTTTGTATGAAAATTGCTGATGTCAATAACTGATTGTAATATCTAAGCACTTCAAAATAGTAGTTGAAAACTGACTGGTTTTTATAATTCCCAATGATACTAATAAGTACGGAAGGCAGTGGAAAATACTATGCAACATATTTGGTGTGATGGAAGACAACCATGACAAAGTGCTTCTGGAAAGAGAATCTACCAATGATCATAAAATCAGGCAGCTAATAACATAAAACAAAGAAAGAAAACCATGATGACGCTATATATTTCATTCAGTTGACAGAATATGACAAAACTTCACCACTCATGGAAGCAGTTCCACCACAAAGTACTGTATTTTCCAGCAGCTGTCGGTGATTCTCGGAGGACACTGTTGAAATACAATGAACCAGCTGTTCAACTACTCCATGTGCCTGTAGACCCAAAATAGATGGTTGGAATAAGGCTTCCCCAACAGTATATCTTGCTCTTCCAATTTTTATCACCTGAAACAGAAAAACATTAAGTCGGACTTTATTTGTATCGTCACTTAATTGCTCAAGAAGAGAAAAGGAAAAACAAATGGAACAGAGAGAAAGCAAAGGCCATCGGTCCAGTATGACAAAATGCCATGAAAACCTCTGAGCATATTCGATGTTCCAACTTGCATTAAAAGGTGACCAGAGATTCATTAGTTTACAAATGAATTGATTTTGATGTATTAACCTGTCCATCAGGCAGGGTGTGTTGCTCCTCAGGGCATGACAGCTGGAGTTTTTCATAAGCAGCATCATCCTCAGCACAACATGCATATTGCTCCTTTATTTTCTCAACATCAGAGATGCTAAGGTTCACAAGAGGATAGGATTTACCAAGTTCTTGTGCAAGCAGGTTCGTCAAATCCAAACCACCTAGTTCAAATCTTCTTGAAGATATTTGCTGAACAGCACCTTCAATTACTGTTGCAATATCTGAAAGTATGCAAAACCAAATTAAATTGCGAGAAAGAAAAGAACCCTTGACCTAAGATTGTCTCTATCATAAAAGCTTTCAGTTCCTTATTCACAACACTAAAAGCTTGATGGATAAAATGAGATGAAGACTTTATCGAGTTCTGATAACACAGGTCTTAAAAGAGATGTAGATCATAATTACATAGTAAAGCACTGATTAGTAAGAGAGATAAAAATGCCAAGTGCCCTTCACATTACAGATTATTTCAACGGCAAGATTGGTATAGAAGGAAAAAAAAAAAGGAAGAACAAGAAAGAAAACAAAAAAAGACACAAAGTCACATTCTACCCCAACACCTGCAGCCACGCTGCCCTCCCTTTCACCCATCACCCCGAGCCCCTCCCCTGCTGTGCTCCCTCACATTTTCCCCTATCCTCTCCCGCCCAATCCCAACTGTCCACTTTGTTCTTCGATTGAAATTTACCAAAAGAAAATTCTGGAGTCACCTGGAGGCCGTCGTTACTAAAAGTTGCAGGCTTTTCAACCTCAAAAGTGTTGAAGTGTGTGTACCATGGGAAGTGCCATGTTATTCATTGAAAGTTTTGAGTTTCTGAGCTGTAGAAATAGCTAAAAACAGCAAAGAATACCCATAGAGGTGCCAAATTTTTCTGTCAGTTTCCCATTTCATGTGGTTGACAGGTCGGGGTGGAAGAGAAATATGGAAGGAAATCAATGTGCATATTGTTGGAGCATGCAAGTGTTTCACTATTGTTTGCTCCAGTAAAATATTGCTCGAGGGACATATAGGATAGGTTTGAACTTTGAACTGGTTATTGGTTTACCTTCGCACTCCTAGCATTGTCCAGAACTTGCCCCTGTGCCTACTCTAGCTAGCATAATACTGCTCCATCGTCTGTAGATTCTGTAAAGGTGACATTTTTCTAAATTTTTATCGAAATAAAAAATGACAAATCAAGGAACATTATCTGTTACTTGTGGAGAACCATGCATAGGGTGGTAGGGGAGGGAAAATGTGACAGTGGGATTGGGCACAGGAAGAAGATGACAGCAGCTGGAAGTGGGGTTTGCTCTGGGGAAAGGGAGAGGGTGGCGGGGCTGCATGGTGTGGGGGTGGGACAACCTTTGCCATTTTCTTTTGTTTTCTTTTTGCCCGAAGATTTATTTATTTTAATTTATTTCTCTCTTTCTGTTTAGTTTTTTTTTTTTCCTTTATTACAATTTTTCAAGTTCCCCACCTCAACCTTGAAACTGTTTGTTACGTGAGAGATGGTGTAAGGTGCAAGGTGCAAGGTGCAAGGTGCAAGGTGCAAGGTGCAAGGTGCAAGGTGCAAGGTGGGCCGTGCCAGTGTAGTCATCCCAGATTTAGACAGCCCGGCATGGGGGCCATTAGGGCATTGCTGTCTCTAATATTTTTTTGTTCTTTGTTATTTATTAAAATTAAATAAAACAAAAAGCAGCCCACTTGGGAAAGACCCCGCATGGCTTGGTAGGCCTGGTTGGGCAGTGCCTGCGCGGCCTAGCCCATTTGACACCCCTAGACCAGCGTTAGCCCTTTTAATTTATTCCCTTCAAAACAATATTTCATTCTCCAATAGAGCAACCCACTTTCTAACAAGCAGGCTTCTATATTCTTGTGGAATATCATCCCTTCAGCACAGTCAAAAGGAAAAAACATCGATTGTCTAGGGAGGGTGTATTCAATTAAGATTTGGTAGGACTTTTATAGAGTTTAAAAGTCTAGGTGTATTCAATTCAGACTTTTTAAACTCCATAAAAATCTTGAGATATTCAATATAAATTTTTATAGATTTTTAAAAAGTCTTATAAAGTCATGCAATATTCAATTCAGACTTTTTAAAATCCTACAAAATTAAGAGGTATTCAAAATGTCTATTTGAAAGTTTTTTACCCAAAAGAAAAAATAGAGTGAGTTATATCATTAATTTTCAACGTAGTTTACTCGCAGCAATTAAATAGAAAATTAATTTTTATGAATATATTAATATTAATATAATTAAATAAATTATTATTAAAATTTTCTCTTGCGACAATTTTTTTTAATTATGGGATATTAAATTTTTAATTGAAAAAACAAAGTCTATAAAAGTGTATAAAAGTCTGTGAAAGTCTAGGAAAATCTTTCAAAATGAAATCTATAAAAATCCATAAAAGTTTGTAGGAGTCCGTTAAAATTTATAAAAGTCAATAAAAATTAATGAAATCCATCAAAGTAAGTCATTTGAAAAATGTTAATTAAAGTCTTTAAAAGTCTAAATTAAATACACCCCTCTAGGTTATCAAAATTAGGAAAAAACCCAACCATCACTCACACAAGTACTCACAAAATATGCTTGAGAGCAGAACACGGTCATAGTAAAATAACTCTGTAGTGCAAAGACCAACCAATTGAAATGTATAGCCCAAAAGAAGCATACATGTGTTCTTAGCACAACGTGAAATTTTAACAATAATATTTACAGAAACAACTACTTAATTTGCACATACCCATCTTGCCATGACCAATATCGACAGTGCAGCCTGAGATACGTCCTATTGCATAAAGTGATAACACTGCTTGGTCAGAAGCGTAAAAACCTGAGATGTTAAATCTTTCAAACATCAACTGCACCAACTGTTCTCTTGCAGCCTGATAATAAGATAGATGAATCAACTATGTGATAAAAAAGATATCACCAAAACAATAAAAAAATTCCACAAAAAAGAAATTAATGAAATCAATTGGTTTTTTTTCCATATCACTTGAGACTTCGCATGCTTTCAAGTGCAATATGGACAATGGATTACTATAGTCCTTCAAGAAATTTCATAAGCTACGAATTTAAAGTCCAAATCAAGGCTCTCGTATATTTTTTTTTCCTTTTTAGTTTTCTTGGGTGCTAGTCCTCACATCATGACATGATACAAAGTAAAGCTCTCTTCCTCCCTTCTCTTATTCCTCCAAATCTACATTAGCTTGGGGTCCACCTATCTTTGTTTTTTGTATAGATCCTATTGGAACATGAGATTCAAGAAGGCAATTAGAGTACTAAAATCTATGACCAGAAATAAATTTCATACAGTGATCCATAGACACATACAAGAAAGACGTTAAATCATCCCGTCTAAAAGTTGAAATAGTTAGAGGGAACAAATTTATTTATTTAAATTTAGTCTTCAACAAGCACGTGCAAGCAAGATTCATTTTTTTCTTTTCTTTTTTGTCTAGTTCACTAGAAACTAGAAAGACATGAAAAGACTTGACCGAACCTTCGGAGTTGAAAGTGGATCAGCAAATAAAATTTGCCCTTCATTTCCAATTTCCCATCCAAGACCATTATAAAGAACATGGTCTAACAAATCTTCCATGGCGTCCCAATCGCTGATAAAGCCTCGGACGATGGGATCAATAATGATCTCATGCAAAGAAGCTTCAGTCGAAGACTCATCTGCAGGTAGACATTTCATCTGAGTTGGAATTATCTACAATGTGAATTGAAAAAAGTTAGTTAAAGTAAAAAAGAAAAGAACCTTCAATTTCAAACATATATGACGGGCTAGAAAGAAACTAATGAACTATGGCAAAAAAATCTGAAAAGAAAATATAAAAAGAAGAAAATACCTCACCAGCATGATTAACAAACAAAGTCATTGATAAACAAAGAAATGATCAGTTAATTCAGCCATTTCAGAAATCTAAGTCCATTTTTTGAATAAGTGTTTTCTAAATGGGCATTTAGGATTAAAACATTGAAATAGTTAAGCAGCAAAGCAACCTAAAGACGGTAATCATTCAACTATTAATGAGAAATTCAATTGAAGGGGCATGGATCGTCGTCAATATGAGGATCTATTATTCTTTGCAATCAACTTCAATAAATCAAATGAATTTCGTCACTTATTTCACACAAATCTAGTAAGATAAACCTCATAGTTATTCAACACCAACAAATGCATTTTGAAATGCTTGTAAACATGGTATATTTGTGGTGCATTAACATTGCACTAACTGCCATGTATTATGAGATGCATACATTGCATTCACTAGAACACAATTAATTTCATCTGTTAGTTGTGATATAGGCACCTCGATAATGGGTTTATATAAGGTGTCTCAATCATTATTACTCCACATTTCTACTTAAGGAAGAAAATTTGAAAATAATTTCTTTGATGTTCTCATTTGATGTTCTCCTTATGTTAACATTGTTTGCCAAAACCCCTCAAATCCTAGAAAATCCATTGAATAATTGAGCCTCAAGTCTAAACTGAAAAAAAAAAAAAAAAAAAATACCCATAATTCAACATTAAGGTAGATGAGTTCTAATTCTAGCATATTCGGCTACAACAACTCAAGTGGTGAAATACAAAGATTTAACCAACATTACTACACCCTTTCAGGCTTCAGCTAATAAATATACAAAGAAAACTTCATTATATCCAAACGCTATCATTTGATGGAGGAGAAAAATGAAATAGTGGTTGTTACAATAGGATATACTTTGTAATCAGAATAACCAGCTTTCACCAATTTAGAGCTGACATCCACCACCACGGCTTCCATACTGCAACGAGGGAATGCCAGTGGATATTATGGCCGATCAACTTGATGAATAAGGGTAGGAAGTTTGGTGTAGGAGGAGTGAAGAGATAGGGTAATCCAAATGACCAGTAAAACCTCTTTTTCTTGGAAAAAGGACGAGCTCCAGATGGATTGGCTTATTTTCTTGCACCTAATGTGTTTGAAGGTCATCTTTCTTATAAAAAAGGTTAAAACTAGTCGAATGAAAGGCCAAAAGAGAGTAGCGTGGCAGGGGAGACCACAGGATGGTAGAGAAATATATACATGTTATATGCATTGCATATTTTAATTTTAATGGAAATATTTTTCTCACATTTATTAAGCATAATACGTTCACATGCACAGTGTTGTGAAGCCATTACCCATCATAAACCTGCTTGGATGCTCACTTGAACATTTTCTGCTTCCTCCATTTTGCTACATAAGATTTCCTATAGTTTTGTTCACTTCTTTTATTCATCTAAATTTCTAGTTATTATACTATCACCAATTTCTATAAAATTTACTAAATGAGACTTTCAACATGAATACCGGCAAAGCAAACAAAACACAACAAAATACCAACTATTCTCGACGAATATATAGTATCTGATAGATATGAAGACATTTATATCTCCCTAGTTAAAAAGTATTCTTTTGCGATCAATCTAAAATATTTAACAAGTCAATCAAAATGTGAAAAATAGATTTTCATGCATGCTTCATGAAAATGAAATGTATTTGAATGTTCTCTCTGAACAATGCATTACTATTGGGCTAAGTGCTATGGCTTTGGAGGTGCACCAAAGCATCAACATGTTTTCAAAAGTACGCAAACCATACATAGAAAAATAAACTGCTTGTTACCATCCAATTTCCAACAACCAACTGCCACCAATGTATTTCAAGGGTTATGTGGTCAAGGCCAATAGGAGAGAGTGTGCTGAAGGACATCCACAGTTGGGTAGGGTAATCCAAATCAGCACAAGATCATTCTTTTCATGGACAAATGACAAGTTTCGAACATAATTTGTTCATGTGATGGTACTTTTGAAAGTTCAATCGTAAAAAGTAAAACTCAAAATTACTATGCAAGTGTTCAACATTGTTTTTTTGAATCTAAAAAGTAAAACCTTAAACTACCAGGATTACTGAAACGAGTTTCACATAGAGACATTTTGAAATATCTTTCACTTGATTCGGGATAACTTCCAACTTAGAATATGATTGCTGAAAAGATGGAATAATGGAAATAGTGAAATTGCTATTCTTCTTATGTGCATTGCCTAATATAATTTTGATGGAAATGTATATCTTATATTTGTACAGGCACATACATAATCATGCACACACTCTAATGTCACTGAAACCATGGTCTACCACACCTCTCTCTTGACACTCACTTTATTATCTTTTCCTTCCAACTTTTGCCATATAAGATTTACTTTTTATGTTTTTGTTCTCTTCTTTTATACATACACTACTCAGTTCATAATGCAATGAAATGATCATTGATGTAGTAGATAATAATTCAAAGTATTTCCCTTTTCTCAAAGAAAAATAAATGAATAAGCGTCTTTTGGAAATATTTGTTAAATATAAAAGGAAAATTTTTTTACTACAAATACCCAAGCAGCAATGAAATCTAAAACATATTGAAATCGACCACTCATGATAAATTCAATAGACGTGAGGATCTTTCACTCGCTCACGCCATTCAACTTATGCAGCAAAATGCATCTTCTGCACGCCAACAAGTCAATGAAAAGGGGGAAGAAACCTAGATCCCCCTTGTGGTTGTTTCATGGTAACAAATGCATTTGTATTTTATTTATCTTAGCATGCATTACCATTCTGCTAAGTATAATTTTCAAGGTGGCCTCAGCATCAACTTAATTTTCAAGCGTAGGCAAGTCAAGTGCACAAAATTGCTGCTAGTTAGGGTCTTCAAGTTAAACAACCGACTGTACTAAGATGCTAAGGAAGGAATCAAAGTTCACACTATTGGGACCTAAAATCTGAGTTTTTCTGTTATTCTTGCATTTTGACGGAAATTCAAACCCTAGAAAACACATTAATTAATTCATCCTGAAAATCCAACCTAAAGAACACCACTTCAAGAGTGATTCAAGTACATTCAACCAGAAAAACTCGAAAAATGTGTGAAATTAAAGCAACCCTTCTTCGTTTAACTTCAGTTACGAACTTCCCAAAGCAAATTATCCATTTTTTAATTATTATTAATAGAGAAACCAAACAAAAAAAAAAACAATGAAATGAAAGGTGAATTACCATAGAAGGAGGGTGGTCGGGAACAGCAAAACCAGCTTTGAGGAGTTTAGAACCAGCATCAACAACCACTGCCTCCATCGTCGCGCTTGTGAACAGGTGCTTCTTGGGTTTTCGCGTGTGGGGGTGGGTTGGGTTGGGGGGGGTTATCAGGAAGGGGTTTGGAAAGGAGAGGGCAGCGATGACACGTGGAAGCTGCTACATAGGCTGTCTGGTATCAAGTTTTCAATTTACTAGTATATACCGCTTACTCGTGGTGGAATCCGACAGTAGGGTTACGTTTCAACGTAAATGAAAAATCAATATCACAAAGCTAAACTGCAAAAGAATAACAAAAATAGTGATTAGTAATTATATATATATATACACACATATTAACAAATACAATTTAAACTAAAATTAATATTTACCATGAATCGAAAAGGAAAATGTTGAAGAATCATAAGAACCGCAATAATCTAATTGTCATCGTCTGGAAAAAAATATTAAACAACAATATTAAGTTTTTAATATAAGCTATATTATTCAAATTTTTTCCTTTTCAATAGGTGTTGAGCATTCTACAAATATATCGAATTGGAACCATGTTTTGGGATGATAAATATGGAACACTGGGATTATTTTAAAGGTAAAGCTATCGAGAAGTTCATTATTTCCATGATTCATTTGTCCTTTTGTGATAGAAAGTGGAGGTTTAAGAAACTTCATGTTCAAAATAAGAACAGGGTTCATTTTCAAAACCACCAGCAAAAAAATCATCATCATGCCAAAGCTCTTCTAAAGGTAAAGCTATCGAGAAGTTCATTATTTCCATGATTCATCTGTCCTTTTGTGATAGAAAGTGGAGGTTTAAGAAACTTCATGTTCAAAATAAGAACAAGGTTCATTTTCAAAACCACCAGCAAAAAAATCATCATCATGCCAAAGCTCCACACATATCTTCAAGAAATTTCTTTTTTCAATCTTAAATTTGACTCTACTTTGCATATTGTACAAATTTGCACATTCTACTCTCATGCTAAAAACATTAACATAACCAAATTTCTTTTAATAAATAAAAATTCAAATTTCTAAAAATATACTCTATTATTCAATTTTTTTCCTTTTCATTAGGTGTTGAGCATTCCACAAATATATCGAATTGGAACCATGTTTTGGGATGACAAACATGGAACACAGAGATTATCTCCAAAGGTAAGGTTCTCCATAAGTTCATTATTTCCATGATTCATCTGCCCTTTTGTGATAGAAAGTGGAGTTTTAAGAAAATTCATGCTCAAAATAAAGAGAATAGGGTATGTATATACATTTAACGAAATTATCAATGGAAACAGAAAGAATGTTTGAGTGCATTCATATTATCTAGCTATCACTTTCTAGTTTCCTTCTAACTAGTCAATCCATTCAAATTAGGTCCTTGGGTTCTTACTTCATAGATTCACAACAAAGAGACTTAACAAATTAAAGGCTGCAAAATTAAGTACTTAAATGATTAATTCTATTAATATTTTGCAATGATTAATGTAGTTACTATTAATACTAACTTAAGTACTTTTTAAAGGAAATAAAAAAGTGGTAAATACGAATAAGTTTAAGATAAAATAAATAAAAGTGGGATTAAAAAGAAGGGTTAATTACATTAATGTTCCCATTCTTTCAAGTTTGTAACAATATCATCCTCATTCTTCTATTTATTCTCACATACAGTCCCCACTCACTGAATCTGTCAAAAAGTGCCGTTAAATGGGTTCACATCACTCTTTTATCTTTTTAAACAAGGACATTTTAGGCAAACCACCTAAAAATATTTCTTTCTTTATATAGGTTTAAGTTTAGAGGTGGAATCCGAATTTGCGTTAATTGTTACTATGTTTCTTTGACATTGAAGGCAATGTAATATTTAAGTTTGGTAGAGTCTGAATGACACGACCCGTCCCGAATCAAATATACAAAGTTCTAAATCTATTCCAACATTTTCTCATCAAAAACACAGCAATGTATATCAAAATTGTTAAATGCTTACTGATTAGCTTACTAATTAAAGACTTGTGCACAGGAATGTGCAGAAACTCCCATGACCTAAATTCTATTTTATTTGCACATTTTCTAAGCAACTACAAATCAAAGTAAACATAAAAAATGGAAAAAAATGGAAAAATAACCAAAGAAAAAGAAAATACCTTGCATAAACCTTGGTCGCTGCGGTGATGTCTCGTAAATCATAGGACTAAAATTCGAAGCATTATAGTAGTAATTCAAAATCCCAGCCTTAACAAACCTATAGATAAAAAACAGAATTTGGATCAGTCTCGTCTGTGCTCAAATAAAACTCCATAAACCTAAAATCTAGAAAATGAATATTCAAGAAAAAAAAAATAAAACCTATAATAGAGCTTATTTTGTAGTGTTGAAAAAAGCTAAACATGTTCGAATATCGGTTATTTTTAATCAAGAACAACAAATACTGCATACTTTTAAAAAAATCTCCCAATAATGAAAAAATGGAATCCCGCAATAATATGCAAATCGCAAACCCAGATACTCATTAAAATAGAAAGTTAATAATGATCAGATTGAACAAATAAATGGGAAAAAAATATCAAAATCAAACCTGATGGAAATTGAGCATCCACTACCAAAAATATAACAGATCTGAGACCAAAAAATGGATAATTATTGTCTATAGAAAAGACCAAAAAAAATTGAAGAGACAGATAAATTTTCGTAGCCTAGAGATCATAGATCGTTGCACACGGATGCTGATTTTGGATGGAAATTTTAGATTACCATAGCGTGGATATAGATTCGAATGTGGAATTTGTATTTTCGATTTGTGATTTTTTTATTGTGATTGCCTGAGTTGAGGATTGGATTGGAATTTGTTGTGAGGATGAATTCTTTATTTTGGTTCTAAAGATAGACATATTAATGAATAGGAGGTATAAGTTTAAGCTGCTTCTCAAACGTATTTAGATAGAATGAATTGAATTATTTAACAACTTCATTTAGTATTACTAGGGTTGGGCGTCGGTTGGGTCGGGTCGAGTCAATTTTGTGCCCAACCCGAAACCAACCCAAAAAAATTGATTTGACGAAAATCCAACCTAACTCAATCGCCTTATTTGGTATAAACCCGACCCAAACCGACCCGTGGGCATTTCGGTGGGGTTGGGTCAATTTGGTCGGTTTGGACTGAGCCCAATTTGTCATTTTCACATTTTATTTCTAGTAGTATTTCTGGACCCAAAAAAACTGTGGATAAATTTATCTGGACCCTAAAAAACTATGGATAATTTTTTTTGGGCCCAACTCAAATTTCTATTCCTTTGTGCTGTTTTTTGCTAACAGGTAAGCACATTTGAATAATGAAATGTGATTATATCACTTTGTAGTCCAAATAATAACTTCAAACATTCAATAGATAATAAAAATTGATTCGATAATAATTCTTAAATTGAAACAAATTTAACCTAAATATTAACGACTTATAATAGTATAGTCATCCAAACTAAATCAAAAAATCTAAATATTACAGCTAAATCAAAAAATCTAAATATTATAGCCAGCTTCAAAAAATTAAAAATGTAAAATATTACATTCATCCATCTTCAAAAAAATGAAAAATTGTACATTTGTCCATTTTCTTCACTCTCTTCAATGGCCAATGAACAACATTAAAAATAAAAAAAAAAAAAAAAAAAAATTGAACCTACAATACAAGTATACAACCCAACATTCTGCTCAAAATCATCATAAAAAAAAATTCAGCAAAATAAAAAATTAAAAAAGGAAACTAATACTACAAGGATATTTTTCATTAAAATGAGGTCAAAGTTCATTCATAAAAAGCTTCTACGTAGATCCAATAGTTTCTGCAAACAGCCATAAGCATCCATTTCATTTCTCTTAAAGTCACAAGAACAAATTTATTAATATAAACCTGTCAAAATGCAATCTTAGAATGAAAATAACGTAGAACAACAATTCCATCTGATATACACAATTATTATGCACGTTTAAGAAACAGTGTGTCATCTACCAAACAAAATTACACTAAGAAGAGCAAGAATATTCAACACAATATTTACAATACTATATCAAAATCATTTTCCGTTCTATACATACTTCAAAACATTCAAATTCATAAACCTCATCAAGCCCAACTACCTTATCCACTGCTTAGCTCTAAACCCATTATTTAAACTGAAGCAAAAGTACAAGAAACCCAGCCATGTAGGTCAACTCATGATACGAGAAAACATACCACCAGTAATCAAAAGTAAAAAAAAAAAATCAGAATCAGATTCAGAATCCCAAATGTAAATGGCTGTGAAAAAATCATCATATTTGAGGATAATGGAACGTTTTTATTTATATAACATTTGAAGCTTGAAGATTTGACGGGTTCTATAAATTTACCTTCGTATCGTGGAGATTGACGAGACAATTAGTGGCTTGTGGAGGAATCGGTGGTGGGGACTCCGCCGAGACGATTAGTGGGGACTCCGCCGGAGACGATTAGTGGCGACTGGAATGGGACTACGCTGTAATCGGCTGCAGGCTGGAGAGTGGAGTGGAGGAAAAGCCTGATTTTTTTGTGCTGACTGCTGCGCTTAGATTAATTTTAGGCCTTCTAGTTTTTTAGAGCAACTCAGCATTTACCTTTTTTTTAGTTTTTAGTTTTTTTTTTTTAATCATCGGGTCGGGTCAGGTCGGGTCGGGTCGGTCAACCCACAACCCGACCCGAACCGACCATATTTAGGAATCCCGAACCCAACCCAACCAATCCAAAACCGACCCAAACGGGTCGGTCGGGTCGGGTCGGTCGAGAGTTTTGGGTCGATTTTTGTCCAACCCAAAGTATTACTGATTGAATTAGATCGTTTAGGTAGAATTAAGGGTTACAAAATATTAATAGAATTAATCATTTAAGTATTTAAGTTAATATTAACAGCAACTACATTAATCATTGCAACAAATAAACGAGCCCATCGTAGTGGAGAGCTTAAACTGAAAAATTCAACATTTATATACAACAAATAAAAAAATAAAATAAAATAACCCATTCCGGCGAGATCTTAAACTTATTCACTTAAGTAATTAAATAATCCAATTCATTCTACTTAAATATGTTGAAATGAATAATTCAGAGGAAAAAAAAGGCCACCTTGGCTAAATGGCCATGTCAAACTACTAGAATCGTAGAAGATCCTCACTTATATAAAATAAGTTTAAAAAGCATATTTTATGTAAAAAATACTTAAATACTCTTAATAATAGCTACTATTAATAGACCATCTGTTAAGGCCAAATTAAGTGACCAATAGAATTGTTAACAAGCATGTGGATCTATTAAAGCCAAATTTGGCTTTAACATGCTAAAATTTTGTTAATAGACTCATGGTCTATTAACAAGTGTTAACAGGTCTATTAACGCGAATTTAAACATTTTAATGAATTGAATATAAGTAACAATGGTAAGTCATTATACAGACAGCCAAAGTGCTTTAGTGAATCCTGTTTATCATGAAATATCAAGGGACATTGAGGTGAAGTACTATTTTGTAAGAGAACAATTGTCTTATGGTGAAATAATTTTGTTAAAAATTCCTTCAAATGAAAATCCAGCTGACATTGGTACTAAGATTATATCTGTAAGTAAATTTAATTCTTGTTTATCTAAGCTTCTCATTGACACCGGTTAAATTTGATCCATGCAGGCACTTGAAGAAAGGTGACCACAGGGTAGTGATGAAATTTAAACTCAACCTACTTAAATGGAGAGCACGAATGCAACCAAGGATATTTGGTATAGGTTCGTGAACCAAGGTGAAGAATGTTAGAAGTGTGTTTCACAAACGCGTTTATGGGTCTAAGGCAAATTCATACTTCTGAAGTTTAAGCGTTTGCCACGTGGACCCTTTGTATTGGCTTAATTGTTGTGGGAAGGATTGTGCTTTCTCCATGGATTCCTAGCCTGGCTAGTCCTTTCATTATTCATTCAATTGAGTTTCCTAGAAACTCTTCTCTCTTCTTGGCCATTTTTCATCTGGTTTCTTTCTACTATTCTTCTTGTTTTCCTTTCTGATCGGAGTGATAGGTTTGAATGTCATAATCTTGAGTGAACACTAACCTGGAGGGATTAAGATCTGGTGTTCATCACTGTCGATAAACAATTACTTCGATAGGTTTATATCAGAGTTACATGGGTTGTTTTTGCCTTAGATCTGTAATTTAAGGTGTTGTTCTCGTGATCAAGGTAAGACTTGTGCCTATCCTTGGACAGCATGTGCAGTCATCTAATCTGATTAAGTAATTTGAGCCCTAATACTTCGGTGGTTTATTTTCGATTGTAATCTTCATTAAAGTCATTGTTCTTGATAGTTAGTGAAGTTGTATTAGTCTTGTGTTGTATTTATAATAGAATTGCCTGATTATGAGATTGACAAAGAAGTAAATAGGAAAGAAATAAGAGTTGTATATGGTTTTTATTAATTTAGAAAAGCATGGTAAGTGCCTTAGGAAGTGCTATGGTGGGTGGTAGAGAGAATGAATTTGTACTATTATTAATAATATGCATGATGGACCAATCACAATTGTGAGTTGTAGTGACGATAGTGTAATTCCTATCAAAGTAGTCTTGCATCAAGGTTCTTTTTCCTTTAGTCATGGATGAGTTTGCGAGACATATAAAAGATGAGTTTGCTTTGGTGTATATTATTTGTTGACATTGGAAAATGGTAATTACTGATTCCAAGTCAACTTAATGTTAAGTATGTAGGTTGGTTATGACCATAGTAAGTGATAGATACGTGAATAAATATTGGAAGACCTGATTGTATGGTATTCTTAAGTGTACTTTTATTTCAGCAGTTGAATGTCCAACTTGTAGGACATTTATGTCTCTTATTTATGGAAAGATATGTAATGATTACAAGCATTTAATACAAAGTTCAGCATTAAATGTCTACAAGACATTCTATTTTTGGATATTTTATTGTGAAGTGACATTTGCATTAATTGTGTCAACTAATCTGACGTCTGACACATGATAGAATATGTCATATTGATGACGTGAGCTTAACCGCAAGATCTGGATGGAAGGTCTTCCGACCTGGAGCATGACCCGCTTGGGAATGAGGTCCGACCTAGAGTAAGACCTACATGTGAATGAGGTCCGACCTAGAGTAAGACCTAGATGAGAATGACATCCGACTGTTTTTGTAGCGCCGATGAAGAATTACTTAGCTGATATAACAGATCGAATTGGATATCAACATTATTCATTAATGAAATAATTTTTACGGGAAAAAAAAACTTATCCAAACATATTTGGAAATTAAAATTTGAAGTAACTTTTATGTTTTTTAAGCCTAGCTAAACATGCTTTCAGTACAGTCATATGGATTGGTGTCTATCATAACTATCTTCTACAACTGTTGAGTTACTTGTTATAAGATGGATGATCATTCCTAACTCTTTGTACTGGTATAGGTCAGGTCATGTGCTACCTTGCAGGCCTTTGGGCGTTACACTAGATAAAGAAGTCTTCTTACAAGAAATTGTCAATCTAAATCCTCGTCGGGCCTGGTGTGTCTTAATTCTCATGCTTATCTTTTTACGAATTTTGCTAGATCCAATTGTGTTTTTACCACACTATGGATCCATGTTCATGATGTCCAGAGTTAGAGATGGCAAAAAAGGGCCATGCCACCCGTGGGCCCGACCCTTCAAAGTCCGGTCCGTGAGTGTCCCGGACTCGTCCAAGGACGGGCCCGAACCAGGGCTGGATCAAGAAATGAAACACAAGCTCGGCCTATGGATCCGGCTCGTGGGCCGATCCGTGGACCACGGACTTGGCCCGTGGTCTGTGGTCCAAATTGGACCAAAAGTTGTAATTAGCGATTATATTTCTATATTTCATTTTTTTTTAACTTTTTTTTAAATAAAATTGAATTTTACGTAAGTCCGCGGACCGGCCCGTGGACCACGAGCCAGTCCGAACCCATTTTTTTGAGGCTCGGCCCGCCTTTTCACTAGCCGAGCTCGGCCCGTGACAAGGGCCGAGCCGGACCCTATATGGCATGGGTCAAGCTGGCCCAACTCGGCCCATTGCCATCTCTACCTAGAGTACACATCTATTGGTGCTTTCTAGTACACGTCTAAATTTCACATGCCCTTCACAAAGGCCCCTTGATTCACCAAAACCAAGCCCTTAATACTTCACGCAGCCTGTTCAAGATGGGCTGTTGATTCACAATGGGCCGCCGCATTTTTCCCCTATGAAAATCATATATACATTGGAAGTGTTTTTCTATTTGTCCTTTGGGAATGTTGTATTCTATGTAGTCAATCTTTTGGGTATTTCTTCTGTCTTGTTCAAGTGTTCTCTCTTGTAGAAATATTTGATTGCAAGTATACAATATCGCACAAAAGTAATAAAATGGACCTATTGAGTTTGGATTATCGTTCCCACGAAGACTATCTTATTTGTATACTAGTTAAATTAATCTTAATCATAATTTATTTCAAACAACTTGATTTGATTTGATTTGAATATTTAAAGTAGAACTATGAATTTAAGGAAATAATATAAGAACGAATATCAAAAATTAATAAAATATGGTTATTGAAGAGTTTGGACAAACGAATTCACCAAGTTGTCTTCTCTAATTTCTCCTCTCAAGATTTGTTCATAAAGTTGTATTCGGTCGAATTCACGAATTTAACCTAATTTACCACTCGAGTTCAAATTAGTCCTATTTAATTAAGTCAACTTAGGCAGTCAAAATGGTCCTTAATTAGATGTATTTAAGAATTCAATTCAGACCGCAACAATAATAAAAGTGTATATCTACCTTTTATCCAATTGTCAAATTTTACTACATGATCTAGATTAATAATTTACTTCTCAATTCATTACAATTCACAAAATCAATGAAATAATGGCCAATTATTACAAGCATTAAGAAAAGAAGTAAAATCAAATACTTAAACAATTTATACTTGAGATTTTAAATTAAAGAATTAAAACTATGATACATCGTTCATCCAAACTTTAAATCTACCTACTCATGATTCGGGAGAAAGAAAACATTAAAAGAATTGAATACATACTGGATTCTGAATGAAAGAGGAAAAGATGTTGAATATCTTGCACCAAGATATCTTGATCTTCACGTTCCAATTTACTTGATCTTGGTCGTTCTTCGTTTTCTTCACCGTTTTTTCTATCTTCTCTTGTGTTCACCAAAAATTTCCTTCTTTTGACATAGGTTATGTCTTTATATAGTGTTTTATTAATATTAAAACTCATGTACATGAAAAGACAAACAAGACCCTGACTAGAGTTGAAAATAAGCCAAAAATAGCCCAAACGCGATTTCTGTGCATTGCCGCAGTCAACCGCAGTTTGACCGCGAAAACGGAAAATAAATTCCAAATTTGGTTCCAATCCCCAAATTGCATATTTAGTCATCCAAGTTTTGAGGTGTATTTTATTTAGTATTTGTTCCAAAATTTGTCCTTTTGTCCTCTTATTTACATATCAAGTCCTTCAACTTTAGATTTTGTCATCTTTAGTCCTCTAATTTCTTCTTTCATTTCAATTTAGTCCTCTTTTATTTGCAACTCAAGTCCTTCAACTTTTGAATATTTGCAAGTTGTTCCCTATATCTAAGTCTTCGTACACCTTCAGTCCTTTTTTCGCCTATTTTGCTTTGTTTTTTTCCAATTCAATTCGAACTCGAGTTTTGACCTAAAATAATTAAATCAACACACAATTAAGTAGAAAATCACTTTAAAGTACTCACAATCGTCCACTTTTGATGGTGCAAATAAGTGTAAAACAACACTTATCAAATACTCCCAAACTTGAACATTTGTTCGTCATCGAACATGACTATTTACTTAAACAATCAAACAATTAGTATTAAAGTATACTATAATAGATAGCTTGCCTTATTAGTCCCATATTTTTGAAACAACTCAATCAAATCATAAAAAATTTCTAAATTATGCAACCAAAAATAATTTTTTACTTGTCCGATGCTCGATTGATATATGTGTGTGCACATAGTCATTCCAATCAACATAAACCTTTAGGTTGGTAATATTCTACCTCCAATGGTCAAATATTTCATTTTTCTCTCGTAAGAATACACACTCTCATATTGATATTCATTCTCTCACCCTGGGTGTTAACTCTAAAGTTGCATTCAAAATACTTATTTTTTACCGCTCAAATTTTGGTTAGGTATAGCTAATACAGTTGCTAACTAGATCTGTGATGATTATCCTTTTATTGAATGCTTTGGCCATCAAGCTTCCACTAGGTAAGTCAAACACACTATTTATCTAAATCTCCAAGTTATGCGCACAAAGGCACAATCTTGCTTTTGCTTTTATTTTATTATATATATATATATCTTATGTGTAAAACCTCACTCCTTTAAACTTTCTAGATGACCTTTGTAGCGAGCTTTAGGCCTATAGCTCCTAGGTTTGATAAACCTTAGGGCACCGAGTTTTGAGAATCTCAACGTGCTTTATCACTTGAGTCAACTATGTTACGAAGAGAGGTATAAGATAATACAAGTGCAATGCCTTTTTTTTGTGCAAGATGAATAAGTGGGGATTAGATTCTTAACATCCGGTCAATATCTAGATTCCACCTAGTAGCCAAATACATTCCACACAACCATTACTCAAGCACGGAATCAACACCTATCTAAACAACTTCTGCATTGGTTTAACCACCCCAAACTATATTTTCAACTGGTTAGATAATTGAGTTGTCAAATGGTGGTCTTGGTTTCACAACTTAGGTTCACTATTCTTTCATTGTATTCTATTTAATATACCAACCAAAGGTAGTGATATTCATAACTATTGTGCTCACACTTAATCATATCTCACATTGATAAGTATAGTATATAAAAACAGCTTAAACAGCATCACCTAGTCATAATTCATGAATTGATAACAGTTTCAAATAATATCATCATAAGCCGGCAAGGCTATCCAACATACAAGTACACAAATAATTTTTTTTTCCACAACACACACACACACACACACACACAACAATAATGGAAATAATAAAATCTCACCCCCAAATTTAAAATCCACATTCTACTCAATGTGACAAAAGAAAGCAAAATAAATAAAAAGAAAAGAGTTAACCCGAATCAAAAGACGTGGAGGCTATATCGGACTTTCAGCTAATCAACACGCATTGTGATGACGATGTGTAGCCTGAAATGAAAAAAAATTAAATGTAATAATTTACTAAAAATTGAAAAACGTGCTATAATTCTTAATGCAATCCTAAAATTCTACATGCAATGCAATAAACATATAATAGATAGAAAAACGGGTTGCCTCCAATTAAGCTCTTGATTTATAGTCTAGAACTCGACTTATTGTCTGGTTGCTTCACAATACTTTAAATAGTGTTTTGGAGGATTTGCTTTGCTTGCATCTATTGACGTTGCACCATTTTTCATTTATCCTCCAAAAATCTAACTTGCGCTTCTCAGATATATATAATTGTAGTTTAGTACATTGCTTGAACACCACTACAAAAATTTCAACTTCTTCATCGGCCTTTATCACAAAATCAATTTTAAAATAAATATGAGAGTCGGAGAATTGCTTGATAAGTGCAATATCATTAAATATCAATTTTTTTATTTTGCTCATTTAGGATCAACTTCTTTTTTTCCATATACTCTTCTTCTTTTGATTTTGCATCTTGCTTTCCAACTTCTTCGTCTTCAATTGCCAACAGTTTTTCTTTTTTCTTTGGCCTTTTCACATGAATTTCTGGCAGTTGTACCTCGCTCTTAGTAGTGATTGCATTTACATGTTCTTTTGGATTTGTCACTGTATTGATAAGCAAATTGTCCGATTTCCTATCTGACAATTGCATGGCTAACTGGCCAATCTGAATCTCTAATTTTCTGATCGACGTTTGTTGATTTCGACAGTTTGTGTCCAACCGCTCCAATACTTTATCAGTTTTCTGCATATATTGTTGGAACATCTATTCCAAACTTGGCCATCTTTTTTGCTGAGCATTGTTGGCATTACCACTGTTCTGATTATCAGACCACCTGAAATATGGGTGTTGCCTCCAACCTGAATGGTATGTTTGTGAATATAGATTATACTACTGATGTGTATTATTCAGCACAAAGTTGATCTATTCTGAAGAGGCCATTAACAAACAATTTGATGTCGAGTGGTTAGCCCCACAATTTTCGCACACGATGGTTGCTTGAATGACATTCATTCTTTGCATCTGTATTCTGACCAAGAGCTCCACCTACTTTGTCAATGTAGCAAGTTGTGCATTTGTAGCATCTGTAATTTGAAAGAAATAAACAAAGAAGAAAGAAAATAGTAATAATAACAATAATAAAAGAAATCAATAATGATAATAATAAAAAAATAAAAATAAAATAAAACTAACGATTAATCTAAACTAATATTAAATAAAAATAGTTCCCGACAACGGTACAAAAAACTTATTGTGAAAATATTGTGATTGCAAGTGTACAATATCGCGCAAAAGTAATAAAGTGGACCTATTGAGTCCGAATTATCGTTCCCACGAAGATTATCTTATTTGTATACTAGTTAAATTAATCTTAATGCTAATTTATTTCAAACAACTTGATTTGATTTGGTTTGAATATTTAAAGTAGAACTATGAATTTGAAGAAATAATATAAGAACGAATATCAAGAATTAATAAAATATGGTTATTGAAGAGTTTGGACAAACGAATTCACCAAGTTGTCATCTCTAATTTCTCATCTCAACATTTGTTCCTAAAGTTGTATTCGGTCGAATTCATGAATTTAACATAATTTACCTCTCTCGAGTTCAAATTAGTCATATCTAATTAAGTCAACTTACGCAGTCAGAATGGTCATTAATTAGATGCATTAAATCTCCTAAGAATTCAATTCAGACCGCAGCAATAATAAAAGTGTATATCTACCTTTTATCCAATTGTTGAATTTTACTACGTGGTCTAGATTAATAATTTACTTCTCAGTTCATTACAATCCATAAAATCAATGAAATAATAGCTAGTTATTCCAAGCATTAAGAAAATAAGTAAAATTAAATACTTAAACAATTTATAAGTCAAAACTTGAGATTCAAAATTAAATAATTAAAACTAGGCTACATCATTCATCCAAACTTTAAATCTACCTACTCATGATTCGGGAGAAAGAAAACGTTAAAAGAATTGAATACATAACCAGATTTTGAATGAAAGAGGAAAAAATGTTGAATATCTTGCACCAAGATATCTTGTTTTGCACGTTCCAATCTACTTGATCTTGATCGTTCTTTGTTTTCTTCGCCGTTCTTTTCTCCATCTTCTATTATGTTCACCAAAGAATTCCATTCTTTTGACCTAGGTTAGGTCTTTATATAATGTTTTATTAATATTGAAACTCATGTACGTGAAAAGGCGAACAAAGTCCTGACTAGAATTGAAAATAAGCTAAAAATAGCCCAAACACGATTTTCGCGCATTGCCACGGTCAACCGCGGTTTGACCGCGGCAAACAGGAAATAACTTCCAAATTTGGTTCTAATCCTCAAATTACATATTTAGTCATCCAAGTTTTGAGGTGTATTTTATTTGGTCATTGTTCCAAAATTTGTCCTTTTGTCCTCTTATTTGCATCTCAAGTCTCTCAACTTTGGATTTTATCCTCTTTAGTCCTCTGATTTCTTCTTTCATTTCAATTTAGTCCTCTTTTATTTGCAACCCAATTCCTTCAACTTTTGGATATTTGCAAGTTGTTCCCCATATCCAAGTCTTCGTACACCTTCAGTTCTTTTTCGCCTATTTTGCTTTGTTTTTCTCCAATTCCTTTCGAACTCGGATTTTGACCTAAAAGAACTAAATCAACACACAATTAAGTAGAAAATCACTTAAAAGTACTCACAATCGTCCACTTTTGATAGTCCAGATAAGTGTAAAACAACACTTATACGTCCATATTGCGGCATATTTTTTCATTTGTGCATTCTTGGGCTGAACTCAAGTGATATGAGAAGTAGGATGATATTATAGCATTCAACAAGTGCTTTCAGTACCATGGTGATGTTGTCATTTGAGTGTTTGTATGAATTTGGTATTGGCTACTCTATATTGACTCTTGTACATTTTACTTCATGGACAGATTTCAGTTAAAGAAGATAAATATAAAAAAGAGGTGACACTATTTTCTGTAACCGCAATCACCAGGACTACACATCTATCAAACCATAGAAAAGGACGGCGAAGCAGCCGGTGAATGTTGTTGTCAATGAATGACAATTGAATAAAATACTGGATGTTGTTGAGCTTTATAAGCCAAGTGTGCATGTCAACCCTGTTTTCGCTTCTGTAGGAGCGGACACAGGAAAATTATATACTGCTTCAGAAGCCTCTCAAGTTGTCTTTGGATACGTTGACAAAGAAAACCTTGTGAAACCAGCAAACAAGTCCATTGTGGTTCTAGATGCAACTCTATGTGATGCTTTATATAAGGGAGCTATCAAAAAGGGTTCAATGTACCCAACCGAAATCCATAAGAAGTATCTAGGACAAACTTTCATCAATCGAATGCAATCCCATATCAGAGTGACCAGAGGAAGTGATTCGGTTGTTTGCAAAGGTGCCTTGAAACCAATTCAAATAATGGCAGAACGAAGGCAAGGCAATAAAAAAGTGACCAAACTTTCTGGCCTGGAATCATTTTTGATAGATGCGGAGGCACTGGCTTCAGATTTGCAGAAGAAGTTTGCTTGTAATACAACAATAGCAGAACTTCCTGGTATGCTCTCTCTCTCTTTTCTCATTTTAGGTGATTCGTGTGGTCTCTGATAACATTGTCTTTCTGTTAATATGACTGACACTACACATTTGCATTTGAAGACACTTGTCATACAAATTGATTTCTGGTACCAGATGAGCTTGTTATGGTAGCCAAGAATTTTTCTAGACCAAGGGGCATGGGCTGATGATTGGAATTTCATCACCTATTATGATGGCATACTTAATAAAGGCTTTATTTATCTGTGGAGTCAAACTTAAGTTTACAATTTGATCAAGAAAAATTAGGTACTAGATTACTTGGTTTTGCATATTGAGTCATGGGAGAGAACTCCAAGTTTTCAAAGAGTCTGTAGAGTTGCATAGGACATGATTGGATATACTAATTCTTAGTCACTGCAATTTGTTCTCTTTATTTATTTTGTTCAAAATCTTGGTTCAAGATCATAGGGTTGGAATTAGAAGTTATTCCATCACAGAAATTTTGTTTATGTTTTTTATCTCTAGAGGCTGGTAATCTATTATGTCTTTGATACTTTTACATAATTTTAGGTAAGAAAGGGCTTGAAGTCCTGGTTCAAGGTGGCATCATTGATGATCTTGCAAGACATCTGGTTGAACAATATGGGATCCAAAAGAGATACATTGAAGTTCTTGACAAAACCAAAAATTGAGAATGAAGGTTAACATTTAGTTTTATCTCATCTTTCTACCCTTCTTGACTCTTTATGTTGTGCTCTCTTTAAGAATGGCATGCTTCACTGATGTGTTGATAAACATCCATTTTTATTAGACGACGACGACAATGGGGATAGTGTGCAAAGCAATCTTACTCACTGATTAACTCAAATTTATTTTTTAACTGAAATAGCTTTTTTAAGTTCTGTTTTCTGGTATAGAGGTACTTAGTGCTTGTTTGGAAGAGATTTTAATAGGTTTTTTATTTTCCATTTTTTGACTTTTGGGACAAAATGACCCCAATTTCTAGTCAAATATTGCGGCTCATTTGGAAAGCAAAAGATCATTTTGGTCATTTTGTCCTAAAAGTCAAAAAATGGAAAATGAAAAACTCATTAAAATCTCTTCCAAACAAGCATTTTGTATATTCGTAATCTAGTATTTAATGATGTTGGATTATGGATTTCATTAAGAAACTCTAATATTGGGGTGCACTGTCGTAACTTCCTGCTAGGTGATCTTGTCAACTTTTAAAGGCAAAAAATTTAAATTATCAATGTGATAAGTGCGTTTTATGCACTTATTTTGGCCTTTAATTAATCATTTATGTCGTCATATAGTTGCTTTTCTACTTAATCTAGTTTATTATTGTTTTATTTCGTTTTGGACTTGTTGGTGAACAATTGGAGAAGTTTGGGCAAAAGAGCAATGATTTAGAAGATATCTCATAAGTTCGAGGACTCAATTGCATTCAACCCAAAGTTGAGGGACCAAACGGAGATGATGTGAAGTTGAAGGACCAAAGTTGATGTTATAAGAAGTTGAAGGACCAAAGTTGATGTTATAAAAGTTGGAGGACCCGAAATGACCAAGACCCAAAGTTGAAAGACCAAAGTGGTGACCGTTGAAACAAAAAGGACCAAAGTGCAACTCTTCAAAGAAAACAAGCGGGGCGATCGCCCGGTTTAACTCTGGGCGAACGCCCAGCGGCTGGACTCAAAAGCAGAACCAAAATAGCGTGCCTGGGCGTTCGCCCAGGCCATTTTTGCCCGCGGATTTTTCGTTTTATTTTCTTTCCTTTTTTAAGTCCCAATTCAACTAGGAAACGTTTGGAACGAATTTTTAGGTTTTCTGGGGATATTTTGTGGGACAATAAAGGTAGTATAAATAGGAGATACATTCTCATAACAAGGGTTGGATTTTTGGGAGAACAAATCAAGAGAAGACGGAAGAGATCAAGAGAACAAGATTCCTCGACTATCAAGACTTCTTCGAAGATTCCTTCTCCTTGAATCCATGTCGGGTTTTATCATTTATTATTTTTCTAGTTTAATCATGTTCTTCTAGTTTTCTTTATCCAAGGTGAGCGATGAAACATTGTTTTAATTAAGTGATTATTTCGTTATTCGTTTAATTCCTTCTTAAGAGCTTTAACGTTCATGGCTTGTTCTTAATTAGATTAATTAAATATGATTTCTTTCATCTTAAATATCATGTATTTTTGATAGTTAGATGTTGATTTAATTAATCCATGCTTGGTGATATAATATGATCTATTAATTGCTTTTGATTTTTCGTCATCTTCTATTCGAATTGGGATACATAGAATGCTTAGAACTTCTTTGATTCTTTGTTTTCTTTCAATTGAGCTTGATACGAAAAACGCTTAAGTGGTTTATATTTGAAGCCTAAGGGGAGCCTATTTTTGATCTTCTTCTTCTGGACTTAACTGATAAATCTTTAGGGTCGACAATAGATTGAATTCGTATTGTCGTATGTGTTTTTTCTCGGGAATTAATGAATGATTGGATAATTGCTAAATTAGACAATGGTGGATTCTGAAACCTTGGTGTCTTTTACACAACTTGAATTCTTAATTCATCTGTTTAGCATACTTCTTTAGTCTTTTAATTAAACAATTTCAACAACAAATCTTTTCAACTCAACTAGCCTAGAATAACAGTTAATTTGGATTAAATTACACCTTCCTCATGCGAGCTCTCTGGGATGGATCGACCTCTTTTTACTTATCTATATTCCACTAGATTCAGTACACTTGCGAGTTAATTAAAATTTGACATCAAGTTTTTGATTAATTTTATTCACGACTAGTTATAATTTAGGATTTTATTTAATTTATTTAATTTTCGTTTTTATTTTTTTTTTTTTTTAAAAAAAAAAATTCAAAAATTCAAAAATCTTCATTGTGCATGCTTGGTCGTAGATCTCTAGAACTTAAGCTAGAACATCTAGATAGTGAAATTGAAAGGACTTTTCACCAACAAAAACGAGCCACTAATCTAGATAAAATTGAAGAAACCCAAGCAATAGTAGCTATGGGGATGAAATTGAGGAGAGACATTTCAGGGGACTATTTTAGTCCATTAGCTAATTTGAGCACCTCATGCATACAATACCCTCGTGTCACGACTAGGAATTTTGAGCTTAAACCGAGTGTGCTTAAGCTGTCTCCCATCTTTCTATGGTTTAGATAGTGAAGAACCTTATAATCATCTCGATCGACTTCTATCTTTGTATGTGAAACATTTAAATATGAGAATGTGTCTCTCGATAATGTTAAACTTACGTCTATTTCCCTTTTATCCGAAAGATAGATCTAGATCTTGGTTTAATACATTGCTCGCAAATAGTATTACTTCTTGGGAACTAATGGTTGCTAAATTTTTGAATAAATACTTTCTGTTCACAAAACTAATGCTATTCGCGGGGAAATTTCGTAGTTTGTGCAAAGAGGCGATGAGCTATTCTATGAAACTTGGGAGAGATTCAATGAGACTTCTCATGAAGTGTCCACATCATGGGTATGAAAAATGGCATTTATGCCAATACTTTTTGGAGGGATTGCTACCACATATTCAAGAATGGTTGATGGCCACAAGCGGTGGAGAGCTTATGTCTAAGAATGCCACAGAGATTTGGACCTTCTTTTTCACAACAGCGGAGCAGATCCTCTAGAACTGAGCCAAAGAAAAGGGGTATCTATGAGATTCGTAGCAGTGAACCTAGCTCAGAAATCAAAGAAGTCAAGTGCATGATAGAGGACATCTCTCGCAAATTGACCTCATTGACAGTCAATAGTCCTCCAGAACCAGAAGCAGGTGCTGAGCAAGCTAATGCCCTCAACATGATGAGGAAGCCTCCTTACAATCCTTACTCCAACACCTATAACCCAGGTTGGAGGGACCACCCCAACTTTTCTTGGTCACTGTGGTAATCAGCGGGATAACACAAGAAAGTCAAGCCCCTCGCTCGACCTACCGGACAGTTCAACCAAAACTTCTCACGGCTTTAAAACCATGGAGGAGGCAATTCAAAACTTGACAAAAGCTACTCAAGTCGCTTTGGAGCATCATAATCACACCATCATCGAGTTCAAGAAGGAGGTGCGCACTAGCCGAACTCACAGCACAATCCATTTCCAATATGGAGAACATGATGGGCAACTGGCTTCATCAAGACAACATCGGCAACAACCATCGAAAAAGGTAAATTCCTAGTCAACCATTTCCTAATCCTAAAGGGTGCACAATATTGGAGCAGATTCAAGTAACCAACATGAAGAAGCTAAGGCCATCATGACTTTGAGGCAGGGCAAACGGTTGACAACAAAGTGGATCTTTCAAAGCAAAACACACCTCAAATAATTTCTCCAGGTAATACCTCAACTGATGATTCAGTCCAAGAAGCTCACAAAGAAGACAATGAGCCATCCTACATCCCAAAAGCCCCATTTCTTCAGAGGTTGACAAAGGTAAAGCAAGGTAATTCTATCAATGACATGATGGACATCTTCAAGCAGGTAAGCATAAATATCCCTTTACTTGATGCTATTAAGCAAGTTCCTGCATATGCTAAATTTTTGAAAGACCTATGTACTAAAAAGAGACAATTACATGTACGTAAAAGGCATTCTTAATCGAACAGTTAGCTCGATAATTCAAAGCAACACCCTCCTAAATTTAAAGATCCGGGTTGTCCTACTATCTCTTGCATCATAGGAAACCATAAAATTGAGAAGGCATTGTTAGATTTAGGAGCTAGTGTCAATCTTCTTCCTTACTCATATACATGCAACTTGGACTAGGCGAGTTAAAACCAACATCCGTTATTTTACAACTTGGCGATAGATCCGTGAAAGTACCCGTGGCATTGTTGAGGATGTTTTGATACTGAGTTGATAAATTTTATTTTCTGTTGATTTTATTGTACTTGATACTCAACCTGCTCGAGACTCCACTAAGCATATTCCCGTGATTTTTGGTCGTCCTTTTCTAGCCACATCTAATCTTTGTAATTAATTGCGGGAATGGAGTCATGCGGTTGTCCTTTGGCAACATGACAATTGAATTGAATGTCTTCAATGTCAACAAGCAACCACATGACAACGAGGATGTTGCTCGATGTTGACATGATAGAAGCATCGTTGATGACTCTTGTATTTCAACTAACTTTGATGATGCTTTAATGATGTGTCTAACCCATTTTGGTACATATTTTGATGTTGATGGCGCTATAGATGAGGTGAACACTTTGCTTGAGTCAACACCGTCATGGATACAAGTAAGTGGAGCAGAAAATTGAGCCACTTCCAATAAGTGAGAAGAAGAACATCCCATCGGTTCAACAAGCGCCCAAGTTAGAGCTCAAAGCATTGCTCGACACTTTGCAAGATGCATTCTTAGGAGAGGCGTAAACTTTACCGTAATTATCTCTTCTCGCCTTTGATGATGCACAAAAGGTAAGTTGTTAGGTGTTTTAACCGAACATAAAGAGGCGCTAGGTTGGACCATTCTTCGATATTATAGGTATAAATCATCAGTATGCACTATATTCATCTTGAGGAAAATTCTAGGTCCACTAGAGAGATGCAACGTAGGTTAAATCCTAACATGAAAGATGTTGTCGAATCGAAGTCCTTAAGTTGTTAGATGTCGGAATTATCTATCCTATTTACGATAGCAAATGGGTAAGTCCTGTGCATGTTGTCCAAAAAAAAATCGGTATATCCTTTGTAGTTACTAATGCAAACAATGAATTGGTTCCAACTAGAGTAACTACTGGGATGGCGTGTGTGCATAGACTATAGGAAATTGAACTTAGTCACTAGAAAAGATCACTTCCCTCTTCCATTCATTGATCAAATGCTTGATAGACTAGCAGGGCATGATTATTATTGTTTCTTAGATGGTTATTCGGGTTACAATCAAATTCCCATAGCTCCAGAAGATCAAGAGAAAACTACTTTCACTTGTCCTTTGGAACCTTTGCATATAGGCGAATGCCATTTGGTTTGTGTAATGCACACGCTACCTTTCAAAGATGCATGCTTAGTATATTTTCTGACATGGTTGAGAGGTTTCTTGAGGTGTTTATGGATGATTTTTCTGTGTATGGTGACTCGTTTGATGATTGTTTGCGCCATCTAACTTTAGTTTTGCAGAGATGTGAGGAAAAGAATTTAGTACTAAATTGGGAAAAATGTCACTTCATGGTGAAACAAGGTATTGTTCTTGGCCACATTATTTCTAGCAATGGTATTGAGGTTGATGAAAGCTGAGGTTGATCTTATCTCCAATCTTCCACCTCCAAAATCGATAAAAGAAGTAAGATCTTTCCTTGGGCATGCGGGTTTTTATAGACGTTTCATTCAAGATTTTAGTAAAATCTCTAGACCCTTATGCAATTTACTTGTTAAAGATGTACCTTTTATCTTTAATGATTCATGCTTAGAAGCTTTTGAACATCTTAAGAAAGTATTGACCACTGCACCTGTTATTCGACCACCTGATTGGACTTTGCCTTTCGAACTTATGTGTGATGCATCTGATTATGCTGTAGGAGCAGTTTTAGGACAGAGATTAGATCGGTTGCCTTCTGTTATTTACTATGCTAGTAGAACTCTTAATGATGCACAATTGAATTATTCTACTACAGAGAAAGAAATGCTAGCAGTAGTATTTGCTTTAGATAAATTTCGATCTTATCTTGTAGGGTGTAAAGTAATTATCTTTTCTCGACCATGTCGCCTCAAATATCTTCTCACTAAGAAAGATGCTAAACCTAGATTGATTAGGTGGGTCTTGCTTTTGCAAGAATTTGATATTGAATTTAGGGACAAAAAGGGTCGAAAATGTTGTGGTGACCATTTATCTCGAATTGTGCTTGACTACATGCGGGATAAATTACCATTAAATGAGTTGTTTCGGATGAACAACTCATAAATATTGATGTTGTGCCTTGGTTTTCGATATTGTTAATTATCTTGTTACAGGCAAACTTCCAGAACATTGGACCAAACAGGATAGAACTAAGTTCCTGGCTGAAGTGAGGAATTTCTTTTGGGACGATCCTTATTTGTTTAAATACTGTGCTGATCAAATTATAAGGAGATGTGTCCCAGAAAGTGAATTCCACAGTGTTATATCATTCTGTCATGACCACGCATGTGGAGGCCATTTCAGTGCTAAAAAGACTACTTCCAAAATTTTGCAATGTGGTTTTTACTGGCCTACTCTTTTTCGTGACACCCATGTTTTTTGTTCTTCATGTGATAGGTGTCAACGCATGGGAAGCATTTCAAAAAGAAACATGATGCCGCTTAATCCTATTATCATAGTTGAGATCTTTGATGTCACGGGGGTTGATTTCATGGGACCTTTTCCTCCATCTTTTGGGTATCTTTACATATTAGTGGGTGTCGATTATGTTTCTAAGTGGGTTTAGGCAATTCCTTGTAAGACTAATGATCACAAAAGGGTCGTGGCATTTTGAAAAGCAATATTTTCTCTCGCTTTGGCACTCCACGAGCCATTATCGATGATGGGGATCTCACTTTTGCAATAAACATTTTCAAACCCTTCTAGCAAAATACTCCATCACACATAAGGTGGCCACCCATATCATCCATGAGACTAGTGGTCGGTTGAGGTCTCAAATCGTGAAATCAAGCATATTTTAGAGAAAACAGTTCGACACGATAGAAAAGATTGGTCTCTACGACTCAAATGATGCATTATGGGCATATAGGATGACTTTTAAAACACCCATTGGCATGTCCCCTTATAGATTGGTGTATGGAAAAGCCCTGTCACCTTCCGGTTGAGTTAGAACATCGTGCTTTTTGGGCCATTAAGAAATTCAATTTTGATATGCAGGAAGCAGGGTCAAAAAGAAAATTGCAGGTAGCTGAACTTGAGGAAATTCGAAATGATGCCTATGAGAATGCTAAGATTTACAAGCACAAGATGAAGGTCTTTCATGACAAGCATATAGTCGAAAATCATTTAGTCCAGTCGAGAAAGTACTCTTATATAATTCTACTTTGCATTTATTTCCGGGTAAACTACGCCCGGATGGTCGGGTCCTTTTATTGTTCGCATTGTTTATCCCCATGGAGTCGTTGAGGTTGAAAACCCTACAAATGGTGATATTTTTAAGGTTAATGGCCAACGTTTAAAACCATACTTGAGTTTCACTCGCGAGGGGAGGAAGAAATTGATTTGGGTGATCCTACCCTTCTTTCTTAAAAACTCGCAATCTTGAAAAAAAAAAAAAAACAAAAAAAAAAATTTGCTTTCGTTGTTTTGTTTGTTGTTTTCTCTGTTTTTTTCTTTTTAGGACCGCCTTTTTGTGCAATCGATCCTGCGGTGTCCACGGTGTTCAACATCTTTTTCACCGCCAGATGCTTCTTCTCCACATCTATCCCTCGGGAGTAATCGATCTTTTTCCTCCTACTGCATGCTTTATGTTATTCTTACATTGGGGACAATGTAAGGTTTTAGTTTGGGGTGGGTTATAAAATATCATGTTACTTAAGAACTTCGATTTGCTTATCATTCGGTCGTGTGGTAATCGAAATGGTTTTGTTAAAAAAAAAAAAATTTGATAAGAAACAAAAAAAAAAAAAAAAATATGTGTGCAGTTTTTGTTGAATATCCTACCGCCAATGATGATATCTGTTCAAACTGGAGCACATTTTTAGTCGACTATTAGACAAAGACTTGAACTTGTTCTTTTATATGAATTCTTATCCATGTTAGACACGATTATGGAAGCACATAGCCACTTTGACTTATCGTTTATTGGAGACATGACTTGCGTGTTTGTGTTGATATTATTGATCGAGTATCATGATGAAACATTCCGTTCCTTCATTCTTAGAGCTAGTGACTAAAACTGTTTTGAGAACAGTTTGGGGTGTTAAAGTTACTACTTACGTTCTAAGACTTTTGATGGTTTGGGTTTTCTAGGTCTCATCTTTGGTTGAATGGGTTATAGTCGAGGAATCTAAACCGAGCACTACTCACGGTGATAAAATTAAATGAAATATCGACTCGAGCAATTAAGCTCTGTAAGGGTATCTTAAAACACCGGTGCCCTATGGTCATCTCGACTTGGGAGTCATCGGCTCAAAGCTCGCTACATGAGTCCTGCACCTAAAAAAAAAAAAAAAAAAAAAAGAGAGCGACATTTATAAATCTACATCTTCACTTCTCTATTAGCTGTGGGACTTGGGCAATTAAGTCTCGCTAGGGTATTTTCAAAAACTGGTGCCCTATGGTCATCGACTTGGGAGTCATCGACCCAAAGCTCGCTATGTGGTCACACTGTAAAGCTAGTGAAAGAGAAGTATTGCACGAGAATGTAAGACCATAACAGGAGTTGAATAAATAAAAGAGTAGAAGTGCTCGGGAAGGATTGCTAGATTAGAACCTTAGAGGCGAAGATGAGAATTTAGAAATCTCTAACCATCCTAATTCTTAGAATACAAGTGCTAAGTTTTACCACTTTTGTTGAAAAGAAAGAGCATTGTGATGATCAATAGAAACCAATTTAAGCTAGAACACCTCGGGATTTGAGAGAAGAGCTTTAGAAGTGTGATAACTTACAAGAGGTGCAAGAAAATAAATGACTACAAAGGGTTGGGATTTGAAATATCAACCACACAATATTGGTCATGGTCTAATACATGTATAAGTTTAATGTTTGGCTATTCACACACTCACACAAGGTCGAGCATCGGATAAGTGAATATTTTTGTGTTGTTGTTTGATATCCTTCGAAAGTCTTTGCTTTATTTTGAACTTGAGGCATATGGTAAGGATTTTAACATTGAGTGATTTTCCATTGATTCTATTAGCGTAGTTTTAATTTATATTTTAGGTTTGTTTTTGTTCGAGGACGAACAAATGTTTAGTTTGGGGGTGTTTGATAAGTGCGTTTTATGCACTTATTTTGGCCTTTTAATTAATCATTTATGTCGTCATATAGTTGCTTTTCTACTTAATCTAGTTTATTATTGTTTTATTTCAGTTTTGGACTTGTTGGTGAACAATTGGAGAAGTTTGGGCAAAAAGAGCAATGATTTAGAAGATATCTCATAAGTTCGAGGACTCAATTGCATTCAATCCAAAGTTGAGGGACCAAACTGGAGATGATGTGAAGTTGAAGGACCAAAGTTGATGTTATAAGAAGTTGAAGGACCAAAGTTGATGTTATAAAAAGTTGGAGGACTGAAATAACCAAGACCCAAAGTTGAAGGACCAAAGTGGTGACCGTTGAAACAAAAAGGACCAAAGTGCAACTCTTCAAAGAAAACAAGCGGGGCGATCGCCCGGTTTAACTTCTCAAGCTTAACGCCAATGATTGGACTCAAAAGAGAACCAAAATAGCGTGCAGGCGATCGCTTGGGGGCCATTTTTGCCCATGATTTTTTCGTTTATTTTCTTTCCTTTTTAAGTCCCAATTCAACTAGGAAGCGTTTGGAGCAATTTTTTAGGTTTTCCGGGGATATTTTGTGGGACAATAAAGGTAGTATAAATAGGAGATACATTCTCATAACAAGGGTTGGATTTTTGGGAGAACAAATCAAGAGAAGACGGAAGAGATCAAGAGAACAAGACTCCTCGACTATCAAGACTTCTTCAAGATTCCTTCTCCTTGAATCCATGCGGGTTTTATCATTTATTGTTTTCTAGTTTAATCATGTTCTTCTAGTTTTCTTTATCCAAGGTAGATGATGAAACCTTGTTTTAGTTAAGTAATTATTTCATTATTCGTTTAATTCCTTTTTTGGGGCTTTAACGTTCATGATTCGTTCTTAACTAGATTAATTAAATATGATTTCTTTCATCTTAAATATCACGTATTTTTGATAGTTAGATGTTGATTTAATTAATCCATGCTTGGTGATATAATATGATCTATTAATTGCTTTTGATTTTTCGTCATCTTCTATTCGAATTGGGATACATAGAATGCTTAGAACTTCTTTGATTCTTTGTTTTCTTTCAATTGAGCTTGATCTGAAAAACGCTTAAGTGGTTTATATTTGAAGCCTAAGGGGAGCCTATTTTGATCTTCTTCTTACGGACTTAAGCGATAAATCTTTAGGGTCGACAATAGATTGAATTCGTATTGTCGTATGTGTTTTCTCGGGAATTAATGAATGATTGGATAATTGCTAAATTAGACAATGGTGGATTCTGAAACCTTTGTGTCTTTTACACAACTTGAATTCTTAATTCATCTGTTTAGCATACTTCTTTAGTCTTTTAATTAAACAATTTCAACAACAAATCTTTTCAACTCAACTAGCCTAGAATAACAGTTAATTTGGATTAAATTACACCTTCCTCATGCTTGATCTCTGTGGGATCGACTCGCGTTTTACTTATCTATATTCCACTAGATTCAGACACTTGCGAGTTAATTAAAATTTGACATCACAATGTTCCTTCGAAAACCTTTTCTTTTTATCTTAAGTTGACTTGTTATTTTGATATTCTTTGTTAAGTTTTTTTCTATCAGTCGGTACCAAGATTCTAAAAAGTATAAAATATAATTAGACGTAGACGTTAAACATCAAGCTTTTCAGAGGCTCAGGCAAGGGCGAAGCGTGAAAAAAACGTTTTCTTATTTTTAATATTATTTTAAATATTAAAAAAAGATTAAAAAATTTTCTTTAACTAAAAAGCGAGCGTCTAAATGTGACTACGCATGCTTAGGCGAGGCTAGGAACGCACGCACTTTTTAGTTAAAAATATAGTTGACTAAAAAAGTATACGCCTAGGGCGGGCTTTGCACGCTTTTTAAAATACTGCTTCAAATTATATCCTTATTTCATATGGAAAAAGTGACACAATGTTAGCGACGTAGTCAACATTTTCATTTATTGACTTCGAGCAATTAATCGAAACTTCTCTACCTTTTTGACAATTTTTTTTGAAGTGTCAATATTGTCCACATCTATCGAAAACATGGGTTAATCTTCTTTATTTTTCGATTTCTTGTGCAGTCCATATTACATCATTGACTTATATTTGTGACAAGTCAAAATCAGTTCTCTATTCAAAATTATCAATTTCAACTTAACACATGACATTCTTGGTCCGTGCTCCAAGCCCGATAACACACCAAACTCCAACGCATTGAAGGATACATGCTCTGAGACAGTCCGTAATTAGACGAATCCAAATGCTCTATATATGTATTTTGTAGGAATTATGTCATTCAAGTTTATCTTGATTTTTCAAAATATTATTCACGTTTAAGGCAATAAGGGGCATGTTCGATGTAGTTTTTTGGGGTACTTTATTGACTTTTCAAACTTTTTTGTAATGTAAAAAATTTAAAAAGTCAAAATTGTAGACAAAAAAATGAGTTTTATTTTTCTTTTCCAAGTGAAAGTTTTATTTCCTTTCGAGTAATTCTCCATTATTTGCTTGTTTCAACTAACTTTTGAGACAAGAGAAGCATCCCTCGTATAGGTGGAAGAGTTTAGAGCATGCTTGATTAATCTTTAAAAGAAGTAAAAATTTCTCAATTTTTTTTTTTTTTTTTTTTTTTTTATCTAAAAAGATTCCAGAAGTTACGTTTTTAAAAAATAGATTTTATAAAAACGTAACTTTTGAACATATTAAAACGTAATTTTATATGGCACTTGGATTATGTCCCTTAATATAAGTTCGATTATGTGTATTAGTGCCTTCATGATTAAAAGGGTTAATATTCTCCTTTTATAGTGAAATCTCTACTCATACGATACTTGTCTTTAGAATTTTCAAACCGAACATAAGAAGAAATAACTATATATGGTACTCTATAAAGGCATTTATTAGATGTTTTTATCCTCCGAAAGATAAAAAACAAGTATGGATAAAAATTGCGAGTGGCCTAAGAGGCTCTTGTTAAAAATTATCCCGAGCCATTTAAATCACCAACACACCCCTTCACGTACAAGTAAGATTTATTTTTTTCCATCAAATACCTTATGTAATTATAAGTACAACAATATAAAGGCTGTCTCCATTACTTGGCCTGAGATTTATCTTAGGCTGGACCTTTATATGGTCATTCACATTCACAATATGCAAATAAATGTTGGTGGGTTAACTATCATGTCACACCTACCAGTCTAGTCGGCTATTTATAAACCGCCTATTGTACGTCTACACCTATTTTTTATTTCACAGGATAGATAATAAAGATTGTAAAATTTGAAGGTAGACTAGGAAATTGTCAAATACAATAATCTTGAAACGAGAGCGTAAACGAAGAGTATCTAAGTGTTTATAAATTCACACGGCGGCTGGCCATATTCCCAGTTAGATGACTTCACGTTACAAATCTTCTGCTTAAATTAGTAATCCTCTTTATATTGTCCAGTCGCTGACATGGGTCATCCGTATAAGAGTGTATTATAACTACACTATGTAGCACTGACGACTCAAATTGTTATATAAGGAAGAGTACTGTTCTAGTTGTTTTAAACTCGGAAACCTAACTTTAGCTTAGCGATTAGGAGACAAAATTAATTCTTACATGCTGTTAATCAGTGTTCTAAAAAATATAAAGTGTGGTTAGGAGTACAGATCGAGCTTTAAGTTTTTTGGACCTAGGAGAGGGTGAAGCGCGCACTTTTTGATTAAAAAACACAGTCGACTGATTAATTGTACACCTATAGTCTAAATGAAGTGTGGAGACCGCGTTTAGGCGTGCTTTGAAATTCTCGCAAACCACCTTCATGGATCATACATATATTTATAAATTATATCATGCTCAAGATCTTGGTGCCATATAAACTTAAATTTGTTGGTTGAGACTGCACAAATTTCCAACGGCCTTCTTAAAGATTGGCTACTACTTTTTTGGCTTAATGTAGCCATCCATTTCTCAATCTATAAATACCACAAGAAATTCGCAACATCAATTGCACCACAACTTAATCGAAATTCCACTGTTCACTTCTTTTTATTCGACTTTTTACTGAAGATAAGCTGATCATGGGTGCTATTACTGTCACCGAGGAGTTCACCAGCCCCATCCCTGCCTCGAGACTGTTCAAGGCCTTGATCCTTGATGCCGATAACCTCATCCCCAAGATCGCCCCTCAGGCTATCAAAAATGTAGAGATAATTGAAGGCGATGGAGGCCCTGGAACCATTAAGCAAATGAATTTTGCTGAAGGCATGCTACTTAAAACTATATTGTTAAATTCCTATAACATTTTTAATTCGATAAATTTCTCAAGTTAATATTTTATTCGTTGTCAACTTAACATTTGCAGGTAGCGAATTCAAGTATGTAAAGCACAAGATCGATGCATTAGACAAGGAAAACATGAGTTACTCGTACACATTGATCGAAGGTGATGCATTGATGAACATACTTGAATCGATTTCTTATGAGATAAAGATCGAATCCTCTTCCGAGGGTGGAGCCAAGGGTAAAAATATCAGCACATACAACACAAAACCGGGTGTCGAAATCAAAGAAGAGGATATTAAGGCTGGTAAAGAGAAGGCTGCTGGTGTGTTCAAGGCTGTGGAAGCTTACCTCTTGGCAAATCCTGATGCCTATGTTAATTAGTGGTGCCTTGTGACATTTATGGCACAACCATTTCAATATGTGTGCTTAATTTGAGCTTATCTTATTTGTTCCACAAGCCAGATACATTCTTGGCTGGATAATAAATGTTTCTAGTGATAAAAATGAATAAGTTGTTTTCGCCTATACGTGAAAAGTGATGGAGGGAAGCGTGTATGAAAACATGAAAATTCAGGATTCAAATACATTCTTGTTTTTTCAATCATGAATGCTAGGAAATATGCATAAAAAACTCGATGATTCACACATAATAAAAGGAACGTGGTCTCGTTGATTTATTCAATAAGTACCTTTCTTTCAGCCGACCCTAGTAATCTTATGTAACCAAAATCTCCTATTCAAGAAAAAAAAACTAAAAATTACCATAACAAAAATTCTAGTGCAAGAGGAAAATAAAAAACTACTGTAAGAATACTAAAACACAGAATTATCAAACAAAATCCCTAAAATCCGAAAAAAAACAATAAAACATACCTTTGCCCTAAATCACGAGAGCTCAAGGGCTTGCCCCTATGCTTTGCTCTTAATTCTTTGGAAAAGTGATATCATTCATCTGAATCTTACTTCATTGAACAAAACTTTGGATTGCTAGCCAAAACTAGTTTGTAATATATTTTGGACCTTAGAATGATCGCTACGTGTCATCTATTAAGGACATGTCTGATTCTCATCTATTAAGGACATGTCTGATTCTCATCTATTAAGGACATGTTTAATTCTGCTATTTTGGAAAAAAATCGATTTTTCCCAAACCAATTTTGGACCCACATTCCATTCAATAAATTTGTAAGCCCAATTTTACCCTTCTTGTGTAGGGATGACAAAAATATTCGATCCGCCCCGAACACGATGGATACTCGATCCGAATGGAGAGAAAAATTTCCGGTTGTGGATCAGTGGGGCAGATCTGGGTAAATCAGGACAGATTGTGGGGTGGATCAGATCATGTGTGCTCCGATCCGATTTGCCCCATTTGAAAAATGAATATAACTAAATAATAAATAGATGAAAGATTTGGGACTTAAATTACAATTTAGAGGTGACTGGACTTAGCTAAAAAAAAATGGAACGAATCACAATGCATATCACTGCTCTGATCCGATCAACCCCGAGAAATAGCGGATCAATTCGCGAATTTGGATCTTCTACAATTATTATGGGACGGATACGGATCAGGCCGATCCAATCCGAATTTGTCCCGTTGCCAATTCTTGTGTGTATCCAATTATTAAATAGATGGGCAAATTGGCAAATTGGTAATAAATCAAGCAAGAAAAGTCAACATTTGTGGGTTACAATTAGTCAAGTGGGCTCCGCTCTTGCTAAAAATAATATATTTTTCTTTCAAAATAGCAGAATCAGATAGAGCCTAAGAATTAAAGTTGTATTTTAAAATGTCAATCTTGTTAAGAGGAGTAGCTCAAACACTTACATATTAGTTAACATTTTGGTATTTAACTGATATGACATTTATCCATTAACATGTCCCTCTAAGCAGTGGTGGAGTCAAAAAAATTTCTTTGCCAGCAAGTTAAATCATCATCTCCTAATACCTTTGCGAGCTGGCCATTTGGGTTATCGAAATTTATGGTTGATTTTAGCTTATTGTAGCTTTAATTTGAAGAAATAGAGGGAAAATTACAATCGGATTACTGGATTAAGGTGCGGTTTTATGTAGTGAAGAGAATGTAATAGATTATGTCAATTGGGATTGAAGACTTGGAGATGTTCACATCTGATATGAATTAAAACTTGGGGAAATTTAGGGGCTTGGACTAATTTAGGTTGAAATTTTAATTAAAATAATTTGAGTTATTTTGTGTTAATTTATATTTGTGATAATTTCATCATATACTACAAAATATAAAATAATTTAAAAAATACTATTTAACTTTTTTTTTTAAAATTCTAAAAGTGCTATTTTTTATTTTTGTAACAATTGTTGTTACATTTGTTATGTTTGTTAATAACAAATATAACACATTTATTATAACTAAAATAACAAATGTAACAACAAGTGTTACAAAAATAAAAATAAAAAATAGTATTTTTAGAATATAAAAAAAATGACAGCATTTTAAGAAATATTTTATTTATTGTAGTTATTTCTGAAAAAAAAAAAACTCATTTATATTTTTGAATTTAGATTTGGACTATATTTGGAATTGGGCTTGGGCAATGTTTCAAAAATTTCGCAGGGTCAATCTACCCCTCTTGCCCTTTGGTGGCTCCGTTCCTACCCTCGAGATATTGGCTTGTTTGAGAATATCAATTTTGAAATTCGTGTGTTAATCTTAAGATTTACTCACATTGACAGTGTGTTTGGTTGGGTTTAAAAACCGTTTTTTTAAGGGTGGTCAAAAACAATTAATGCTGGTCCCACCAAATTCAATTTGTGTAACAAAACAGCATGGGGATATTGTCAATTTTACCCTCAGCTTGAGCCACCATATTGTCAATTTTACTTTTCTGAAGAATTTCCCGTTTGTATGGAGATAGGGACAATTTGGGAAGATTTTGTCTGAAAATGTCATGATTGTGTTCTGCAAAGAAAAGTACTAGTGGGCCCAGAATTTAGTTTATTTGACCTACCCAAAAAAAACTGTTTTTAAATCCAACCAAACACACTCTGAATTGTTCGTTGGAGTTTAATGAGCTTTAATATTATATTAAGACTTGTGGTTATATTTTAAAAGGTCAACTTTATTAAATTAAATAGTTCAAACCTTTATATATTAGTTAATATTTTGATATTTAATCGATATAAAATTTATCTCTTCAACACCATGTAAATCCACTTCTTGTGGACAGCATCAAAACAACAGCATTAAAAAGTTGAGTAATGGAAAAATAAATGCAAGTTGAGATGGGTGAGCAACTCTACATTATGAGTGGTTCAAGCTCAACTTCAACTGCATACTTAGCAAATGATCCAAAGTTGAGACTTCTTCCATTTATACGAGTTTATGCAATTTTAGTCTCCCAAACATATGCTTAGCCTTTTGACATTTACTAGGTTATTAATGTGCAGAATTACGCGACAAGATGAACACGTTTAAAAACACATGATTATGAGAATAATGTAAATTTAAAAAGTCAATAATTTGTTAATAATCAATATGAAATTAAGAAAACTTTCAAATTATTTTTATTCAATAATCAAAAGCCAACTATAAAACGACATTAAATGTTAAACCCCACCAATACGCGTAGAAAAAACAAACACATGATCCACAGATTTAAATTTAGATGTACCTAAATTTGTTGCAACTTGCAGGATTAGGTTAATGAATTTACTTCTCTCTACCTTATATTTATCAAATGAATTTTCTTAGCATGTTTGACAGTACGAAAATTATTTTTGAGCGTTTATAAATTGTGGGTCTTATGAAATGTAGATAATAAGTGAAAAGTAAGTTATGGTTCGTACTCAAAATATGTAGATAAAAAATATATTTGACCAATTTAATAAACTTAAATTATAATTTAAGCTTAGTCAAACTCATCTTCTCTCTTATGAAGTCATCACTCTCTATTATTATAAATAGAAAGCACCGGTCAATACAGCTAGCTCCATCAAGACGTGTTGATAAGTCAAAAAAAAGAAAAAGAAAAAGATAGTCTCCTTTCGAATTTTAGACTTTTGTTGATACTCATTTTCAAACTTGAAGTTCACCTTAATCTTGTGTCACTTTCTCTTTCAAGGATCTCTATTTGAAGCCCTTAATTCCTTCATCTTTGTTGTGTAAAGTCCGAGGAAATATGGGTGTTGTTAAGGTTTCTCAATCTTTCAAGACAAAAGTCACCCCAGATAGGATGTTCAAGGCCTTGATCCTTGATTCACATAACCTTTGTCCCCAGCTCATGTTCTCATCAATCAAGAGTATCGAATATCTTCAAGGAAATGGCGACGTCGGAAGCATCAAACAGTTAAATTTCACCGAAGGTGAGTCAAATCGTCCGATCTATATTTAGAAACTCATTACGTGTTTTGTACGTAGTACTATTGCTATCCACTCCGTCCTACCGAACATTATGTTAATGGTTTGTGTATTTTGCAGCTAGTCCTTTTAGATATGTGAAGCATAGAATTGATGGTCTTGACAAGGAGAAGTGGACTTGTAAATTCACTATGATTGAAGGGGATGCACTTATGGACAAGCTTGAAAAAATCACTTATGAAGTGAAGTTTGAACCATATGGCTATGGAGGATGTGTGTGTAAGATTTCAAGTGAATATCATACAAAAGAGGATGTGGAGATAAAAGAGGAAGATATTGAATTTGGTAAAGATAGGGCTATTGGCATGTATGAAGTTGTGGAAGCCTATCTTTTGGCACACCCTCGTGCATATATTTGAACATCTATCTTGATGAGGGATTACTTTCAATTTTGTTTGATATTATTGGCTTGTTTTTTTTACTTCTCCTTGATGTTGAAATTAATTTCTATGGTGAAAGGTTTTGTATAAGATAATTTGATTTATTGGTTCTATGTATGTTGTTATGAATCTTGGGGACGAGTAGGCTGGAAAATGGGCTAAGCGGACCTGGGCTCGTCAGATCAAGCTTGTTTAGGGATGATCCTAGGGCCGGGTCGAGCCCTAATTTTTTTTATGAACACGAGCCAACTCTTGTTTTTGATTGTTTACAACTTTTGCTTTCAAAAAAAAAAAAAAAAAAAGTTGGCTCGTAGGTGGCTCTACTCGTCCAATGAGGCCAACGAGCCGAGCCGCGCTCGTTTGGCAATGGACTGAGTTGACTCGGCTAGAATTATTGTTATCTTAGTGACAAGCTCTGACTAATACATTTTTATCGACATGCATAAAAATAAAAATTTATCAAGATTTAGATTGGACTTTATTGTACTACTCTTTTTTATGTGGTCCACGTATTGAATGGAAAAAAACTTGTAAGAAATGTAAAATGGAGTTGGAGAAAAAATATTGAATGTGTCATTCATGATGGAAAAAGATGTTTGAGGCATTTCATAAATTTCCAAAAGAGAGAAATGACAACGAGGCAACATCCCATATGTAAAGTGCCATATTTTGGATCATTAGAAAATTTAACTCATTTTTGAAACTTTAAAAGAATATTATAATCTCTTTTTCTTAAACAATAATCCACCTTTTTCTTAATTAAAAAGCTGAATAATTAGGCTAATTTAAAGTTAGAAAGTCCTAATGCAGCCTTTTGTAATAAGTTGTAGCAAGATCAACTCCAAAATTGATGCCAAATTGATGTCTTTCTTTAATATAGGCTTGACTAGTTCAATCGACCTCCCAATTCAGATTTTCAAACTCTCTTTTTCTTTATGTCCTCACTATTAAGGTAAAATACCACATCCAACAACGATGAAATAAATACAAAATATAAAAAAATTTGAACTATATTTCTTAATAAGGTTGAATTTTTAAAATACAACATTAAGTCTTAATATGGTATCAGAGCCCACTTAGCTCAAAAGAGTCATTCGGTCCAACTAAGATTAAGATGAGCACACATATTCTAAGATTAGTATTCTCAAATGATCTACTATCTCATGAAAGTATGTTAATGGTAAAATCTCACATCGAATAATGATGAAATTATATAATATATAAAGCTTGTGCTACTCCTTTTAGAGCTAAGATCTGTTGTCTCAAATGTGTCTATTTGACTATCCCATCAATAGAAAATATACACATCATAAAATAAATACAATTATTTAATGTGTTCATACTTACTGTTAAAATTAACTTGTATTTATTTGATAATGTGTACATTTTCTATTGGTGAGACAACTAAGAAGACACACATTTGGGACATGCAGATCTTGACTCTTTTTAACAAGTTTGACACTTTTAAGATGGAACTTTAAGTCTCAATTAGAGCTGGGCAAATCGACTCAATCCGCTCAATCCGACTGACCCGACCCAACCCGAGCGGTTTGGGTCGGTTTTTCTGCTTAAACAGGTTGGTTATGGGTTGAAAATTTTAAAATTGGGTCGGGTTATGGATTACATGCCTAAACCTGACCCAATAACTTTAAAAATAAAAAAATAAAAATAGAAGGTTGAAATCGAAAAATAATTGACCTGGCCTAAAGTCCAATTATGCAAATAAGAAAAAGATATTACATTGGATTAGAGCAGCGCCTGCGTCACAGTGGTCCCATTTTCAATTCATCAATTGTGATTCCTGATTTTGAAAAATAAAAAAAAAAATTAGTTGGACCAAAGCCCAAATCGCCAATCCGACCCAACTTGAACGAATCTTGATCGGGTCGGGTTAAAACGTGTGGGCGATTTGAATTGGGTTGGATTTTGCTAAACTGATTTTCTTGGACTAAGTCCAAAACTAATCCGACCCAACTCACGCACAGCCCTAGTCTCAATACTCACAAGCTAAGGGTAAATGTTAACAAGTCTTTCTTCGACCTCAAAATTTTTCTCAATTTATATACGAAGTAGGAAATAATGTGAAACCTCCATTTAGGCTTACGTAAAAGCTTAAAAACTTTTACTTGCACTATATGGACTTTCAAAAAAAAAAAAAAAAAAAAAAGATAAATTAGTGGTCAAGAAAGGCTAGCTTAACTAGCCCGGAGGAAATCAATTCATCAAATCTCCAAATTAAGGCCGCCCATGTTGAACAGATGTATGAACTTAAAATTGAAATTTCCAAAAGTTATAGGCCAAGAATGCTTTGATCTTATTGTTCTTTCACAATGGACTAATACCAAACTTTTTCCAAGTAACTCTATATATACACATGGAATTTTATCAAACACCTATCTTCATTCTACATTTATCATTAATCTAGCTAAAATCACACGGTTTATCATGGGTGTTACAAGAATCAATCAAGAGTTTGGTAGCCCAGTTGCTCCATCACGCCTATTCAAGGCTTTGATCTTAGACTCCAACACTCTTTTACCAAAACTTTTACCCCAATCCATCAAAAGTGTAGATATACTACAAGGCAACGGAGGAGCTGGAAGCATCGAGCAAGTCAACTTCACCGAATGTAAGCAATATAAGCCTGCCAAGTGCACATTGAACTTATTTTCTACTTAAAGCCTATCACATGCACAAATTTCATAAACGGGTGGTAGTAGAGAGTTGAAACATTTCACATTTAATAAATCATATTCACGTGATTTAGCATGTCCAAAATATTTTATTTTCTTCTTTGCATTTGCAGCTAGTCATTTTAAGTTTGTGAAAAATCGGATAGACGAGTTAGACAAGGAGAATTTCGTGTGCAAATACACGATGATTGAGGGCGACGCGTTGGGTGACAAGCTTGAGTTTATAGCTTATGAAATCAAGTTTGAGGAAGGCAAAAATTGTGGGTGCATTTGTAAGATGAAAAGTGAATACCATACAATTGGCAATTTGGAGGTCAAGGAAGAAGAAATCAATGCAGGCAAAGACAGTGCCATGGGCATATACAAAGTTGTTGAAGCCTACCTCTTGGAGAATCCTCATGTTTATTCATAATTTTTTATTTTAATTTGTGAAAATATATATTATTTATTCACATTATTTTAATTTTTTTGTCACAAAATGATTCCAAAATAGTGGATATGTAGCCTTCAATAAAAAAGCTACTTTCATATTGTTGACCATTGAGTCATTCATGCATGGATGAATCTAATCTTTCCATGGTCGGTTTTGGATATCCAAACTTAATTCATACAAAGCCACCAGCAGTTACAGATGACCATCCAAATTAAAGCAAAATATTCTCCTCAAACTTTCTAGGGTCTAAATAAAACCCCACATCTACGGTGGTGGATTAAAGAATTTTTTGTTCGAGTCAAAAAATTTCGTTCATGCAATGCATCTTTTAAATTGAGAAAACGTCATTCAACGAGTTCAAAAAAAAGGAGCCAAAAATCACTGTTTGAAATGAATTTAATAATCTTATTTTTTATCTTCTAATTCTCAATTTGATGTCATATCTTCCGGATTACGTTCTTCACTTGTCGGGATAAGTTTTTGATACTGTTTTGAAGCATTCACGGCAAATTCGCAAGACATCTTTTGGATTGATAATTGTTAAACAGTGAATTCAAAATAACATATCAAAGATGGCTAGTAGAATAAATATAATAATTCGATTTTTTATCTTTTTGTTGACATCACATCTTTTAGCTTATTTTTTTGGATATGTTTCTTTACTCGTTGAAGTAGGTTCTTAGTAATATTTGGAAGTATCCATGTCAAAATTCATAACACATTTTTTGAACAAAAAAATTGTTAAACGACAAATTTAAAATAACAAGCCAGAGATGACCGACAAATATAAATAGATTTAATAGTTTGATTTTTCATTTTTAATTTTAATTTTGGCATCACATATTTTGACTTATTTTTGAGCTATATTTCTTCACTCGTTAGAATAGGTTCTTGGTACTGTTTCAAAGTATTCATAGAAAATTTCGTAAGACGTCTTTTGAATTGAGAAATTGTTAAATGATAAGTTCAAAATAATAAGTCAAAGATGACTGCTAAAATTAGATTTAATATTATTTATTTCATTTATGCTTTTAGATTTCAATTTAATTAAAATCTAATTGACTTCAATTTAACTCGTCTAACTTGTATAATTTAATATAAAAATAAACATAAATTTTGAGGTATTATAACAAGTTCCAAAGTAAATTTTCAAAATAAAAACCTAAAAAAGAGTAAAAAAAAAAAAAATCTAAAAATTTGGGGGCCGAGACCCCTAAGTTCCCCTAGCCTCAGCCAATGCCTAGCTAGGGAGTAAATCCACGACACGACATTGACTTCAAAAAGTACGTCTTATAATGAATTTGACTTACACGCTAGAAAGTCTCGAAAGCGAAGCCCCTCTCCCCCGTGTCAAATGTTCTTTAACCAAGCGGGTTGTAAATCGATTGATGTGCACGAGTGGCAGTGATCTGAGAGAGAGAACCAACATGCCATTCTCCAGGACATATCTCCACAATATTTCAGTGAAAATCTGCCCACACACGAATCGAACTTGCATTGCCGGTGGATTTCTCCCACGTCAATTCAGACCTTACCAACTCGCCTACGTCTTTGGAGGCGCTAAAAAGCATGTTCTTAATTGCAAGTCCCACGACTTAAAATTACTTTTAAATATTCCCTCTCCAGCGCGCACAGATGAATGTGATATATTGATTCTCCATTAACACTCCCTACCCTTTCCATCCACAAATCACCTCCTTTTGTTCCTGCATCATTCTCCAATCTCCATGACTCTTCCAGAAATGGAGGTACGTCTTAAAACCCATGTCAAATATAGGTACAAATTAATTTTAGTTTAATTCTTTCTAAATTTCATAAACTGCAGAAACCTCGAGTCACAGAGATACAGGTTCGAATGGACTGCAATGGCTGCGTGCAGAAGATAAAGAAGGCCTTACATGGCATCAATGGTAAGCTAATTAATTTTGTGCTCTTTTTTTATTTATTTATTATTCTGTAGAGCATAAAATAATTCAAAATGTTTTATATCTCTCAGGTATATATGATCTCTACGTTGATTTTCCTCAGCAAAAGATTACAATAATTGGGTGGGCAGATCCTGCAAAAATATCTAAAGCCATTAAGAAAACAAGAAAAACTGCAATCATTTGTTCACATTCAGAATCATCTGATAATCAATCTGCTCAGCCATCAGAACCACCGCCAGATGGAGGAGCACCACCACCACCAGAGTCCACTAGCCAGCCTGTGGCAGAAGCATCCCCACAAGAGGAGGCACCAAAGCCGGAAAATCCACCAGTACCGGAGCCTTCAATTCAATCCTCTGAACCAAAAGATGTTGAAGAAATTCACGTGATCCACCACCATGCACCAGACTATAGATATAGATATGGACAATTGAATCCGAACCCTGGTGCACCCGGAATATTCAGAGTCGAGCCACCTCAAGCCACATACGTGACTCAGAGCTACAATGCCTACAAGCCATCTCCTTATGTGACTGAATATGCATATATCAACAGGTCCCCACCCACACACACACAATATTACAGTAGGCCTGCAGATTACTACAGTGACGAGTACAGTACTGGAAACAATGGCAATGACAATGGCAATGGCAATGTCACTTCAATTTTCAGCGACGAAAATCCGAATGCATGTAGAATAGTCTAATTTTGAAAATCTATTCTCTGCCACTTTGCAAGGACTAATGTAATTGGTACATGGCATTCATTTCTCATAAAGGGTTCCTTATTGTGCCACTTTGAAAGTTTTAATTTACATGCAATAAAAAAACCTAGAGGAGTAATCTGTAATTATTGAAACTTTGGTCACTTCTTGGTTCTATAATTATGGTGTTCAACGCTTGTCTATCATAAAATAAAACTTTTATGGGAAAATTGCAAATAAGTCATCTCCACATGACTTGTTTCAAATTAGGTCAAATTTTTTTTTAAAATTGTGATTAAGTCATACTTCACATCAATATTTTATATTAATTCCAAAATCACCCCTTTTAACCATATTTTTCATTGACACAATCTTTCAACTCCACAAACCTCCTCCACCTCGGCGACAACCTCCGGCGACCTCCGTGACAACCTCCGGCGACCTCCAGCACGCCTCCACCTCCGGCAACCTCCGCCTCGGCCTCCGGCGACCTCCAGCGACCACCGCTTCCACCTCCGGCGACCTCCGGCGAGTGCTTCTAAGGCACAATGTCACTTTTTAGGCACTTTTCTTGGTGAAGATTTTGGATCACTTTTTAGGCGAGTTTTTGGTGAAGATTTTGGATCACTTTTTAGGCGGTTTTTGGTGAAGATTTTGTTAGTTGTGAAACTAAAAAATAACGTTTTATGGACTTTGGTCATGATGTTTGAATCCTTATCTTTGGTTTGTATGCTTTTTATTTCTTCATCTTCCGTGGTTGTACTCTATTCTTAATGTCTTAACAGATTAGCATTAATCTATCCGTCGCAGAGAGGTGACCAATATAGAATAGCAATTTGATAATGTATTAAACAAAAGCATACAATGAAATGAGCATACAATGTTGTATATATGAGCTTGAATTTGTAAATATGAGCTTGAATACTCTACTATCTTATGTAAATAGGAGCTTGAATGCTCCACCATCTAATTCTTTGTAAATAGGAGATTGAATGTTCCATCATCTAATGTTTAGTCATGGTATTTTATTTGATACTATATTATACAAAACAAGATCACGTGAAAACAAGATCACAATATGAATGGACATAGAATTGTTGTAAATAGGAGCTTGAATGTTCCATCATCTAATATTTGAATGTCTTAGTTTTAATCTATGAATCTTTGTTTTAATGCCCCTTAGTTTTAATCTATGATCTTGTTTAATTATGGCAAGGTTTAATATATTGAAACTTTGTCATAATATTTCACTATCATTTGAAACATGTTTTAATCCATGATCTTTTTTAATTTCGCGTGATCTTGTTTGAATATATATATATATATATGTGATCTTTGATCTTTGTTTAATTATGGCAATGTTTGAACACCGTGATATTGTTTGAATGTCTTAGTTTTAATCTATGATCTTGTTTTAATCCATGATCTTTGTTTTGTTTGGTAATTAGTATATTTTGATATCGTTTTAATCCATGATATTGTTTTAAATCTGTGATCTTGTTTGATTATAGCAATGTTTGAACCTCGTGATATTGTTTGAATGTCTTAGTTTTAATCTATGATATTGTTTTAATCCATGATATTGTTTTGTTTAGGTAATTAGTATATTTTGATATCGTTTTAATCCATGATAATCTTGTTTTTATCTGTGATACTTCTATGTGATCTTTGATATTGTTTAATTATGGCAAGGTTTGAATAAGTGATCTTGTTTGAATGTCTTAGTTTTAATCCATGATAATGTTTTGTTTAGGTAATATGCATTCATATAAATTGATATTTGTTTTAATCTATGTTTTAATCTATGATCTTTGTTTTACATAATAAAGTATCAAACAAAACATATGACTAATTAAACAAGATCAAAGATAAAAACATGATATCATAGTCATGTGTGTTGTTTGATCATTGTATTATATAAAAGCGATTATCACAAAAACAATATCACAATAGAAATGATTATAGAATTTGCACACGTGCTCGTAAATTTTATTATAATATGTTTTCGGAATGGTCTCGACGAGACGGTCAAGACCGGTCTTTGCCAACGCCTATGATGGATTTTACCCATTTGAAGTAGTCTCTTTAGCTTAAAATGTCAATCTTTAATTTTTTTTTTCAAAACAAGATTATCACAAATTCTTTAAAACAAGATTATCACGGATAAATGTACATCCTTTTGTTTGCAAATTAAAGTTCTTCCAAGGTATCTCGAGTCCTTTAAAAGCAAACACATACTTGAGCAATGCTAAAATGAAGAAAGAAGAACTACCAATCATTCTCAAGTTAAAGGGAAGTCATCTAAAACTATGTAGGCATATGTATTAATCCTATGATAATCTTGTTTGAATGTCTTAGTTTTAATCTATGATAATCTTATTTTATTTAGGTAATGTGCATTAGTATATTTTATACTATTTTAATCAATGATCTTGTTTTATTCTATGTGGAATGAGTTTTATTTATGATACCGTGCTTTTATTCTTTGATCATTGTCTAATTATGCCAAGGCTTGAACACGTGATATCTTGTTTGAATGTCTTAGTTTTGTCTATGATACTATTTTAATCTATGATAATCTTGTTTTGTTTAGGTAATGTGCATTAGTAATTTTTATAATTGTTTTAATCCATGTTCTAATCCATTATATTGTTTTGCATAATACAATATCAAAGATAAAAGCATGATATCATAGTCATGTGTGTTGTTTGATACTGTATTATGCAAAACAGTATCACAAAAAATAGTATCACAATAGAAATGAACATAGAATTTGCACACGTGCTCAGAATTTTTATTATAATATGTTTTCGGAATGGTCTCGACGAGACGGTCAAGACCAGTCGCTTCGCCACTGCCTATGATGGATTTAACCCGTTTGAAATCGTCTCTTTAGCTTAAAATGACAATCTTTAATTTTTTTTCAAAGCAAGTATCACAAATCCTCTAAAACAAGATCACGGATAAATATATCTTTATTGAAGCCACCATTCATCTTTCTCTTGTTGAACATCCTTTGAACTTGATCCTTTTCATTAACACTCCCAGTTCTTGATTGATCGGATCCTAGTTTTCATTATTACTACAAGAATCATAAAGGTTCAATACAAGAATCATAGGTTTAACAATCTTTAATTTTTTTTTTCAAAACAAGATCACAAATCCTCTAAAAAAGCAGTATCACAGATTAATGTACATCATTTTCTTTGCAAATTAAAGCTCTTCCAAGATATCCGAGTCCCTTAAAAGCAAGCAAACACATACTTTGAGCAATGCCAAAGATGAAGAAAGAATAAGCGCTCACTATCATTAAAAGCAGAGAAAAAAAATCAGCAAATTTCACTATCATTAGAAACGAGATCATATATTGAAACACATCTATTGAAACAAGATCAAGCATTTTACATGTTCCAACATAAAATCCTAACTCACAACAACTACATTATCAAAAACTAGTTGAATCGGTTTATCCAAACTCCATTTATTAAGCGCATTACATATGTTTCAATTGGAATAATATCTCAATATTTTCATGATTATTTTTAACCGAAAATAGTTACTTTATACAAAAAAAAAAAAAAAAAAAATATGTTCGCCATTGAAATATCACTTTCGAATTGTTTGTATGCGGTTCTGAGTTACGGTGAGAAGAATCAAACACAAGAAGAAGATGAAAATTGTTAAAAGTAAATGAAGGAATTTCTAAACGACTATTGAAATGATTTTGTTGGTTTTTACGTGTTTAAATGACAATTTTTACAATTGGAGGGTATATTGGTCTTTTAGTAATAAAGTATGACTTTAGTTGAATTAAGATTATATCATATGACTTTTCAACCCACTATGGCGTTAACAGTGACCGGCTCCAAATTTTCCCAACTTTTATTACTTGATCCTTGTCAAGTAGGGTTGGCAAAATGGGCCGGCTTGACAGACTAGCCCAGGTAACTTGAATTTTGGACTGATTTGATAAAAATCTTGGCCCAAATCTCAACCCCCGATTTGGTGGACTGGTGTGGGGGTGTTTGTGGAAGAAACACACCCACACCAAATAATTTACGCGCATTGCACGTAAATTATTTTTAATATGGGAGATTTTGAAATGTATCCAAAATTAAAGAGTGGATTGGAAATATAATAATTTTTTATAACATTTGTAAATATATTAGTTTGTAGTTATGAAATTTCAAATGTACCATTTTGTAAAAATGACTATTTTTTTGTGTGATTAAGATTTAATGGTAATTGACAGGCGTACAATAGTTTATAAGAGAAGATATCGGTCCAAATATTTCGATATCAAAAAATACTTTGACATTAACTAAATAATGTGGACAATTTTTTTGTCGATAATATCGACAAAATAGGCATAAACAAAATAGATTAAAATAGAAACCAATTATGGACAAATTGAAATCATATGGCAAAATCCCATTTCGTTGATGATTTTGTCGACCTACATTGACAAAATGGGATTTATCGACAAAATGGGAAAATGACAAAATGGGATTTTCCCACTTTGTCGATGTATACTAGTTTCTGACACGTGCAATGTGCATTGCACGTAATGTATTTTTAATATGGGAAATTTTGAAATGTACCCAAAATTAAAGAGTGAATTGAAAATAAGACAATTTTTGATAACATTCGTAAATATGTCAGTTTGTAGATATGAAATTTCAAATATACACTTTTGTAATAATGACCACTTTTTTGTGTGGTTAAGATTTAATGGTAGTTGACATTCGTACAATAGTCTGATCCAATTATTTTGATATCAAAAAATACATCGACATTAACTAAATAACGTCGACAATTTTTTGTTGATAATATCGACAAAATAGACACAAACAAAATAGATTAAAATGGAAACTAATTATGGACAAATTGAAATCATATGACAAAATGGGATTAAAATGGAAACCAATTATGGACAAATTCCCATTTTGTCAACGTATATTGGCAAAATGGGAAAATTCCATTTTGTCACTTTGTCGATGTTTTTTTCCCACTTTCTCGATGTCCCTTTTTGTGGAGATCGACGAAAATTAGCTCCAACAACAATAGTTGATATACTAATTTTCTCAATTTTTAATAGCTTATAACTGATTTCAAAATTTTCAAATCGATCAGACTTCTTCAAATAATGTGATTGTGTTTGCTTGCTTCACCATCTAAACCCATCAAACTATTACAACCCCAAAACAAAAAGAATTCAACAACAAGATACAAAAAAAATATTTACAACATTCTGTGTTGTAATACTTCGAAATTTTATGCTCGTTTAATTCTCATTTAATTTTTTTAAGATGATAGTTTGATTTTTCGAAACTTTTAATGACCTAGATTAGTAGTATAAGCAAGCATAAGGTGTCAATTAGTTGCAAGCTATCTTTTTAGTGAAGTAATTTTCTTTTTATGGCAAGCATGAGGTGTTTAGTTAAAAATATGAGGTAAATGCGTGGAGTGCATGCATGAACCATTAGGGGTGAAATTAAAGCTCACGTGGAGGCATCAAACTTCAACTTGGTAGATAGTCACATTTACACCTTACTTAGTCCATAGGTTTTCCTTACCTTTAGATAATTAAGTAATGTTTCTTACTAATGTTTATACAACCAAAAAACTACTTTCAAAATAAAAACAAACAGCAAGAGATAGTGAAGGAGAGTAAAGAGAAAAGATATAGTGAGAATAGAGGAAGAAGAACAAAGACTAGCACTTTCAAGTACGCTTTTTCACCAAAAAACTACTCCAAGTTTTAAGGTAAGATACTTTCTATACTCAAGTGGTAGGATTTCATGCTAATACCTATGCTTAAGTTATGCATGAAAACCATAATATGAAGGATGTGGACAAGTCCACAAAGTTAGATGTCTATTTATGCCTTAAGACAAGTACGAAAGGCACCGGCAAGCCGGAATGTGCAAGTATGTGTTTGAATGCTTTCTTTTGTATAATATTAACATTTTAAATCCGAGCATGATATCTTACTGAGTATTCCTTATACTCATAGTATTCATACTAAATTTTCAGATGTATGATCGTTGAAGTTGATGAAAGTCAATTGGCATACTCGATGATGGGTTAATAATTATTTTGTATCGAAATTTTCTTTTCGTCTGTTTTGTTCAAATATTAGCTTTCCATGTGTTTTCTTTTGGTTTTGAATATAACAATGTATAATACATGATGTGAAGTATATTTTGAAATCATATCTTTCATGTTATGCTAAAAGGCATTTTATAGACTTTTTCCAACAATGATAAAAGAGGCAGAGACTGGACAAATTTTTGGGGTCAATTCAAAGTGCCATTTAGAACTCTTAAAACATCTATTGGAGACTCTAAAAATACTGTTGAGTTCTTCTTTGAGTTTCTTTATATGAGCACAAAAATCACTCAATTTGGATATGTGTGGCACGAGATATAAATTTTTAAGTGTTGAAAGGTCAATCTGAAGTGTATGTGTAGTACCTCACTGTTTTTAGTAAAACGTCTATATCATATGATCTTGGTAATTTTCCATATTTTAATATAGGAAACTACTTGAAAATATCTTTCTAATGCCACAAATTTCACAGAAAAAGGATTTGAAATGTATTTTATAAAAAGTTTCAAAGTGCCTGCACCCGACAACAGCAACTGCGCTGGTTGTGTGTATTTGGGATGAAGTTTGAAGTATTTAGATTCATCTTCTTGTTATGAAATCTTATAGAGAGGTTATATAGGGAATTATCTTTAATTAGGTACTAGATTTACTATTTTCTAATGTGTATAAAATTTTATACATATTTTCTTATCAATGAGGCGCAAACTGAAAATGTATTGCGACCAAGGATCTTCCAAAATTTATTATAAATAGATCATGTGTCGATAAATTTTCAAATTTGGCATATCGTTAGTATATTAACCAATAGTTCTTCCCTCAAAGTTTTGCAACTCGACGATACCATTTAGGTATCAAACGAATTTTTTTTTATTTAGTCAAAATCTTTGAAAATTTTAAATCCTGATTTTTAGTAACTCTTGACACCCGAAAATTAAGTTTCGGGGCGTTACAATATCAAAAGCAAAGGCGATGAGTTCACTAAAACCATTCTTTAACATTTAACCAATCCATATTTCCACAAATAAAAACATAAATAGCTTAATAAGAACCCGAAGAACAAATTATTTTTGAAGAACATGGCTGCAACAAATCTTAAAAGCAGATAATTTAGGGATAAACAAAAAAAAACAAAAAATTGCATGTGGGATCTACCTCAGAACTCACCCATGGTTCAAATACCGGCGACTGTAGGAGGCAGAGGAAACCAAACATAGGTTAAGAAAAAAAAAACTAAAGTCCAACGCGGCATCATGTTGGATGATACGGTGAATAATGAATACTCCATTCGGACTTATAGTATAGTAAAGAGGTGATATATATATATATATATATATATATATATATATATATATATATATAAAAGAAATTAAAAGATAAAAACAGACTAGTCCGGTGACTCAAAACCAAAGCCGAGTTGGTCCAAGAAATTCTTGGTTGTGTAAAACTAGGCCAGGGTCAGACTAGCCCAATTTCTTGTGTTGACCGTTCTACTAGGCCGGCATGACCCGTCGGCCCATTTGCCACCTCTATTATTGAGTAACAAAAATTTAAAAATGTTAATCTCGAACCCTAGTCGAGCAACACGTATTTACTCAACGAGGGTTGAGAATAATAAGGAAATTTGAAAATGATTTTTATTATGTTCCCAATTTTACCATTATAGAACTATTAATAGGTACTATATGAATAGTGGAAAATGTCCCGAATAAATCCAACATAATTTCTCTAGCTTTATCTCAGTTTTGACTCGAAATTAACATTAACGAAATCTAAACACGTGTATGACCTTAACAAATAATAGGCCGACAAAGACTCTGTCAAATCAGTTGAATCGCAAGAACGTCTAATTTATATCAAATAAGTTAAAAATGCATCTTTTACGTAAAAAAAATTTAAATATCTTTACTTAATAACTAATGTTAACAGGTTATCTGTTAACGAAAAATGGTATATTAACAGATTATTAACAAATCACAAGCCTGTTAACAGATCTGTGATGTGTTAAAATCAAAATTAAAAGACAACAGGCTTAGTAACAGACATGTGATCCGTTAAAGTCAAAGGCTTGTTAACAGATCATTGGTTTGTTAAGAAATCTGTTAACAAACCATGAGATTGTTAACGCGAATTTACACATTTTTAATTGATTTTTAATTAATCTATTTCAAATGAACTCAGATTTATAGAAATTTAAAGTAAAAATCACAATTTATACTCAGATGTATACATATTTTCATGATTTATACTATAAAATTTATAATTTCTACTGTGAATTAAAGAAGAAGATAGAGACAGATGAATATCTACTTTGAAATGAAATATTTTACATAGATGAAATGTGTTGGAATCTAACTTTGAAATGTGTTAAATTCTAACTTGAAAATCTCTTTTTCAGCAAATGAAATATGTTGAATTTGAAAGTATTTGAAATATAATAAGCGGGAAAGAGAATATGGAATAGAAGACAATGTTATATTTAATAATTTACAGCTAAAATGGTCAAGATCCGGCCATTCCTTAGTATTGCCACATAAATAATGAGTCCGACCCGCATAATGGCAAGCCCATACATTTGAAGCCGTATCGGGAAAGGCAAACAAATTGGGCCCAGACAGTTGACCACACGACCCACATTATGTGGCCTTATCTTCCCTAGTCCCCACCGCACCCATTAGATAACTCCTCCACTACGATTAGGGTCACTTCTCTCGTTCTCCTTCTATGTTTACACTAGTATCCATAAAGGCTAGGGAATTTAATTATAGAATAACATAAGAAAATTCACTAAAAAATTGATTTCAATTATAATTTTGTTAATAGAAAAAAAGGAGGACAAGAAGAAAAGAGATGGGAAGATGGTTGAATTTCTATATATAGATGTGTATAAATAAAAGAAAAAGATGTTTAAAATTGAAAAATAAAAATAAATACAACATTCGATAGATACATAATATTTTTAAGGAAATCGATGCGTTTCGTTCTCATACTTTCAAAAAAGTAGTAGGCATGTCCTTACCTTATCAAAATAGGACAATTCATCTCCAATCTTTATCCTTTTTGGGCCGGCTTCGTTGGGGAAGATGTCTGTTATCTTTTTGCTTTTTGCTTTTTCGTTTTTAAATTTTTTTTTTTCTAAAATCTGTATTTTTTTAATTTTTAATTTTTTAAAATATTTTCTTTCTACCATTCATTTATACTTTTTAAAAAGTTTCGAAACTTTTACTTAATTTACTCTTTATTTTTATTTTTTCGTTTTGTTACTTCATTTTATTTATTTATTCAAAGAATTGTTTATTTAAGAAGAGGATAAAATTGTCATACAACGCTCAAAAAGATAAATTGAACTATTTTCAAAAGTGTAATTATAATTACTCTGCATTTTTTTATTTACTAACTACACTATATTTTTATTGCAATGAAGGTATTCAATTTTTTTATCATTGTTGCACTTATATTCTAAATAATTTTCCCTCGCATTCTTATCCCCGACCTTTAATTAATTAGCACATCTTGTTACTGATAACGCTTTATGTCCGTATTTTACAATGAGAAACAAATGTTTTGTCGAAATTTTGTATTTATTATTATTTTTACTTATGAGAGACAAATAAGTCTTTTTATACCCTCATAACGGACTATTTTGGGAAAAAACTATCGTAAAAAATTAGTTATGCTAATTAATAGAAAATTAAAGATAATAATGAGACAAAAAAGATTCAAGACACAAGTACAATAATGAGAAAAATTAGAGATGTTCATTGTAATTAGTGTAGCAAAGAAAAATTATAGTATAGTTACTTTTTTCCAAAGGTAAAGACATGTATGCTACTTTTGTTGAAAGACAAAATGAGCTAATTTACCTATGTTTCAAATAAAAAAGTTTTTGAATAGACTAATTTTAACTCAAAATATGTCCCTTTGAAAAATTTGACTAGTAAATGTCAATGGTGGTCTCATGTTTGGTAGTACTGAAATTATTTTTTAAGTGTTTATAATATAAGTAGTTGATGAATGTGTTGTTAAAAAGTGGGTTGTAAGTTGTGGGTTCTATTAAATGTGTGGATAAAAAGTATGTTTGACTAATTTGACCAACTGAAATTATAATTTAAGCATTGTTAAACATATATGTTATAATTATTTTAATTCAAATCGCCATGTTAGTTGGTGTTAATGCAATTGGTGGAATAAGTCTGCCTTTTTTAAAAAAAAATCTAGAAAGCTTATATTCAATAGCTACACACTCGAAGAAATACCAGAGACAACTAAAGAAATTAACACACTACTCTTTGGCGCAAAATAGCACTAAGTGAAGGCAATAATGTCTGAAAATTGCAGCTAAAATCTCTACTTGCATTTTTGGGCAACAAAAAATAAACCAAACCGAGAGTTACTCGAGCATTCAACGGCTTCCAAAATTGCACCAAAAAGCTATTTTTTGTGGGTGGAAGATTTCGAACTTGTTCTCAAAACTATATATGGCTCAATAGAAGAAGCCAAGCACTTCCCACCAACATTCTTTCTCCTAACCTCTTCATGGTCCATGATGCTAGCAAATGTGGTTAGCATAATGTATCCAAACTGTCTAGAGGAAAGCAACCTTGCAGTCCATTCCTCAATTTCCTTGACACCAACATCAAAGCGAAGGCTGATGACACCACATTTGTTCAACCTTCTACTAAGTTCGACCACAATTTTACTAGATCGGTGATCATCAACATACTCAAACTCCCCAATGTATCCATGCTTTTGCATCATCAAGAGAAACTTAATAATGACTTTGGAGGATGGTTGAATCATGACTTTACGCTTCCATCGCTTCTCTGCATTGTACATGCTCTTAAGAGCATCATTCAAGACACTAACTCTCACAATTTTTGCTTAAAGATCAGGTGGAAAATCGACCGACAGAGAAATCTAAAAAATTCAAAAACTTGCGGCCACAGAGAACCTAGGGTTTCTCGTGGACGTTTGTAGAATAAATCTGTCTGGATGAAAGCGAATGAAATTTCACATAAGACATATGTGGACTTTGAAAATGTTTAAATGTGACATGTTCAACAATTTGTGTGAAAAACCAACTCAAGAGCGAGAGAGGTCCCACTTTTCAAGCCGATTTCCAACTTCGTCCACATGATTAGGTTTTGACATTCATGCAAAGCAAGCCCCATTGAAATAATTCTGAAAGTTGATGACTTCATTGAGATTTTTTAAAGTTAAGTGACCTCCGATAAAATTTAGGAAAATTGGCGCAAATGGTCCCTAACGTATCATGTTAGTGCGCAAATGGTCCCTAACCTTTCATTTTGGCGCAATGGTCCCTAACCTATCTATTTAGGTGCAGAAATGGTCCTTGTGGGACGGATTAGTTAAAAATCCGTTAAGCAACCTTTCATTTTAGTGCGCAAATGGTCCCTATCAATGTTTTGTCTTTATTTGTGGAGGTAAAATTGTCGAGTTACATCTTTCTTTCGATTAGCGCAAATGGTCCCTAACTTTACCTTTTCTGGCTTGAATGGTCCCTAACCTATTATTATATTTTGGTGCGCGATTAATTCTTATTTGATGAAAAAGACAAAAATATATTTACTTTTAATTAAAAAATTTGCAATTTTCCTAACCTTTAAAAAAGTAAAAATGAGTCAGATACTTTAATTTTTTATTAAAAAAATTAAAGAAAAACTAACAAATTGACAATATACTAAATTATTTTGTATATTTTATGAACTATTATAAAATAACTAAAATTGAAATCATAATTATTATGAGTGTGCTAATTAAAATTATTTTATTGTTATTAAGTAATCATATTATTTAAAATTTAAAATTTAATTTTATCATCACAAAATAAAAAGAAAAATAAATTTGTCACAAATAAAATTTTTAATTATCTTTCACCCAACTTGATTTTATACGATCTCATATTCTTGGAATTGATCCAACCCACTTTTGAGCCATGAAAAGCTGGACCATTCTTATTTTAAAATTTAATTTATTTTGAATTTAAAAAAAAAAAAAAAGTTTCACCCACCACCCACCCCACCCCTTATGAAAACCAGGCCAGGAAGGGAGGATTTCTCCACTCCCCGGTTGCCGGTCGGTTGTCGGCGAGGGACCGGGAGGGAGAAATCCCCTCCCTTGGGTCGCGAACCATGGGGGATTTCTCCCCTAATCATTGCTAAAGCGGGGAAATCCCCGGTTCTAAAGCCTGGGATGGGAAGACTTTTCCCTCCCGGTCGCCGTCGGCGGCGATCGGGGGGGAGAGATCCTCCCTTCCCGGGTGCAGTGAGGTGTGGGGTGGTGGTGAAACCTTTTTTTATTTTAAATTCAAAATAAATTAAATTTTGAAATAAGGCTGTCCAGTTTTCAATGGCTCAAGTGGTGGTGGACGACCCAATAAATATGAGATCGTATAAAATCGAAGTTGGGTTGAGCATAATTAAAATTTTATTTGTGACAAATTTATTTTTCTTTTTTATTTTGTGATGATAAATTAAATTTTAAATTTTAAATAATATGATTACTTAATAACAATAAAATAATTTTAATTAGCACACTCAATTGTTAATAATTATGATTTCAATTTTAGTTATTTTATAATAGTTCATAAAATATACAAAATAATTTAGTATATTGTCAATTTGTTAGTTTTTCTTTAATTTTTTTAATATAAAATTAAAGTATTGGACTTATTTTTACTTTTTTTAAAAGTTTGGGAATCCAATTAAATTTTTTAATTAAAAGTAAAATATTTTGTCTTTTTCATCAAATAAAATAATTAATCTTGTGCATCAAAATATAATTATAGGTTGGGACCATTGTGTGCTGCAGAAATGAGTTAGGGACCATTTCATGCCCAATCGAAAGAAAGATAACTTGGCAATTTTACCCCCACAAACAAAGACAAAAAACATTGATAGTGACCGTTCTGCTGCACCAAAACGAAAGCGTCATTAACTGATTTTTAACGGAATCATCATGCTTAACCATTTCGCAACTAAATGGATAGGTTAGGACTATTGCGCCAAAATGAAAGGTTAGGGACCATTTGCGCACTAACATGATACGTTTGGGACCATTTACGTCAATTTCCTAAAATTTATCCAAAATTAACGTTTGGCTACGATAATAAGTGTGTTGAGAAGGGCAATACCGTCATTTTACTTATCATCTTTTTTTACGTTGAACATTTGGCTCTCTGTATCGTTTGCTTACCTCTCTCTTTCTCCATATATATACAGTATTTGTACGGTACATGTACATGTATGTTTAGTTAAACTAATGTAGACAAGTAGAGGAATGATCTACTCCAAGAGTAGCATGGTGGGAGTAGATATAAAGCCACCAAATATGTGTCCGGTGGAGTACTTGACTTTTGTATTAAGCACTTTATCATCATCTGGTCACGTGTGTTGTGGCGTTTATATCTACTCCGGAGTAGATCATTTTTCAGTAGTAGATTACTGAAATCACAGCCCTCATCGATTCCCGAGCTCCTCATCCCAATTTTCATTCCCCCCTTAAAAACTAACACATTTACATGCGAACACACACACACACACATCTATCTATAGGTAGAAAATTTGTTTTTTTCAGAGTGATCTGATGGCGGGGTCGACAATGGCGACGTCGGAAAATGACTCCGGAGGCTGTGATTTCTCGAAATCAAAGAGTCGATCTGTGAAGAAACGGCTTGTTCGGCAGCTAGCTCAGGCGCCTGCTACTTGGTTCGAGACAATCTCCACTCTCTCGGAAACTCTGAGGTTTACGTATTCAGAAACTCTTGGGAAGTGGCCGATTGGTGACCTGGCTGTTGGAATTAATTATCTAATTCGAAGGCTGGTAGAACTTTTTCTTTTATTTTTCTAGTGTTTCTGTGAAATTTTGCTCATTTTTAGCTTTTAAACAAAGTTGTAGACTTGTTCATTTGATTGGTAAATTTTAATCTTCTACGTTTTTGTGATGTTATTTGTGGTATTGGTTTGAAATTTTGATGCAACAATTGCTTGTTTTTTAATAGTATTCTTTCATGAATGGCTGACTTTTAGTCAGATTTAGTTTAAGAGAGCTTTTCTGATTACTAAATGTAGTAATTATGGCATAATCTGGTGCTGATTAATAGAACTCGAAATGGAAAAATTTTTTTTAGCTGGCCCAATGTTCTGAAGTTCATATAGTAATTTAATAGAAAATAAATTATTTCACCCTTGTATCGAAATGATCTGAAATTATGGAGCATTTATCTGTACAGTTATTTTTACCTATTCTCTTCAAAGGAAATTAGGAATTTCCAAAAAAGAAACTAAGTTCAAGGATAAAATTTGATTTGTCTAATTGCAGAAGATGCATTCTCTTCTATGTTTTATCTTGATGTATAACTATCCCGAGACTGGTTCCTCCTCTTTTTTGAATCAAGACTTAATATGTGACTGAATGTACTGATCTTGCAGGATGTTTTACACGTTGCAAGTGTATATGGAGGAGAAAATTGTGTGCAACTGAAGGGCCCTGAAATTATTGATCAGTTGTATCATTATTTACGAATGTTGACCCTTTGCATGCTTTTCTCCGAAAAACCTTTTCAAGTATTTTTGGAGTCTGCAGGATACTCTGATGTAGATGTCCTTCTTCAGAACCCCAAAGCAGGAGTATGTGATTGCCTACCATACATCACAGAACATCTTAATGATTATTGCAGTATCTTGAAAAGTTATGATATCTGAAGTTATTATATGCAGCTCCTGAAGCCGGCCTTCACAATTTTACGTGATGAAAACTCAAAGTGCTTCCTTCTCTTGATTCGGGGAACTCATAGCATTATAGATACATTGACTGCAGCGACAGGTGCAGTGGTCCCTTTTCACCATTCAGTTTTGCACGATGGAGGTATAAGCAATCTAGTTTTGGGATATGCACATTGTGGGATGGTTGCTGCTGCTCGGTGGATAGCAAAACTTAGCACTCCATCCTTGCTCAAGGCTCTTGAACAAAATCCTGACTACAAAGTGAAGGTAAAAATTGATCATCTTTTTTCTCCTTTGTTAGCTGGTTCTCTTTTCCCCCTCCACCTTTCTTTATAAAATTTTTTGTGTATAGAATGCACTTGGCTTGTTAACTAAATTATTATCATCAAACAATGGAATGCGGTCACCATTGTTGAGAGGAAAACAATATAGAGACTTAATTTAGATTACAAATGTGAGCCTCATTTGAGAGGAAAAAGATTAGGCATAAAAAATTTACTCCATAGACTAGTGATGTTTAGCACACTTCATAACTTGTTAGTATTTATATTGTCGACCATTATTCTTCTGAAAGTTGATTTGCTATAAATACATGATTGATTGCCCACATGGAAATGTCGTTCTTCTGAAAATTCATTGGCTATAAATGCCCTTCTTAGTATCTTCACAGAGATTCCCTGTTTCATTCCAGATTGTTGGTCATTCACTTGGTGGTGGTACAGCTGCAATACTGACATATATCCTTCGGGAACAAAAGAATTATCTACGAGCACCTGTGTCACTTTTGCACCAGGCATGTTTTGATCGGTTACATTAATTGTATTTTCTATAATGCAGTTATTCTATTTCCATCTTGAATGTTCGTGTTGATAATATTATTAAATGGAATGTTACATGAATGTCTGGGTTGATAATATTATTAAATGGAAGTATGGCACGTTGCAAGTTTCTTGAGCATCGATATAATCTGTAGGAGGGTATTGAAATTTATGCGTTGGTCTTCCATGAAGGCATCCAAACAATATTTTATTGGTGACAGTGTTGGCATGTTGCAATATATTTCTGCTTTGTAAATCAAATCAGAGAAAAATATACAAGATATGAGTAGCATTGCAAAATTGTTAAAATAAATTGCACTTTAAAGGTATGTTAAGGTTGCATTTGGCTCAATGTTCCCTCAAATTTATATTGCATCTTGAAATGGTAACCTGAATGTGGATTGTGAAATACAAAATTTATGGATTAATCTGTTCTTTGTTTTTTTTTCCCGATAAAAATAAAACCATTGTTATTATCAAAATAAAAAAAGTTGTTCTGCTAGTCTTAGTTACTGTCACTTCTCTCTCTCTTACAGCTGCCTGCATGACATGGGAGTTGGCAGAATCAGGAAAACACTTCATTACTACGATAGTAAATGGCTCTGATCTGGTGCCTACATTCTCAGCCGCTTCTGTGGATGATCTTCTTTCAGAGGTGTGCTTTCTTATCAAGAAATATTTGAATGATAATGATATATTTTCTTGCATGTTAGTTTAAGAAAATTTTGTAGCCTTCAAACCTTTCAAATCCTCCTGACACCCACTGATTATTAGGTAACAGCATCGTCTTGGTTAAACGATCACCGTGATCAAGTTGACCGCAACAGAGTTATGAACGTGATATATCACTCTGCCACTGCTCTTGGGTCTCATCTACCATCTATAGCGAATGCTAAAGCAATGGTTGCTGGTGCGGGTGCACTTCTGAGGCCGGTTTCTAGCAGCACTCAGGTAATGCTAAAATCTTGAGCGGGTGGATTTTTCACAGGATAAGTAGTACGGTTTGGATTTCTTCATTCAGTACAAATGCTAGTTTCTTATGCTAAAAGCTAAGTGCAATCAGAAGTCTCTTTAATCATTCATCTGAATTCTTGATTGTTTGTTAAGTGATTATGTGTGCATTATTATCGCATGTAATGATCTTGATTAGATATTCGGATTAAGAGTATTGAATGAACATGCAATTACTGCTAATCTTCTCATATCATGAAAGGTGACCTCCGTTTGGCAAATCTACAGGTTGTGATGAAGCGTGCACAAGAATTATCTGCGAGCACCTGTGTCACTTTTGCACCAGGCATGTTTTGATCGGTTACATTAATTGTATTTTCTATAATGCAGTTATTCTATTTCCATCTTGAATGTTCGTGTTGATAATATTATTAAATGGAATGTTACATGAATGTCTGGGTTGATAATATTATTAAATGGAAGTATGGCACGTTGCAAGTTTCTTGAGCGACGATATAATCTGTAGGAGGGTATTGAAATTTATACGTCGGTCTTCCTTGAAGGCATCCAAACAATATTTTATTGGTGACAGTGTTGGCATGTTGCAATATATTTCTGCTTTGTAATTCAAATCAGAGAAAAATATACAAGATACGAGTAGCATGACAAAATATTTGAAAGAAATTGCACTTTAAAGGTATGTTAAGGTTGCATTTGGCTCAACATTCCCTCAAATTTATATTGCATCTTGAAATGGTAACCTGAATGTGGATTGTGAAATACAAAATTTATGGATTAATCAGTTTTTGTTTTTTTTTCCCCCGATAAAAATAAAACCATTGTTATTATCAAAATAAAAAAAGTTCTGCTAGTCTTAGTTACTGTCACTTCTCTCTCTCTTACAGCTGCCTGTATGACATGGGAGTTGGCAGAATCAGGAAAACACTTCATTACTACGATAGTAAATGGATCTGATCTGGTGCCTACATTCTCAGCCTCTTCAGTGGATGATCTTCGTTCAGAGGTGTGCTTATCAAGAAATATTTGAATGATAATGATATATTTTCTTGGGCTTATTTACACAAATGGTCACGACTTTTGCACTTCTTTGTGGGTTGAGGACCTATCATTTTATTTTAGCGGTTTAGCCCCTATTTCAAATGATTTTGGCGGCAATGGTCCTTTTCATCAATTTCCGTCAAATGTACGTGAAATTTGGCGGTGAAATTTTTTTATTTAAAAATGACTTATTTGCACAAATGGTCCACGACTTTTGTAAATGAAACTTTGCAGCAAAAGTCCCTAATCTTTTAGAAAGTGTTGAAAAGTCCCATAACATTCTAATACTAACACATATGACCCCGAACCTTTTTGACAATTTTACCCCTAACTTAAATAAATTAAAAATAACTCATAAGCCTTTTTAAAAATACAAATAAGTCCTAAATTTTTTTATTTTTTCTGATTTACACTTAAAATAATAAAAAGTGTGTCATCAAGTCCTAAAACTTTTAATTTTATTCACCAAATGACATTTAAAATGTGTTTGATTAAAATAAGATTTTTAGTAAAAGTTGTTGAAATGTGTGGTTGAAAAGTTGTGGGACCATAAAATGTGTGGTTAAAATTAATTGTTGACTTTGACTTTAGCTTTTAGCAAAATCAAAATTGAAAACAAGCAGACTCTTAGAATCTCTCTGATTTTGTCCGGTGGTCCATTAATTAACAAAAAAAATTATCACATGATAAAAATTTGACCAATTTAAAATTTTAATTTATTTTCATATCAATTAAAAAAAATGGTGGTGGGCTAGAGAAATCCCCCATTTCTGTTGCGGAGGGAGGGGAGGATTTTCTCCCTCGCTTCCACCGTAGGAAACCGAGGAGAAATCCTCCTCCGCAACCACATTTCACGGGGTGGGGTGTTTGAAGTGTGGGGTAGGGACTTAGGTAAAAAAAAAATTTATCGAGCCGGCCAGGCTCGGCTGGTTGGCTAATTGTACAGCTAAATTGACATAATTTTTATTTGATCAATTTTTATTGGACCAAATACCCAAACTGAGCAGAGGCCAGGGCTATACAGGCTAGCCCAGCTGGGCTAACCCATTTTGCCTCCTCTAGTAATTGATATGAAAAATAAATTAAAATTTTAAATTGGTCAAACTTTGATCATGGGTATAATTTTTTATTAATTAATGGATGGCTGAACAAAATCAGAGACTACTAAGAGCCCATTTGTTTTCAATTTTGATTTTGCTAAAAAACTAAAGTCAAATAAAACAATTAATTTTAATCACACATTTTATGGTCCCACAACATTTCAACTATTTTTACTAAAAAATATTATTTTAATAAAACACATTTTAAATGTCATTTTGGTGAACAAAATTAAAAGTTTTGGGACTTGATGACACACTTTTTATTATTTCAAGTGTAAATCTGTAAAAATAAAAATATTTAGGACTTATTTGTATTTTGAAAAGGTTTATGAGTTATTTTAATTTATTTAAGTTAGGAGTAAAATTGTCAAAAAGGTTTGGGGTCATATGTGTTTGGATTAGAAGGTTATGAGACTTTTCAACACTTTCTAAAAGATTAGGGATATTTTCATTTGAAATGCATGTGAAACGATAGGTCCTAGTTTAAGAAAATTTTGTAGCCTTCAAACCTTTCATTTTCCTCCTCAAACACCTGACTGATTATTAGGTAACAGCATTGTCTTGGTTAAACGATCACCGTGATCAAGTTGAGCGCAACAGAGTTATGAGCGTGATATATCACTTTCTGCCACTGCTCTTGGGTCTCATCTACCATCTATAGAGAATGCTAAAGCAATGGTTGCTGGTGCGGTGCACTTCTGAGGCGGTTTCTAGCAGCACTCAGGTAATGCTAAAATCTTGAGCGGGTGATTTTTTCAGGATAAGATAAGTACGGTTTGGATTTCTTCATTCAGTACAAATGCTAGTTTCTTATGCTAAAAGCTAAGTGCAATCAGAAGTCTCTTTAATCATTCATCTGAATTCTTGATTGTTTGTTAAGTGATTATGTGTGCATTATTATCGGATGTAATGCTCTTGATTAGATATTCGGATTAAGAGTATTGAATGAACATGCAATTACTGCTAATCTTCTCATATCATGAAAGGTGACCTCCGTTTGGCAAATCTACAGGTTGTGATGAAGCGTGCACAAGAATTATCTATGAGCACCTGTGTCACTTTTGCACCAGGCATGTTTTGATCGGTTACATTAATTGTATTTTCTATAATGCAGTTATTCTATTTCCATCTTGAATGTTCGTGTTGATAATATTATTAAATGGAATGTTACATGAATGTCTGGGTTGATAATATTATTAAATGGAAGTATGGCACGTTGCAAGTTTCTTGAGCATCGATATAATCTGTAGGAGGGTATTGAAATTTATCGTCGGTCTTCCATGAAGGCATCCAAACAATATTTTATTGGTGACAGTGTTGGCATGTTGCAATATATTTCTGCTTTGTAATTCAAATCAGAGAAAAATATACAAGATACGAGTAGCATGACAAAATATTTGAAAGAAATTGCACTTTAAAGGTATGTTAAGGTTGCATTTGGCTCAACGTTCCCTCAAATTTATATTGCATCTTGAAATGGTAACCTGAATGTGGATTGTGAAATACAAAATTTATGGATTAATCTGTTTTTTTTTTTTTCCCGATAAAAATAAAACCATTGTTATTATCAAAAAAAAAAGTTCTGCTAGTCTTAGTTACTGTCACTTCTCTCTCTCTTACAGCTGCCTGTATGACATGGGAGTTGGCAGAATCAGGAAAACACTTCATTACTACGATAGTAAATGGATCTGATCTGGTGCCTACATTCTCAGCCTCTTCAGTGGATGATCTTCGTTCAGAGGTGTGCTTTCTTATCAAGAAATATTTGAATGATAATGATATATTTTCTTGCATGTTAGTTTAAGAAAATTTTGTAGCCTTCAAAACTTTCAAATCCTCCTGACACCCACGATTATTAGGTAACAGCATTGTCTTGGTTAAACGATCTCCGTGATCAAGTTGAGCGCAACAGAGTTATGAACGTGATATATCTCTCTGCCACTGCTCTTGGGTCTCGTCTACCATCTATAGAGAATGCTAAAGCAATGGTTGCTGGTGCCGGTGCACTTCTGAGGCCGGTTTCTAGCAGCACTCAGGTAATGCTAAAATCTTGAGCGGGTGGATTTTTCACAGGATAAGTAGTACGGATTTCTTCATTCAGTACAAATGCTAGTTTCTTATGCTAAAAGCTAAGTGCAATCAGAAGTCTCTTTAATCATTCATCTGAATTCTTGATTGTTTGTTAAGTGATTATGTGTGCATTATTATCGCATGTAATGCTCTTGATTAGATATTCGGATTAAGAGTATTGAATGAACATGCAATTACTGCTAATCTTCTCATATCATGAAAGGTGACCTCCGTTTGGCAAATCTACAGGTTGTGATGAAGTGTGCACAAGAAATATCTGCGAGCACCTGTGTCACTTTTGCACCAGGCATGTTTTGATCGGTTACAGTAATTGTATTTTCTATAATGCAGTTATTCTATTTCCATCTTGAATGTTCGTGTTGATAATATTATTAAATGGAATGTTACATGAATGTCTGGGTTGATAATATTATTAAATGGAAGTATGGCACGTTGCAAGTTTCTTGAGCATCGATATAATCTGTAGGAGGGTATTGAAATATATACGTCGGTCTTCCATGAAGGCATCCAAACAATATTTTATTGGTGACAGTGTTGGCATGTTGCAATATATTTCTGCTTTGTAATTCAAACCAGAGAAAAATATACAAGATACGAGTAGCATGACAAAATTGTTAAAAGAAATTGCACTTTAAAGGTATGTTAAGGTTGCATTTGGCTCAATGTTCCCTCAAATTTATATTGCATCTTGAAATGGTAACCTGAATGTGGATTGTGAAATACAAAATTTATGGATTAATCTGTTCTTTGTTTTTTTTCCCGATAAAAAAAAAACCATTGTTATTATCAAAATAAAAAAAGTTGTTCTGCTAGTCTTAGTTACTGTCACTTCTCTCTCTCTTACAGCTGCCTGTATGACATGGGAGTTGGCAGAATCAGGAAAACACTTCATTTCTACGATAGTAAATGGCTCTGATCTGGTGCCTACATTTTCAGCCGCTTCTGTGGATGATCTTCGTTCAGAGGTGTGCTTTTTTATCAAGAAATATTTGAATGTTAATGATATATTTTCTTGCATGTTGGTTTAAGAAAATTTTGTGGCCTTCAAAACTTTAAAATCCTCCTGACACCCACTGATTATTAGGTAACAGCATCATCTTGGTTAAACGATCTACGTGATCAAGTTGAGCGCAATAGTGTTATGAACGTGATATATCGCTCTGCCACTGCTCTTGGGTCTCGTCTACCATCTATAGCGAATGCTAAAGCAAGGGTTGCTGGTGCCGGTGCACTTCTGAGGCCGGTTTCTAGCAGCACTCAGGTAATGCTAAAATTTTGAGCGGGTGAATTTTCACAGGATAAATGCAAGTGCAAGTTTCTTATGCTAAAAGCTAAGTGCAATCAGAAGTCACTTTAATCATTCATCTGAATTCTTGATTGTTTGTTATGTGATTATGTGTGCATTATTATCGCATGTAATGCTCTTGATTAGATATTCGGATTAAGAGTATTGAATGAACATGCAATTACTGCTAATCTTCTCATATCATAAAAGGTGACCTCCGTTTGGCAAATCTACAGGTTGTGATGAAGCGTGCACAAGATGTTGCCCAAGCGGTCGTTAGTACCCGCTCTTCTATATCATCATGGACAAGTATGGGCCCCCGCCGCTGTGCTGTGTCCCATTCATCAAACTTTAAAGCAGATGTTTTGACTGAGGCTTCTTTTTTACTGAGAGAACATCTGAATTTCTTGTAAGTGAAGAAATAAGCAGTAACTCAAGGGAAAGCAAGGCAGAATTTTGTTTTTCAACCAGTGAATCCGGACAATATGAAACTGATGAAGAGGAAGATCTCATTCGGGTGGATGAAGTCGCTGCTGCATCGACCATTGAGGAAATCACGGAGGGCGAGTTATGGTATGAACTGGAGAAGGAGCTCCGAAGGCAGGAGGACGAGACTGATATCCAGATCCAGGAAGAAGAAGAGGCTGCCATAAAGGAAACGAGTGAAGAGGAGAAGGTGCTGGCTGATACAGTTGAAAGCCAAACACCAGTTTTTTCATCAGATGTTTCAGATAATCACCATTTCTATCCTCCAGGGAGAATAATGCACATTGTACCTATACATTTACCAGAGGCAACAGGCCATGGTGGGCCGGCAGAAGAGCAAGTTGGTCTGTACGAGACACCAAGAGAATTGTACAGTAAGCTCCGGCTATCAAAGACTATGATAAATGATCATTTTATGTCCATGCACAAGAAAATGATGGATCTTCTAGTCAAACAACTAGAAAATGATTTAGATAGTAGTTATGTGGTAGCATGATTGGCAAATACAAATTATTCTTCTTTGTTCCGTGATGAAAGGGATTCCCTACAGTGTACTCTAATATGAAATTGGGAATGCTCAAATATTCTGCAAAATAATTTAGAAAATCCAAGGGTGAAATAAATTGATGATAGATACATATAGTTTCATCTGAGCAAAGCTCTACCACTGTTATTAGAACATGTTTTTACTACTGGAAGTACAAAACATTACAACCTAATAATCACGAGATCTAAGTCATACTTGGCCTGTCTAGGGTCAATCTGGTTACATTATTCGGACATCTCTGCTCATTCATGGTCCATTAAGTATGGTCGTCCCAATTATTAATAGTGCCACTCTAGAGTTGGTTCGTGTCAACCACCGTAACGGTATTTTAGCAGTTCAGGAGGCTCCTCTTGCATTATGCCCGAACCAGTTGTAGCCAAGTACTCACGAATGGTTGTTTTACGGTCCCCGAGAAAAGTGTGATCCAGGAAGTTATCATAGGCCAGATCACCAAGGTTCTTTGCTGCCAAGACACTGCAAAATAGTAGTTCCACACATTTTTCAGCTCATGAGTAAGCAAAGGGTGCGTTGACCGATAATAATCGCAACTAAGCACTTGTTATGAACAGAGTTAGAGTGTCTTGCATACAACTCATCTCGAAGAATATGCATTCATCGTCAAAGAATCTAAAATTTCAATAAGATGCCAAAGTCACATAAATGTAACTAAGTAGCACTCACCAGTGCCTGAGATAAACGCGACAGGGTAAGATATCATCTACCCAAATCTTGTCTATGCCATATTGTCCATACCGCTGAAAGAAGATCTCTTGGTTTCCTGTCCCAGATATCTAGAAAATTAATAATAGAAATTCTCCCATATATGAATACATCACAATGATGGGTTGAAAATAGGAAATGCCAACACAATGTCATGTACAACATATAGGAGATTCATTATTTCAATAGATATTCTATCCCAATAATCTCATCCTCTGGGATTAATGGAAGTTGTGCCTGAGAAAGAAACATGGTTATAGTCTTTAACTTCACACTGACCAGCAGCTCATCTCATGCCAAGATTAGAAACTACAGGGTCAAACGTAGTTGCACACAAACACAAAAAACACCCATATGAAAAAATGATTAAAAAAAAAAAAATGCTCATGAAGACGTGACAAAATTACCTTTGCATCTGTTTTCGAAATACTCATCATCACTATAACGTGCGCATAATACCTGCATTAATACCAAATACGTTAATTTTTCATCAAATCGTTTAAGAGTCAACTATATCAAAGCCAACCACAAAATAGTTTAATCTTACACACCGCTGGAGTCGTATAAAACAACCCATTAAATGTTTCTGGTATCACCTATACAAAACAACAAATAGTCACATTACAACTCACTAGTACTTCATCTCTTATGTGCACAGATGTATGTAAAAGTTAGTTTTAACGTTATGGAAATAAGAAATATGTAAGCAACTCACTGCTAAAAACCGGAACTCATGCTCCCTTTCAATAAAGGATGGTATCTAACTTTGCCAAGCAAGAAATCAAAGTTAACATCAGTTTCTCAGGCTCAAAAATTTAAACTTTTCTACCAATAAGTATCTTATAAGTTATACCTCTGATATCTGAATCTCAAAAGTAGTAACTACAAGGGATTCACCTTCACATGGCTCCACACTCAAGCTTGATATCTCCTGTAAAAATATATCACCACACCATTTAAAAACAAAACCCGAGATGCTTCTCCAAATCACTAAAAGTGCCGTGAAAAGTTCAGATAAAATAACACTCTAATGGAAAATTTCTCATCATCTTAGTGAAGGCAAGAATATACAGCCTACTCCTGTTACAAACTAGTCAAGCTTAGGATATCAAAATTTTACTAGATTAACTAGTTTTGTTTTGTTTTCTTAATTCCACATCTAAATTCCCAATCCAGTGTTGCTAAATACACTGTTGATAGAGAAATTTATCCAAATTTTTAATCTTCTCACAACCATCAATACAAATGTAAACATCCCTCTACCTACACATAAATAAGAAACGCTGAACAGTAGCACTATACATGATCAGAGCAAATAATCAGTGCCCACTAACCCAATAAAATAATTTACCACACAACAAAATTAAGAAAGCACCTTGGTTTCAGGTTTAGCTATGCCACGCTCGAAGAAAATCGGAGCAACGTGAGCAAAAACTCTCCGAAAGCCACTCAATTTCGTCATTCTGAAGTTTATCAAGTGCGGAAATGTACTCTTCGCGCTCCCCTCTGTACAATCATCTCGAATCACAAATCCAAAAGGAGAAAAAAAAATAAAAAATCTAAGTTTAGCCAATATTTCATCCGAATAAAATTGAATTTCCCGATTAACTATTTTAGCTACAAGATTTTTTGCAAGCTCTATTTCGTATCAATTCAGTAATAAGTAAACAATGAATCGACATATAGAAAAAACTTAATTGGACGGATCTTACGGACCGGAGAGGAGAGAACCGAAACCGCAGATGGAGACAAGGCCATCAGGAGAGACGATTTGATCGAAATCGGATTCCTCTTTCAGCTCAAAAGGGAATGTTTCCGGAGGTTGAGGACAGAGTGGTTGCCGGAAGGAGTCCCCGGAAGACATGCCGAATCTTCGCCGGAAACAAGAATGCCGGCGAATAGGAGGTACGGTCGAAAAGTGTTGGGTTGAGGGTGGAATTATATGGGAATTTAACGGGTGGAACCAGGTGCGGGGGACCCGGGGATTGGTAACCATATACATTATTCTCATATGATTCACGTGCTCAAAGGTGAAGCACCTATACGTCAGGCTTTACTATTTGTACTCGTGGTTATATCATTTTGGGAATTTGGCTTAAATGATCCCTAATATTTTCTCCCAATGTAGAAATGATCTTTAATGCTTGTTTTTGACACAAACATCCCTAACTTATATATTTTCCAATATTCAGAAAACTGGACCGGCCATCGACCCGAAAAAACAACAGATCAAGAGTTAAAAGGTCGAACCGAGGTCGAACCGTTTTCAATTAAAAAATAAAAAATTAATCCAAAACTCTTACAAAATTTTTAAAAATAAGTTATTTGTAAATAAATTAACATTTGTAGGCAAAATCACTCACAAAACTTGACTTTAAATAGAGTTTTTATAAGTTTTAATTCAAAAAAAAATTCAAAAAAAAAAAATTCCAATTTTTGTTAAAAACCGGACCGGTTCAACTGGTAAAAAACCCGGTTTCTGGTCTTTTTGGATACACGGTTAAAGTGGAAAATCGGACCGATTTTGTGACCGGTTCCCGATTTTTCCGGTTGAACCGGCCGATTCGATCCACTTTTCTAAACACTGGTATTTCCATGTACAATTAGTTTTATTTTATGAATAAAACCAACATGCCTTAATTTTAATTTAAAAAATTGTAATTGAATTCTTAACATTTGTATAATATGCAAATACGTCCGGTATCTTTATTTATAATATTTAATTTAACATATTAAATATATTATTTGATGAAGAAGATCGATATGCCTTAATTTTAATTAAAATATATCATTATAGTCTTGTCAATTTAATTTTTAATAAGAGAAAATATTAACTTATTATACTTTAAGTATATGTAATAGCTATATTATGTAAAAAATTTGAATAAAAATTAATATAAAAAAATGATGTATATAATTTTATGATATTGAATTAATTTTATTATATTTTTATTTAATATAAAAATACAAATCAAAATTAATTTATTAATTATGTGTTCTTTATCTTTGTGACTAGACATCCTTACCAGCACTTTGGGAGAAAGAAGAAGCAAGGTCCAACAGAAATAATGACAATTCAAAATGAGAAGAAGGGAGGAACGGGAACGTTTCAAGGAAGTATCAAATGGCTTCATTTCATTTAAGTTAGGACGGCATCGTTTGGCCTTTAGTTAAATTGTTGAATTAGTACTTTTTTTTACACATTTTACAAGTTGTGAATTGGATTTCACGTTTTTTTTTTTTTTTTTCCTATTGTAACTGAACATTGTTATACTATTTATCTAATAAAAACATGAAATTGGATATTACATAAGAAATGAACAATAAACAAATGAAGTAAGAAAACTGCATAATAAATTATCAAAGAAGAAAGCAAATCGATGCATGTACAAGCACAATTTTCTTAAAACATATTCGTCCCCACCGTAAGTTATGAACGATTTTTTTTTAGGATACAACGGTAGAACCTGGCTTATACCAAATGAGCCCACCTATTGTTGAGAACAATATCACCGCAAGAGAGAAAGAAAATTTGGAAGAAAAAAAGCTGAATTTTTGATGTATTGAATTGAGAAAAATAGACATGTTTATATAGGCATTAGAGTAACCTTCTAATTCCAAATCCAAGGTAAGTTACAAGAGTTATAATATATGAAAGGGTTGAGAGTTGAGAAGTTGGAAGGTGAGCTTTAATTTTCATTCACCAAAATACTTATTTTCCAACAATCCCCCACATGAATGAAAATTAACAGAGACATGTAAGACTTTGTGAAAAAGTTCAACGTCCGAAACCTGCATAGGATAGGTAGGTGTTACCCTTTGAACTTTCCCTCGTGAAAGTATATTTACTTTACTAGCTGACCAGTAGACGTGATGTCCTTGAACTGTTCTGCTGTTTGTGTTGATAAGTGTATTTTGTGCACTTATTCGGGTCTTTAAATTAAACTTTTATTCCGTCATTTTATTGAATTTATACTTAATTTTTTGTATTATTCTTTATATTTCAGTTTTGGACCCGTTTATAAGTAATTGGAGAAGAAAAGACGAAAATAGCAACAATTTAGTAAAATCAACGAGTAAATGAGGAAGAAGATAAAATCAATAAGTTAAGGTATGCTGGAGTGACAATGAAAAGTTGAAGCAAATTATCAAACACTTGAAAGTCAAAGAACCGAATTGAGAAACTGAAGTATGTGGGAAACTTCGTGCAAAATTTTTGGTTTTAAAATACTCACAAGGGAAATGATATACCATTGAAAATATAATTGAATTACGAGTCTACCACTTTTTACGAATCTTAATTTGGAGTTTTCTACAAGAAGTTTGGTCGTTTGAAAAACAGTCGCCCATGCTAACTATTGGTTGCGGGAATTTTGTTTCCTTTTCGAATTCTAATTCGATTATGAAACTTTTATTGACGCGATTTTCATAATATTTTGAGATATTTTAGGGCACAATTAGGTAACTATATATATGAGTTATTAACTCATAACATAGATGGAATTTTGGGGAGTTAACGGAGAAAAGAACGGAGACAAATCAAGAACGAAGATCAAGATTCATCATTTCAAGATTAAAACGAAGATCAAGTTCAATATTCTATCTTCCAATTATTTTCTTCTTATCCAGGTGATGAACTCCATATTTTCATCTCTTCTTTATTTTTGTATTATTAGTATGCTATGCTAGAATTAAATAGTGTTAGGATCATGATGGAACTTGTATTATGAATCTTTAATTGTTCGAACCTAGTTTTTGATATTTAAGCATGTTTTTATTTTTGAACAATTGATATTGATTTTCTCTTCATCTACAATTATATGCGCAATAGTTGTATGATTCTTGTGGTTTGTTTTACTTTCAAGAGATGGAAAATAGGTTATATATATATTAATTGTCGTAAAGTTCGATATGGGATAAAAATATACCGATATGCTTTACATGATTTATAAGTATTCACAAATTCTAATGCATTCGTGTATGCTCGCATTCGTCATAAAAATATAGTCGGGTCGCATATAGGAATAAGTTTAATTCTACTCGAGAGAGATTGTTAAATTAAATTAGGAATATTGATTTTCATAAGTAAATCATGTTATCAAATTTAATAGTTCGGTTTAAAGATAATTGATATAAGTGGATTCGAGATCCTAGTACACTTTTTTTTTTCTTTCCAATTTAAAGGTAATTCTCATTTCGTTTAATTTCTTATTTGTGTGATTTATAATTAGTTAATTAATTTTAGTTCATGTTTTAATTAGTTTAAGAAACAAACATTCAAAAGTTCATTAGATTCGGTTAAGGTTAGTATGATTGAACTGAACTATCTAAATTTTCGTGGGAACGATACTTGGACTCAACATCCACTTTATTACTTGAGCGATCCGTGCACTTGTGGAATTATTAAAGATATAAAATCGCTGACATGTGTAAACGATGATATACTTCACAGAGAATTCTTCCTGACATAGTTCAGTTATCATTGTTATGTTCATTTATGGCCGTGAACATATGTCTGGTTCTGCGAGAGTTTTCAATAATTACGTCGCACACAATTCTCTTAGAAGCGGCCCCACTTCTCTCTCACATAGGTGATTTCGTAATAATCATTAAAAGCCTATTGCTTATTATTTCTTCTACGGGTATCACTGTTTCATTTTAGAAATAGACACGAGAGAACCCCCATAGTGATCTAATTAAGTATTTACAATTAGGTTGTCCATTTGAACATAGATCTTGGAATCTCCAGTCAACTAGGTTGGGTTTCTATTGTATTAATTTATTCTTCCAAAGGTTTAAGTCTCATTCTTTTCGACGACTTTCCAACTAACTCTCTATTCAAACATTTAGTTAGTAGATCTGCAATATTATCCTTTGACTTCACATAGTCAATAGAGATAACTCCAGTTGACTCCAGTTGAGAGTAGTTGTCTTATGGTATTATATCTATGACGTATGTGTCTAGACTTACTATTATACATGTTAATATGTACCCTACCAATTGCAGATTGACTATCACATTGTATGCAAATTGTTAGCACATGCTTTGACCATCTAGAAATATTCTCTAGGAAGTGACGTAACCACTTAGCATCTTCACCACACTTGTCCAAGGCTATAAACTCATATTCCATAGTGGATCTGGCTATAACCATCTGTTTAGAAGATTTCCATGTTATAGCTGCACCCCCTAGTGTGAACACAAATTCACTTGTAGACTTTGAGTCTTTTATATCAGATATCCAATTAGCGTCACTGTATCCTTCAATAACTGCCAGATATCTGGTATAGTACAGCCCATAATCACGAGTATATCTCAAATACCTTAGTATTCTTATCATTTCTTTCCAGTGGTCAGCTCCTGGATTACTAGTATATCTACTCAATTTGCTAACTGTGTAGGCTATGTCTGGTCTTGTACAATTCATCAAGTATACTAGACTTCGATAATTCTAGAGTATTCTGCTCGAGAGATACTCCCGTCTCTGTTCTTTGATAGATGCTGACTGGTATCTATCGGTGTTCTAGCTATGCTATAATCATCCTTGTTAAATTTGTCAAGAATTTTGTCCACATAGTGTGATTGACCTAGGTCAATTCCCTCTTACGTTCTTGAAATTTTAATCCCAAGTATCACATTCGCTAAGCCCATATCTTTCATGTTAAATCTTGAATTTAACATGTCTTTAGTAGATTTAATCATCTTATCGTTGCTTCCAACAATAAGCATGTCATCAACGTAAATACATAAAATGACATAGCCATTTTCAGTGTCTTTGATATAAACGCATTTGCCGCACTCGTTGATTTTAAATCCACATTCCATCATGACATGATCGAACTTTTTATGCCATTGTTTTAGAGCTTGTTTCAAGCCATATAATGACTTCACCAATTTACAGACTTTGTTATCTTGTTCCGGAGCAAAAAAATCCTCAGGTTGTTCCATGTAGATTTCTTCATCTAAATCTCCATTTAGAAATGCAGTTTTCACATCCATTTGATGTACTTCGAGATTTCTCAACGCTGCAATTGCAAGTATTATCCTGATGGATGTTATTCTCGTTATTGAAGAAATGTATCAAAGTAATCAAAGCCTTCTCGTTGTTTGTATCCTTTTATAACAAGCATGGCCTTATACTTTTCGATTGTTCCATCTGCTTTCATTTTCTTCTTAAAAATCCATTTGTAGCCCAGTGATTTGCATCCCGGAGGAAGATCCACTAACTCCCATATATGGTTTAGCAGAATAGAATCTATCTCACTTTTAATTGCCTCTTTCCATTGAGGTCCCTCAGAAGAGTTCACAGCTTCTTTAAAGCTTTGAGGTTCACTTTCTAGCATATAAATCAGAAAATCTGGACCAAACGATTTTTCAGTTCTAGCTCATTTGCTATGTCTTGGTTCAACATCATCTTCTTCTTCTGGTTGTTCTTCTTGGTCCGTTACTTTATGTATCCCTTTAGAAGAGCTTGCTTTCTCTATGGATCTGTACAGAATATGTTAAAAAAATGAAGCATTTCTTGATTTCATTATCGTATTTTTGTGTATGTCTGAAATTTTAGATTCATGCATAAGAAATCGATAAGCACTGCTGTTATGTGCATAGCCAATAAAAATACAATCAACAATTTTTGGACCTATTTTCACCTTTTTCGGTGTATGTACAACTACTTTGGCAAGACACCCCCACACTCGCAAGTATTTATAGGAAGGTTTCATTCCTTTCCATAACTCGTATGGGGTCTTCTTTTCTTTCTTTCGGGACACCTTATTTAAAAGGTAATTAGCTGATAAAACGGCTTCTCCTCACATGTTCTGAGGTAATCCAGAACTTAATAGCATTGCATTCATCATCTCTTTTAAGGTACGATTTTTCCGTTCAGCAACACCATTTTGTTGAGGTGAATAAGGTGCTGTGGTTTCATGTGTGATTTCACTTTGTGCACATAATTCAGCAAATGGTGATTCATATTCACCGTCTCGGTCACTTTTCAACACCTTAATTTTCTTGTTGAGTTAATTCTCAACTTCGTTCTTATAAAGAACAAATTTCTCTATAACTTCGTCCTTACTTTTGAGTAGATAGACATAACAATATTTTGAGCTATAATCAACAAAAGTAATGAAGTATTATTACCACTCCTTGTTTGTACAGATTTTAAATCACAAATGTCAGTGTGAATTAGATCAAGTGGTTCAGTTTTCCTTTCAATAGTTTGAAATAATGACCTTGTCAATTTTGCCTCAACACACATTTCACACTTGTGTTTAGAATAAATATGGAATGCAGGTATGTAATTCAAGTTAATTAATCTACGCAAAGTATCATAATTAACATGTCCTAGTCTATCATGCCACAAATTGGAAGACTCAAACAAGTAAGCAAAATAATTAATCACTTTATTAATTTTCAGCTTAACCGTCATTACATTGAGCTTAAAAAGCCTATTAGCTACATAACCTTTTTCAACAAACATTCCACTCTTAGACAAAATGACTTTATTTGACTCAAACACTAGATGAAAACCACGCTTGTTTAGCAGTGATCCGGACACCAAGTTCTTACGGATTTCGGGCACAAAAAGTACATTGTTAAGAGTCAGCTCTTTTCCAGAAGTCATCTTCAGAACCACTTTGCCTTGGTATTTGATTTTAGATGTAGCTGATTTTTCCATAAACAGCTTCTCTCCATTCTTAGTTGCTTCAAAAGAACTGAACATCTCTTTATCTGAACAAACATGACGGGTAGCACTAGTGTCGATCCACCATTCTCTTGGATTTGATCCCACCAGATTCACTTCAGAAATGACTACAACGAAGTTTATTTCAGACACATCATGTGTGATGTCATCAACCACATTGGCTTCTTTCTTGTTGTTTATCTTTGGCAACATGCACTCTGAGGATCTGTGACCTACTTTGTCACAATTGTAGCATTTTCCAAGAAATTTCTTTTGGACACACCTCCATTTTGGTCCCATCTTTGGCCCTTTTCCAAACTTGTTTGTGTTCGTCTTAGAATTTTAACCACGCTCCACTACGTTTGCTTTGGCCACAGCAGAATTGAACATCTTTCTTTCAGAACCCTTGTTGTCTTCTTTGATGCGAAGTCTAACAATTAATTCTTCAATGTTCATCTCATTTCTCTTGTGTTTGAGATAATTTTTAAAATCTTTCCAGGCCAGAGGTAGCTTTTCAATAATAGCTGCCACTTGGAAAATTTCACTCAAACTCATTCACTCGGCGTGAATCTCATGCAAGATCACTTGCAATTCTTGTACTTGACTGATAATGAATTTTGAGTCCACCATTTTATAATCGAGGAAGCGGCCAACAATAAATATCTTAGCCCCCGCATCCTCAGTTTTATATTTGCGGTCTAGAGACTCCCACAATTCTTTAACCGTTTTCATTGTACTATACACATTGTATAGTGAATCTGCCGAGCCATTCATGAAATAATTCCGGCATAGGAAATCAGAATATTTCCAAGCTTCAATAGCACTGACAACTTGTATGTCTCCCTTATCCTGTTTGAGTTTCAGAGCATTTTCAGTCAAGAATCTCGCAAGATTCAAGGTGGTAAGATAAAATAGTATTTTCTGCTGTCACATTTTGAAATTCAACCCATTGAATTTCTCAAGTTTTTCTCTATGATTAACTGGAACATTTACATGACCAGTTGGAGCCAAAGTTTGGGTCACAGCAAAACTTGGTATTTGTGCCACAGTCTGGTTCACATATGGACTTGGCACAGTAGCCATAGTTTGATTTTCATTAGCCACAACTTCAGTAATTAGATCGGTTGCCATTTTCTGAAATAAGAAGAAAAAATTCAATTCCACTTTTAAATAAAATAAACAATATAAACAATACTGTTTACGAAAACTTTTTATTTTCCCATTTAGTTACACTTGCAATTAAAAGTAATTAATTTTTTTTTTGCAAAAGTTACTTAAAAACTGGAGCAGAAACATGTTAATTAAATTAGAGCAGAAACATAAATTGAGATTTAAGATAATTGGATCACAAAATATTTCTGGACAAACTAATTATTACAGAAACAATTTCTTGACAAATGTAATTACTTGTTAATCAATCTTTTGATTTAATTCGCAGATTTCACTGAAATGAAATCACTTAAAAAGGGTAATCAGTTAAAAAAAATTTAATCACTAAAAACTACCAATTAAATATAATAACATAAATTACTAAAATATAATCACTTAAACAATGTATCACTAAAATCAAACAAATCAGTTTTATTTGCAAATTAACTAGTTTCATACGTATGCATTTCACTCAGTTTTATGAACAACTAGTTTCACACGTATGAAATTCACTGTATTTCATTTTTCATGTAATATAAGTTTAGCAAGAATATGCTTTAAGATTGTTATACTATTTATCAAATAAAAACATGAAACTACATATTATATAAGAAATGAACAGTAAACAAATGGAGTAAGAAAACTGCAGAATAAATGATTGAAGAAGAAAACAAATCGAAGCCTGTATAAGTATAGTTTTCTTAAAACATATTAAATCCCCTCATCGTAGGTTATGAACGATCATTTCTCGGGATACAATGGTAGAACTATTTGTATCAAACAAAACCGATCTATTGGCAGAACAATATCACCGCAAGAGAAAAAGAAAACTTGGAGGAAGAAAAGTTGAATTTTTGATGTCTTGAATTGAGAAAAATAGACATGTTTATATAGGCCTTAGAGTGACCTTCCAAATCCAAATCCAAATCCAAGGTAAGTTACAAGAGTTACAAGAGTTACAATACATGAAAGGGTTGAGAGTTGAGAGTTGAGAAGTTGGAAGGTGAGCTTTAATTTTCATTCACCAAAATGCTTATTGGAAAAAGTTGGAAGGTGAGCTTTAATTTTCATTCACCAAAATGCTTATTTTCCAATAAACATATATGTCAGCAGAGGAGGGAGAGAATGACATATTGTGAAATGATTAAATTGTAATTTTTGATATTCTTCTTATTCTTCACTTAATTCCATCTTACTTCTTTTTCTTTAAATTCCTTACTATTTAAATTTTGTCGATTGGTTTATTGAATTGAGCTGAATTATGAAATTTTCAGCTCGGATAGTTGAACTGGTAATAATTTGAGTTCAATTTCACCATTGTTTTAGGCTCCGATTGTTACAATTGGTATTGGAGCAGCAACGTGATCTGGGAATGGCTGAAACACATAGCAAATCTAATGAAGAGCACCTCAAAAAGCTAGACAAGGAGATGAGTGATTTGTGAGTGGCATTTAAATCCTCTAATCAAGCTTTGAGAGTGGTTTATACTAAGCAGGTGAAAATTAAAGAAGTTGATGATGGACATGAACATCAAATATGAATCAATTGTCCCCATGTTAGCACAAATAAGTGGGAACAAGAGAGATCAGAGGGAGAAACGAGTTGGAGAAACCCTAACACCATCACACCCTGGCACTGGAATTTGAGCCTGATAACACTTCAGTTCAAACTTATGAGAAGGGAGAGAATATACTGAATACCAAGCAACCTAAGATTGATTTTCCCAAGGGCCTAGGGAGTGGCTGAGAAAGGCTAGAAAATATTTTTAGATTCACCAAGCACCTGAGAAGATGAGATTGAGGATTGCTGAAATGTACTTGAAAGGGAAGGCATATATTTGGTTTCATAGTTTTATTTCTAGTCATCCTAATGCTAAATGGGGTTTGTTCTACACTGAAGTTTGTGGGAGGTTTGCAGAAACTACAGCAAAAGAAGGGATTGAGGTCTTTAGCAAGAATACTAGGAGCAATTTGAGAAATTGAAATCCCAAGTGTTGATGTCCCTACCTCATTTTCTAGAATCATACTACATTTCTATATTCAACAGTGGTTAAATCCATAGTTAAAATCATAAAACCCACAACTATAGCTAAGGCATGTGAAATAACACTATTGTAAGAAAATACTATCATAGCCCTGCACAAAAACAACAAACCTCCAGAAACCTATCCCCAAAACTGATGGCCTTACTCAAATCCTAAACCCCTTGATCCCAATCCAAAGTATACTCAAAACTCAACTTCAACCTATAAACCTTATCACTTATCTAATAATAAAACCCAACCCCAATATAAAACTATTATCCCACTGATATCCAAACCAAAAGAAACCTGGGACTTTGTTTTAGGTGTGACGAGAAATATATATTTGGGCATGTGTGTAAGAATCAAATGTTAAATTATATAGTGATGGATGGAGAGGGGGATGAAGGATTAATAAGAGTAGAACACAAAGAAGAGGACTAGTAGGAGGAGGAGGAGGAAGAAGAAGAGGGATGAGAGATTATGCAAATCTATGTGAGTGCTTTGATAGGTAGTTTGAGACACAAGACTCTCAGAATACCTGGCATACTAAAATGAAAAAGGTATTTATCCTTATTGACAGCGAGAGTACTAATAGCTTTGTGGTTGAGAAGCTAGTTAAATCCCTAAAGTTTGAAAACTGATTCCACCAAGCCTATGATAGTGTCAGTTGCTAATGGATAGAAATTAGAGAGCAATGCTCTATTCAACCTTTTAATATGGCAGATGTAGGGCATTGAATTCTAGTTCAAACTGAGGACATTGAAACTAGGAGACATTGAAATGGTACTAGGAGTGGATTGGCTTGGCCAATTTGGACCAGTGACTTTTGATTTTGCCAAAGGCTTTATCAAATTCCAGAATGGTGAAGACATAGTGGAATTAAACAGTGGAGACTTTTGTGGTAAGGCAGAGATGATTGAAGGAAGACAAATGAACAGATGTAAGCAGTTAAGAATATGGTTTGATGGGGGTAATTTTATGCAATATCTGGGGAATGAAGCTTCAGTGACACACCTGTTGCAATTCAGACAATAGTAGATGATTTTGATGAGGTATTTGCAGAGCCTACAGGATTACCACTTCCTAGAACCCATGACCATCACATACTACTTAAAGAAGGTGCCCATCCTTCAAGATGAGACCTTACAGATGCCTTTCATACAGATATCTGAGGTAGAGAAAATGGTAAGAGAAATAGTAGAAAGTGGGGTTGTCCAACCTAGCAATAATCCTTTTGCTTCCCCTGTACTACTAATTAAGAAGAAGGATGCCACCTGGAGGTTCTGTGTAGACTACAGACAACTGAATAACCTTATTGTGAAGGATAATACCCCATGCCATGAGCTGATAGATGAGTTGAATGGGGCTAGATATTATTCTAAAATTGACTTTAGGTCAGGGTACCATCAAATTAGAGTTAAGGCTGAAGACATCTACAAAACTGCCTTCAATACTCATCAAGGATTATATGAGTTCAAGGTTATGCCTTTTGGTCTAACCAATGCACCTGCCACTTTTCAAAGCCTAATGAATGATATCTTTCAAGAGCATCTGAGAGATTTTGTATTGAAATTTTTTGATGACATCTTGGTGTACAACAAATGCTTGGAGAGCCATAGGGGGCACCTAAAGGTAGTGCTGGAATTACTAAGAGTGAATCATCTGTATGCTAAACACATTAAATGCTTATTGGCCAAACACATGTAGAGTACTTGGGACACATAATCTCAAGAGAAGAGGTAGTAGCAGATCTAAAGAAAGTTGAAGCTATGCACATGTAGCCCTCACCAGCTAACATCAAACAATTAAGGAGTTTTTTGGGATCGACAGGGTATTATATGAAGTTTGTTAAAGGTGACTTCTCACTAAGTTGTTGAAAAAGGATAGGTTTATGTGGAGTGAAGCAGCAGATGAGGCCTTTAGCAGTTTAAAGTTGGCTATGAGCCAGTCTTGACTTTACCAAAATTTGAGAAGCCCTTCGTGGTGGAGACAGATGCTTGTTATGGAGGAATATAGGCAGTCCTAATACAAGACAGGAGGCCTTGGCATACATTAGCAAAACAATTGGCCCTAGAAATTTGGGGATGTCCATATATGAAAAAGAATTACTGGCACTTGTCACTACAATAACCAAATGGAGTCATTATTTAGAAGGACACAATTTCATTGGGAAAACTGACCACCAATAACTAAAATTCCTATTAAAGCAGATGATCACTACACCATTATAGCAAAAGTGGTTAACTAAATTGTTGGGGCTGGATTATGAAATATAGTATAAGTAGGGACTGAGAATTTGGTAGCTGATGCTTTGTCCAGAAGGACAGAGTTTATGGGCGAAAACCATGGCATATCACAGGTGACACTAGCTTGGGTGTTGGAAGTAATAGCTAGGTATGACAATGATGAATGGGCTAGGGAGAGAGTCCAGGCCGTATTGCTAGACCAGGGACAAAACAGAAGTATCAATATAGTAATGGCCTTCTTAAATATAGGAACAAACTCTATGTGGGAAAAGGAGGAGGCATCAGACAGAAATTGATAGACAACATTCATGCATCACAATTGGATGGGCACTCTGGGATTCAGGCAAGCATCTTCATGGCTAAGCGGCAGTTCTAGTGGCCGAGGATGGCACAAGAAATTAAAAGAATGGTGCTACAGTGTGAGGTTTGCCAAAGGTGTAAAGATGAATATGTGCAATACTCTGGACTTCTACAATCCTTACTTAAACCTCAGTATTCTTGGAGCTATATCTCTATGGATTTCATTGAGGGTTTTCCAGGGAAGGATGTGGTATTGGTGGTAGTGGACAGGTTTACCAAATTCTTAGATTGACTCATCCTTTCATAACCAAAATGGTGGCTCAGCTGTTCTTGGACAACATTTATAAATTACATGGCATGCCTTAGAGTATTGAAACAGATAGGGACAAGGGTTTTACAAGTGCTTTTTAGCAAGAATTATTCAAATTAATGGGAACTCAGCTCCATTTCAGCACTGCCTACCACCTCCAAACAGATGGTCTGGTCAAACTGAAAGGTTAAACCATTGCTTAGAATTGTACCTGAGATGCACGACTCATTCAAAGCCTATAGCGTGGGCTAGGTGGATCTCACTTGCTAAATGGCGGTACAGTACCACTTACTACACAACTAAAAAAAAGATCCTATTTGAGGCATTGTGTTGAATTGTTCCTCCACAGCTAGCCATGGGACCTTACCAAAAGATTGACACTGATACAGTAGAAGAGTTATCGCGTGAAAAATACAAAATGGATCAACAGTAGAGTGAAGATTTATACTGATAAGAGAAGGACTGAAATAGAATTTCAAGAAGGAAATTGGGTGTACTTGAAGTTATATCCTTACCAACAACATTCAGTGGAGAGAAGGATCCATCAGAAATTAAGTCCAAGATACTATAGTCCCTTTCAGATAAAATTGGAGCAGTAGCACACATGCTCATCTTACCAGTAGTCACTAGAATTCACCCTACTTTCCATGCTATTTTTGCTAAAAAAGAAGATAGGGAACAGAGCAGTGGTAGTTGAACAACTGCCTCTAGACGTATCAACCACTGAAACCGAACACCCAGAAGAAGTTCTGCAAGCCAAAATTTTTTAAAAAAGCGATACTGCTGGGACTCATTGGTTGATCAGATGGAAGGAGAAACCAACAGAAGATGCCACGTGGGAAGATTATGCACAAGTACTGACAGAGTATCCTAATTTTCAACCTTGGGGACAATGTCTATTTAAGGGTGGGGGTTGTTGTGACCAGACATCCTTACCAGCAGCTTGGGAGAGAAGAAACAGAGGTCCAACAGAAATAATGACAATTCAAAATGAGAAGAAGGGAGGAACATCAGCCTTTCAAGGTAGGATATGAACAACATTAAAACTGTTTCATTTCACTTAAGTTGGGAGGATGTCGTTTGGCCTTTAGTTAAATTACTGAATTATTTTTTTTTTTTTTTTTTTTCGAAGTTGGATTTCACGTTTTATTGTAACTGAACATATATAAGACCAGATGAGAGAGAGAATGGCAGATTGTGAAATGATTAAACTGTAATCTTCTTTTTCTTCACTTAATTCCATCTTACTTATTCTTCTTTTAATTCCTTCCCATTTAAATTCTGTTGATTGGTTTATTGAATTGAGCCGAATTCTGAAATTCCCTGCTCGGATGGTACCGCTGGTAATAATTCGGGTTCAATTTCACCATTAATAATTAGTTATTTATAATAGTTCGTAAAAATATACAAAAAATTTACTTATAATATTAATTTGATTATTTAAGTTTTAGTTTAAAAAAGAAAAAATAAAAAAGAAAAGAACTCGTAGTTTTCTTTAATTTTAAATAAAAAATAAAGGTATGTGACTCATTTGTACATTTTGTAAAAGTTAAGAATTCAATTGCAATTTTTTCTTATTAAAATTAAAGGTATATTGACATTTTTTGTCAAATAAGAAAAATTCCACACTAAAATACATATGTTAGATATGTGTATGCCAAAAAACAAACGTTATGGTATATTTCCGCACTGAGGAAAAATTTAAAGATCATTTGAATCAAATTCCGAATCATTTTATTATTTTAGTTTTAATAAATGTGTGTTTCCTTAGCTGTCCCACCAATAAAAAATATACATATCATCAAATAAATATAAGTTCATTTTAACAGTAAGTGTGAACATATTAAATAATTATATTTATTTGATTATGTATATATTTTCTATTAATAGGATAACTAAGGAGACACATATTTGAGACAGTAGATCTGGACACGTATCTTAGACCTAACACAAATGCTTAACCAAATAGAGACTATCGATCATTAATTACGACTTCAGATAAAGCTTAATTATATTGCTAGTACTTATTAATTTTATAATTCGGAAAATAAATTTGTTTTCCTCATATTTGTCTTGAAACGTTTTATTTTGTTGTGTCATGTCATTCATGTTTGTACACTACTTCATATTAGAAGAACTTCGGTTATGTTTGGTTTTTTTAAAATAAATAAATAAATAAATAAATAAATAAAGAGGTTGCATAGTCGACTTAAAATAGCATATTTATCAACTTCTAGATTTAAGCCCCAAAAAAGTTACAATCTTTTTATTTCTGTGTTGATCAACTCTTGCCAAATAAAATTGCATGAGAAGTACAGAAGAACACAATGACTTATAAAAATAGAAAAAGTTAAACATTTTGAATTCTCATCATTAAGGTTACATTGAATACCAGTAAATAATGAATTTACACTTTCATCATGCCAGAAACATAGGGGAAACCAGATGGTTTGATCCAGAGATCACCCCCAAAGTATTTTGCAGGAGTGAAACTCTCAGCAATTTGAGGAGTAATCTTCTGAATACCCTTCCATGTAACCCTGTTGGCTGTGTTGGATCCTGGACCACGGTTCTGGTATTCACCATAGTAGCAAGTATCAATAGCATAGGTTCCAGCCCATGGGGACCAGCCCTCTGGATCAATGAAGGCATCGATGTAGGATTGCATGACGATGGTTCTTGAGTATTCCTTCCAAGGGCGGCCGAGGAATGCCTGGGGAGGAAATTTAACGGCGAGGAATGCAGGTTCTGCAACTATATGGCAGTTTTGGAGGACAATGGCGCCTATGCCACGCTTATCTTTCCTTCCCTGAGCAGTGACCATGCAGTTCTGGTTATCAGCTGGTTTCCTGACGACCAACTTGCAGTTCTGGAACACAGAGGCGGCGTCGCCAAAGATGAAGTCGATGGTGCCGGAAATGGTGCAGTCACGGTAGTATTGGCGGTAGGCGTGGGCGTAGAGGGTGTCTTGGAATGCATCTATGGCGCAGTTGTACACGATGGCCTTGTCGCCTGAAATTCTGAGTGCCACGGCCTGGTGCTTGTTGGCTCCTGCTGTGTTCTCGAATCCAATGTCCCTTGCAGTGAAGTCATCAGCATTGACAGCAACTGTTGCAGTGTGGAAGGTCATGGTGCCTTCAACATAATTCTTGCTGCCAGAGATTCTAGTCTTGGTTGGGCCTTCACCAATCAATACAATTTTGTTCATTTTCTTGGGGATGATGACAGTTTCCTTGTAGATTCCAGCCTTGACAAAAATGACAAATGTCTGATTGTTCTTCTTTGGGACAGTTGCAAGGGCTTCATTGATAGTCTTGAAGGTTCCACTGCCGTCTTGAGCCACCACTGCATTGGGCTTGGGAGAGGCGGGGCCGGCGGCAAGAAGCTTACGCCTAGCACCATCAACAAATGCTGGGATCTCTATTTGTCTCTGTGGGGAATCTGGAGGATAATCAGTGGGATCACCACCCCACTCATTGTTTCGATCAGACAGCAACCTCCGGCTCAAGCCTCCCGATTCTCTCTGTGGGGAATCTGGAGGATAATCAGTGGGATCACCACCCCACTCATTGTTTCGATCAGACCGCAATTGTCTCTGTGGGGAATCTGGAGGATAATCAGTGGGATCACCACCCCACTCATTGTTTCGTTTAGACAGCAATTCTCTCTGTGGGGAATCTGGAGGATAATCAGTGGGATCACCACCCCACTCATTGTTTCGTTTAGACAGCAATTCTCTCTGTGGGGAATCTGGAGGATAATCAGTGGGATCACCACCCCACTCATTGTTTCCAACAGACAGCAACCTCCGGCTCAAGCCTCCCAATTGCAAGTTTCCAAGAATCTGGGAAATGTCAGTAACCATGGCAAGGCCATTGCTGGAAAGCTCGGAAGCAGTTTTCAACAGCTTCTTCATTTTCTCACCGGTGTCGCCGGTGGTGTTCTCGAAGCCATCAATGCAAGTTTCTTGGTAAGTGATGGCAGCACTGAGCCATGTTTTGAGATCTTCAACGTAATCTTCCATCTTGGTGACATCAAATTCATCGACCTTTGAAAATGACCTCTTAAGATCATCAACAGATGTCTCAAGAAGTTCTTTGCAAGTTTCCAGGGCCTTGGAGGTCATGGGATCCTTGGCCGCCTCCTTGAGGAGTGAAGAATTCTTAATGACCTGGGCAATGTTTTCCTCGGCCACATTGAATGCAACCTTAATGAGTTCTCTGGGGTCACTCGTGTTCTTAGCAGAGGAGAGGCTGTTTTTGCATGTCTCCTTGTAATCGGTGGGGGCACAAATGCTATCAATAGCCTTGGTTGAGGTGCTTATGTCGCCACCGTTGTTAGTAGCCGGACTACCGCTGTCGGTAGTGCTACCACTTTTCGAGACGCTAACCGTCACGGCAACAACCATGGCGACCAAGAGAATTGAAGAAAAGCCAGCAATGGCTATCTTTTTCTTGCTTCCCTCAAACCCCATTTTTGAATCAAAATTCTAACCCTTTTTTGGGCTTTTTTTACAACTTTTCCTTTTTTTTTTAAAATTTTCCTTTCGGGATTATTTTCTTTCCCCCCTGGTTAGAGAGAAAGACACAGAGCTCTTATTAAAGGGGCTTCTAGCTTATTTGTTGGATTCCCCTTTGCTCTGAGATGATTTGTTTATGCAAATGAAGGTCTTATTTATAGTGCAAGGACATGAACTGGTGAGACAAAGCAGCCATGAAAGTTTCAAAACCGTTAGTTTCTATTCGAGGAATTTGAGGTTGTCCATTCCTTCAAATCAGGATCTTCATGCAGATTAATGGAGGTTCAGACTTTTGGAATTTTTTCTCCTACATTTTTTCTTGAACACTCAACATTAATTGCCATGCAGGCATTAATCAAATTTTTTTTTTTTAATTTTCTAATAAATATCATAAAATTCAATTTGTTTTCATTGAATCATATAGTAAAAATGGAATTATTTTCCTAGTGACGCGGGATCTGGAAAGTACCGAGTATATATACTCTAATTGACCTAGTAAATGTGTTAATTATTTCAAGAAAAAGAGCTTGGAAAATCCAGGCCGATCTATTATTTTGAACGTTTTAATACATTTCAATGTTGAAAATGATGTATGTTGATAAATTAACTAAGTGACTTCATGTCATCTTAGCAAATATACAAGTCCCTACCAATCCGTTTAGGCAAATTTATTTGCCACTTGACCTGACGCTTGGGGCAACGCCGGAACGAGGATCGACCGCGCCTGGTCGGTCGCGGGGTTCGACCGCCCGGCCGGTCATGGGGTCGAGGGGGCCCTTCAGCGGTTTCAGGGGCAACGCCCGACAAAAATTCAGTTATCTCCGTATGTTTAAAGGTATATTTGGCATCTCGAAACCAATATCGAATGAATGAGAAATTACGAAAAAGGACAAAATCGGGTCAAATGTTTGACCATGCGATCGCACAGTATGTACACCGCGATCGCAAGTTGGCTAATTTTAACGAGAATGCATTTGGTCCTTCCATGCGATCGCATGAGGCAAAGCCTTGCGATCGCATGGTTATTTCCGGACAGTTCTGTTCCATTTTTTGTACCTTGCGATCGCAGCTTGGTTAAACCATGCGATCGCATGGGTTTCATGATGAAACAGACATATCCTTTTGAAGAGTTGCACGGTTTGGTTCATTCCTTTTCGCTTCCAATCAACTCTCCAACGTTAAAAAGGACTCGTGGACGTCCATTACGCAGATATATTGACGTAAACGATTGCAAACTTAAAAACACTCATACATTTCATCTTTGAACCAATTTTTATTGCATTTAAGTTGCATAAAATCGGTTTTCATTTCATTCATCCGTTGAGTACAAAAGCCATTCTTGGTTCATTTTGACTTGAGTTTTATAGTGCTACAAAACTCAAGTGAAACCGCTGTATCTTGGGAGTCATTTGCCAAAGACCGAAAAGCACGCTTGCGGGCAATTTTGACTTAAGGACAAAGAGTTCAACTCTTGCCTCGGTTAATTCATCCTTCCAGATTTTCGATTCTTGATTCTTATTGTCTCAAGTTACTTTCACGTAATTCCGCCAACAAATGATACACAACATAAAACCAAACCTTAATTATTAATAAAGTTGGAGTTGATTACGTGAATTATTTTTCATTGCCCTATTAGATTTTTGCAGGTGATTAAAGATCAACCGCACCTAGAAAAAAAAAAACATTGTAACTTTGAGCTTAAAATGATTGAGAAAATTTTGAAAAATACCACACTCATATATATTGTGTCACACAATGCAACGTTCTCACGTGGCATGCTCGAACTTGGTCTCGGCATTGGCATCATTACGAAGTGAATCCTTTGATAAATCCAAAAGTTCGTTAAATTCAATGCCTAACACAAATGTTAGACTTGAATTTGAGGGATTATATTGTTACGCTTGCTCCATGAAGAACCAGCATGAATGCCACGTAGGATGGCCACGCCAGGCCATGCGTCACCTTATCCATATAAGGAGGGTCACTTAGTCCTTACACAACTTCGGCAAGCCTCGGTGTATTTATTTCTGAAGCAACCAACCAACCTCCGAAGCTCCCACAACCATCCTAGGACAATGCTCAAGAGGGTGACCCTACCTTGTTCACTCACCATGCAACGAGACAACACCCATCAGGACGAGCAACAACCGTGTAAACCAACCCAACATGCCCGAGTTGAGGACCATAAGTTCAAATGACAAAGCCATCCTCCTCACGATGTGAGGCAGTGGGCCAGATGTTCTGTGAGACTGTTTACGACAGTAGAGTTATGGACTTGATCACAAGATCTTTCGATACAAGACAAAAATTTACTAAAACCCTTGTACTTCGCCGCAAACAATTTTCCAAAAAATAAAAGCGAGGGACAAACTAACATTCCTAAGACAACTGAGTGAGGAACCACTCAAAGATACCATATTAGGCAAAAAATAAGAGAATCCTCAGAGAAACTAATAGTTACAAAATACACCAAATTAAGGATGTGAACACGACATGGTACGTACCCTAGACTTGAACAAGTATAAAGTACAAAATATTTGAAACACATCAAATGATCTACACTCAGTTTTGATATCTAATTTGAGCGTCGAAGTGCAAATAGTCATCGGATCATTCTTAATACGACGACCTTGCATTTTAATGGTGGCCGATATCCATTGACAATTGAGTCCACAATATTTGTTGGTCAACGTATTAAACAATCTTTTGCTTGTGCATTTTAACTTTAAATAGTAGATATATACTTAAATTTCTGAATGGCAATCTATAATAATTAGGGTAAATTAGGCTGAGTATCAAATTTTTACTAAAAAATTAAAAAAGGCGCTCAAAATTTTAATTAGTGACATAAATATAATTTTTTTTGTCACAAATTTAATTCATATATACAATAAAAAGAAATGGAGTAATATTGAATATCAATTAAAATATTTTCATAAGCTCATGAACATTAATTGATAGTTTTAATTAAAAATCTCAATTAGATTGTGTGACATTTTTTAAAAATACACAAATTTAATTATTCAAGATATTAATTCATATTTAAGATAAAGAAAATGACACATAATCATCCTCAATAAAACATGCCACTCAATAATGCACAATAAATATCAATTTAGAATACAAAAAAAGTGATCCATAGAGAAATTTGTGATAAAAAATTATTCTATCACTTTCTCAGTAAAAAGTAAAAAGTGACAGAGCGTGTAATTTTTTTTAGTAATCCAAAGTAACACTGAGTGATATTTTCATTAAAAAGTGACATATCATGTTACTTTTTAAATACACAAACTTTTAAATACAAAAATTTAATTCATATCCAACATAAAAAGATAAGAGAGTAATATATAAATATCAATTAAAATATTTTTATAAGCTCATTATATTATTAAAAAAATATCCTATTAAAAAAACTCAATCGGATTGTGTGTGACATTTTACTTAAAAAGTGACAAAGCACGTCACTTTCTTATCTAGTATATTAATTCATATTCAAAACAAAGAAAATGATAAATTAATATATGATCATCCTCAACAAGGCATGCAACTCAATATTGTACAACAAATATCAATTTAGAATTAAAAAAGTGATTCATAGAGAAGTTTGTGATTCAAAGTTGTTTTATCACTTTGTATCCATTGTTCAATTATTTTTTCAATAAAAAGTGACATACTATGCCACTTTTTAAATGCACAAACTGAATTCATATTCAACATAAAAAGAGTAGGGAGTATTATCGAAATATCAATTAAAAAGTTTTTATAAGTTCATTATATTCTTAAAAAAAGTGTTGTATTAAAAAATTCAAATTAGATTGTGTGTGACTTTAATTAAAAAGTGACATATCGAGTATATTAATTCATATTCAAAACAAAGAAAATGATACATTAATGTTTGATCATCTTCAATAAGACATGTCATTGAATAATGCATGACACTCAATAATGCATAATAAATATCAATTTAGAACACAAAAAAATGATCTATAGAGAAGTTTGTGATTCAAAGTTGTTTTGTCACTTTGTAAGTAAAAAGTGACACAACTCTCAATAATCCAAAGCGACAATGTATGACATTTTCATTAAAAAGTGACACAACACTTTTTAAATACACAAACTTAATTCATATTAAATATAAAAAGAGTAGAGAGTAATATCGAAATATCAATTAGAAAGTTTTTATAATCTTATTATATTCTCAAAAAAATGTCTATTAAAAAAACTAAAATTAGATTGTGTGTGACTTTTTATTAAAAAGTTATTGAGCATGTCAATTTCTTATCAAGTACATTAATTCATCTTTAATAAGGCATGTCACTCAATAATGCACAACAAATATCAATTTAGAACACAAAAAAAGTGATCATAGAGAAGTTTGTGATCAAAAGTTGTTCTGTCACTTTTTAGTAAAAAGTGATAGAAGAATTCAAAGCCCTAAATCATATTCTTATTTATATTTTTTCAAACACCTTGTATACATATTTGTAATTGATATTTACACATATTTTCACAAGACATTGCTCAATACTATTATTCAAAGTTGAACTTTATATATATTAACACAAACAAAAATTTAAAAAATTAGAAATCCATAATAAAAGTTAATGAACAAGAATGTGTCAATATTGAAATGTATAATATAATACACTTATTGAGCATGTTACTGAATATTTTGAAACAAAATTCAGAAAATTATGTAATTCAATACTTATTGTAACCTATTGTCACAAAAATAAATTGTGGGGGAGAGGTTGGTAAAATGTGTGGGTAGAAAAATAAAAGCAGCCCATGGAAGTTTTGTGGAACTCATCTTATACACTAAATTTGTGCGCGAGTCAATAAAGCTGTGGTCGGTGTGTGAGGGGTCCACTATTAGTTGCCATGTGCATTATTTTTTATAACAGTAACTTTCAAGTTTTATCCGTAGTTTTCAATTAATCTAGAATTAGACCGTAAATTTCAAATTTGTCCCCTTTTTTAAGTATATTTGTCAAATTTCCCCAATAATTATGAAATTTAATTGTAACAAATGTTGAAAAATACCGTGAATATTACACCCACTATTTACTAATCTTAAAATAATTTCAAATCTAACAATTTAACTAATTAATTTACTTTATAAATACTACATTCTTAAAATTATATTAATTAATAAAATAATAAATTAAAATCAAATCTATACTTCAAAAGACCACGTAAATTGTGATGAACTTTGACTCAAATTTGCTTTTTGAGTCTTTGATTAATTTTACAGCAAATCTTTCATCTTTATAATATCTCTACTTTAGTCCCTGTAATTCCTCTTTCATTTCAATTCGTCCTCTTTTATTTGCAGTCTAAGTCCTTCAACTTTTAATATTTTGCAAGTTGGTCTCCATATCTAAATTTTTATGTCAATTTAGTCCTTTATAGTATCACTATTTGATATAGATGTTACAAATGATATTGTGTATCGATGTTTGATATAGATGTTACAAATGATATTTTGTATTACTGAATATATCACTGAATATATTACAGATTATATTATGTTATTTTACACAGCACATGTTATATGAATTGATATTATGTATCACTGATGTTACATATGTTACAAATGATGAAATCAATATTATTATTTGTTAAACTTAGTATTATGTTACATATTTATATCATAATGATGTTATACAGTATTAATAGATTTTTAGAGTCCAATGTGTATATTAATACGAACTTGTTGAATTTTAGAGTTGGTTTTGCAGTTGTAACAGTTTTTATTTAGTATCGCGATCTAATACAGATGTTACAAATGATATTGTGTATCACCGTCTGATACAAATGTTACAAATGATATTTTGTATCACCGAATACGTTATGATTATATTATATTATTTTACATAGCACATGTTACATTGAATTGATATTCCGTGTCATCAATGTTTTACATCTCAATTTTTAACACATATTGTTACAAAATATCATTTGTAATATTTGTATTAAATATTGATACACAATATCATTTGTAATATCTATATTAGTGATACTATAAAGGACTAAATTGACGTAAAAATATAAATATGAGGATCAACTTATAAACATTTAAAAGTTTAAAGACTTGAGTTGCAAATAAAAGATGACAAAATTGAAATGAAAGAGGCAGTATATGGGCTAAAGTGGAGATATTATAAAGATGAAGGACTTATCGTGAATCAATGACTCAAGCACCAAATTTACATATTCAGTTACGATATATTATTTAATATAATAAATTAAAATAATAATTTATTAAAAACAGTATTTTAAAATAAATAAAATAAGAATGACTTTTTAAAATTATTTCAAAAAGTAACTTATTTATAAAAAAATCCCAAAAATAGCAAGGTTTGGTTAGAGGTGTCAGCCCGGCCCGTTCCAGGATTGGGCCACTGATAATCTTCTCTTTTATTTGGCCTGATAAGATCTTTCTCCATTAGGTTGGTTACTCAAAAGTGGATATATATTAATAGTGAAAATTAGACCAGCTTATTTTTAAAAATAATTTTGATATTGTAAGGGGTTGTTTGATTCTCATTTTAATGGACTTTTTGTTTTTCATTATTTGATTCTTGAAGAAAAATGACCAAAATATCCATTTTTTCTAGTCAAATATTATAGCTACTTTAAAAAGCAAAAGGACATTTGTGTCATTTTTCCCAAAAATAAAAAAATAGAAAAAAAAATCCATTAAAATGAAAATCAAACAACCCCTAAATATTGTCATTATTATTAATAATACTATTTATTATTTTATATTTTTAACATATTAAACTAATGGATTAATTACACTAATGGTCCCCATTCTTTTAGGTTTATAACAATTTTATCCCCATTCTTTTTTAGTAGATATCATCTCTATTTTTTCATTTATACTCACAAATGGTCCCAAATCACTATTTTTCACTATTCTGACAATTCTTGGACAATTTTGCCCATTGACTTAAATAAATTAAAATGATAAAAAAAAAATACAATGAAAACATTGCAATTGGACTCTTAACCTTTTTAAAAGTACAAATAAATCTCAAACTATTTTATTTTATTTAAGTAAGTGTTCTTCTCTAACTAAAAGAATAATTTTTCCCACCCACCCACCACCACTGTTTGCATAACCCTCCAATCAAGACAATGGAGGTGGAGCCATTCCGGAGGACTCGCAGACCTCCAGGAGGCCTAGTTGATCGATTAAAGCTTGGACTTGCATTTTTTTCTTGGATTTTGAGAGACTTATGGGGAGTTTGAATTCAGTAGCAAACATGAGAGTTTCTTCAACAGTGAGCATTTGGATTCCAACTGCTCGCCATTGAGTGAGACTGTACCTGTAAACTTTCTTTGGCCATGCGATTTGCTAAAGCATAAATCATAGTTGATTTTCCCGAACCAGATGCCCCATGACGGCCATGATTTCGCCGTCGCGAGCCTTGTCAGAGATATCATTGAGAAGAACCTTCTTTCTCGTAAAAAACGTCTATCCCAGAATCGGGTTGGCGGTGTGGCAAGATTTCGCCCCTCGAAATAACGTGGGCAATGACGATTTTTGCTGCTGAATTAAACCAAGTAACTGGGTCGGCGTTCCGTCCCCGCATCCACTCTATTTTTTCTCACTACAGACAGTAATAACAATAACCCAACAAGTATTTTTATCACATTTGTATTTATACATACATATCACATCTAAGATCTCCGCTTCAATTTCAGATAAATGTGAATAAATTAGAAACAAAATTGATAGGTGTGTGAGCAAGAATTACGTGTGATATGTATATGACAAAAGGAAGAAGATGATGAATCTTTGTTAATTACTTCACTCCACCGATTTCTAGTTTGTTGATTGCTTAAAAGATTATTCAAGAAGGTGGGGGTGGGGGTGGGGGGTGGGGGTGGGGTGGGGGTGGGGTGGAACACCTATTTGAATAAAATAAAATAGTTTAAGATTTATTTGTACTTTTAAAAAGGTAAATGGCCCAATTGCAATGCTTTCATTATATTTTTTTCATATCATTTTAATTTATTTAAATCAAAAGGCAAAATTGTCTAGAATTGTTATAATATAGTGAAAAATAGTGATTTTTAAAATAGATAAATGAAAAGAATGGAGATGATATCTCGCTAAAAAAAGAATTATTGTTACAAACTTGACAAAGTCTAACCCTAGATAAAATAGATTGAAAACATGGAAAATTCTTACACTAGCCAAAGTTCAAGATAAATTTAAGTTCATTTTGAATAGAATCCCCATACTACACGTGTCTTCAATCTTGAAGTAGTGTACCCAGATTTCTCCTTCATTTTTCAATTGTGAAAATTCTAAAACATCTCTAATTCCATTATCATCTTTTCATGAGTTTGAAGCTCATAATAGGTGAACAAAAATTGCAGTAATATATTCTCCAAATCGCAAGGTTATTCGGTCCATAACCAAAATTGAGTCGCTGGTTGTGATGAAGGAGAATGTTATTTATTTGGATATACAAGTAAAGCAATGCTTAGAAAATGTATTTCGGCTTGATTGTAAAGTTTTAGTTGTCGGTGCATGAAAGCCACCTCAAAAGGGTCTCCAAAAAACAAAAATCGTAGATGTGATTTAATTGTAAGTTTCAAGTTCACCATATGTCATGAAATATTCAATCTCAAAAGAGTCTCCAAAAAAATCAAAGGTCTAGTAGATGTGATTTAATGTTTTGTAGAATTATTCACTCAATGTTCATAACTATCCATATGTCATCTGTAAAAAGCTAGAGTTACAAATGGTCTATAATTGATAGTATGATAGTCACAAAACTTTACCAAATGTGTAATAGTGTTTGTGTAGAATTATCCACACATTGTTTCATGGTGTGTCACAAATGTGAGTCATGAAATAACATCTTATTATTTTTTAATGTATATAAAGTGTCATAGTGTGTGGTTTTATCTATTAGAATCTTTTTTTTTTTTCCAAACTAATATATATGAATTTAGTTAGATGATTTTTTTTTGAAAGAGTTATCAAAGTTATATATGGATAATTGAAAAGATCTATAATAAAATTTTGGATTACAATGAATTTCGTTTATTTAATTTTCATTTATGATATTAAATATAATTAAAAAATAACATTACTAATTATAAACAAAATGACGGCACCAATATTTTTCTAATATATGAAACATATATATTTTCTTGTAATTGTTTTCAAATAGTAGCTTATTTGTGTAAAAATCCCATATTAATAGCGGTTAAAATGTCCAAAAACTTCCAATGTAAATCAGCCAAAGAAAAAAAATAAAATAAAATTTATTGACATATAAATAAGTACTAAATTATAAATCTTATAAAATATGAGACTACTAAATAAGTACTAAATTGTAGATTTGAGTCAATATGGAGTAACCTTTAAGGACAAAATTCTTATATTTAATTAAATAATTTAATTATTATTATTTTTTGGGTTGGGGAGTTCAAATTGAGTAAAATAACTCGATGCTTGGTGATTTTGTCTTACTATATGATGCATACTATTTGGAGGATATCAATTACTTTACATGTATAACTAGAGATGTCAATCGGTTAGACTAGTCTTGAGATTGACATGGCTCACATGCACGGTAGAAAAGAACAATAAAATAAAAAAGAGTATATCCGATTTTACTGTTTTTAATTTTTTTTATTTGGTAAAAAAGATTAATTGAAAAGCAACAACATCGTTTTTAAATCCATAGATTAGTACACTCAAATAATGATGGTCGAATGTACTGTCCTCATCGAAACTCACCCCGACCTTATAGGCTGTCTCAAACCTAGGATTTTTTATTGGTATTATGATTAAAGATATTTATAATGCATGTAGAACAAACAAGGAAAAGGTTCCAAATATGTACTTTTATCCATTTCTAAATTTAAAAAATAAATAAATTATGAAGTCAATTTCTTTATGTTTTCCAAACATGATAACTGTCTAATGTGGCTGCTATTTTGTATAATACTGCAAGGTCTAATGCAGGCTTGGCATCTTGCAGTTGGCTGGTTTAGTTGTAATCTATATAAAATTTATGTTACATTCATCGTATACTACATATATATAAGGTTGTTTACAAATGATGTCTCATAAATTTTTGTCTGGTTTCTATAGACGTCCGGTCCAGCATTAAGAAAATATAGGCCGGCCAAGTTTAATGCTGTTCTTCTGCATTCATCTCTCCATCCTTTTGTCCTCTAACGGCGAAATGATTCTCCAATCTTTCTCATTTAAGCCCACTTCATGTCAGCATTTCAGCAGCCAAAAATTAAAAAAATCCTGATGAAGTTCTTAATTATGTATCCATTTTTGATCATTTTCATATCCTTTTTTGTTCCTTCAAGTTGTGATTCACATGCAGAAACACAAATTCTTGCTTCTTGTTTGATTGATCAGGGTGTTTATAATTTTTCCGTATACCCGAATACTTATGATAATGATCCTACTGTTTACTTCAAGTTTCTTGGTTATTCGATTCAAAATCTGCGTTTTTCGGATTCTTCAGTGCCTAAACCAATGGCCATAATCATGCCAGAGAGCAAGGAGCAGCTGATGAACAGTGTTGTGTGTTGCAGGAAAGGACTCTGGGAAATTAGAGTGAGGTGTGGGGGACATAGTTATGAAGGAACTTCTTATGTAGCCAATGATGGGAATATTTTTGTTTTAATTGATATGATGAATTTGAATAAAGTTTCTGTGGATTTGGATTCTGAAATGGCTTGGGTGGAAGGGGGTGCAACTCTTGGCCAGACTTATTATTCCATTGCAGAATCAAGTAGGGTCCATGGATTTTCGGCTGGGTCTTGTCCGACCGTCGGGATTGGTGGGCACATTGCAGGTGGTGGATTCGGGTTGTTGTCGAGGAAATATGGTGTTGCTGCTGATAATGTGGTGGATGCACTTTGGTTGATGCTAATGGCAGGTTATTAGACAGGGAAGCCATGGGAGAGGAAGTTTTTTGGGCCATTCGGGGAGGGGGCGGAGGAATTTGGGGCATTGTTTATGCTTGGAAAATCCAATTGCTAAAAGTATCTGAAATTGTAACAGGTTTCATTGTTTCGAGGCCTGGATCAAAGCGTTACGTGGCAAATTTAGTTCAGAAATGGCAACACGTCGCACCGAAGCTAGAAGGTGAATTTTATTTGACTGCATTTGTTGGTGCTGGATTGCCACAAATGAAAGAAACAATCGGAATTTCAGCTACGTTTAAAGGGTTCTACCTTGGTCCAAAAACAGAAGCTCTCGAAATCTTAAGACGCATATTTCCTGAATTGGGAATTGTGGAAGAAGATTGCAAGGAAATGAGTTGGATTGACTCCGTTCTTTACTTCTCAGGATTGGATGATGGAAGCTCGATTTCAGACTTGAAAAATCGATACTTGCAGGACAAGCACTACTTCAAGGCCAAATCAGATTATGTGAAGAACCCTATATCAAGAATGGGGATAAAATCTGCCATAAACATTCTTGAAAAAGAACCAAAAGGATATGTCATTTTAGACCCTTATGGTGGAATTATGGAAACAATAAGCAGTGATTCCATTGCTTTCCCTCATAGAAAAGGTAACCTTTTCATGATACAATATCTAGTCGAATGGAAAGAGGAAGACAATGATGAAAAGGGCAGGAATTATATAGATTGGATAAGAGGATTTTACAATTCAATGGCACCCTATGTTTCATTGGGTCCTAGGGCTGCTTATATAAATTACATGGACTTTGATCTTGGAGTTATGGACTTACTAAATAGTACTGCCACCTCTTCTGATGCTGTGGAAATGGCTAAGGTTTGGGGTGAGAAGTATTTCTTGAAAAACTATGACAGATTGGTTAGGGCAAAGACACTGATAGATCCATTGAATGTTTTTAGGCATCAACAAGGAATCCCTCCAATGTTTGCAATCGATGGGAAAACAGAAATATAGAATACGAGATTTGAGCATTTAAGAATGTTAAAGATATGGAAAGGAAAGACTCGTGTAATTATCTCCGTGATGTTTATTAGATATTATATGATTATTATTTCCATAATTGTGTGATTGTGTAACTAGCATAGATTGTTTCCTATATATTAAAGATGGCAAAATGCCCCGATCCCGTCCTGAATCGGGTGGGGATTCCCGGTTTAATTGGGTTAGCAGGGCACGGGCAAGGTTTTTGCCGGGTCGGGACGGGTCGGGACGGGGGGCGGGGGCGGGGGACGGGATGGGATGGGATGGGATGGGATGGGGAAGGGCTACCACGGTTCCGCTCCATCCTGTTGCCATCCCTACTTTAATAGTTATTTGTAACCATATATATAGAACCATTCTCTTTTAATTCACCTTGTCACGGATTAGTTTGTGAAGAACACGAATAAAAACAAAAAAAAAACAAGAGGGATCAGATTCATACAACACTAATACAATCATTATTCAATGGAACTTTGGATTATTGATTCTAACATGTTTAGTTTACTCAGTAACTACCATTGGTCATTAAAGAAACAGAGAGTTCAGAATAGAATCATATGTCATTTATACAAACCAACTTTATTCCAATTATTTGATATTGTTCTGCAATGGAGGTTCAACTGAGAGTGCCAACAGAGGCCAACTAGTGATAAACTATGCCATATAGCCATAATTACCAATATGAAAAGAAGCAAAAACTGCTAGTTGGATTGGATAGAGTTTCGACTAATTAATCTGAACTTTTTATTTGACGTGTCTTAGAACACGAAAGGGAAGAAATTGATTGTTGGTATCTCAATTATTTCACCGTCTGCTACCTTAGTTTTTCCCAGAGTCCGAAAAGATCTTATAACACACTGCATATATAGAACAGTACAAGATATGCAAGACAGGTAACAAAACTTGGTCTAACCTCTCAAGCTCATCTAAAGTAGATGTTGGCGTGAGTTGTGGGTAGATAGGAGGAATTATAGGAGGGGGATGGAAAGAAATTCTTTCCATCACATGAGAGCATGATTATAGTAATCTGTTCTCTATAGCCAAAAATAGAAGATGGATTCGGTTGTATATATATTGTAATACTGATTGTAATTGAAATATATAAGAAAGAAAATATTCGACATGGTATCGAGCATAATCACTCGGACCTTCTTGTCCTTGAACACCCTAATACTTGCCTTCCCTTACCTCGTCAACCATGTCGTCGGGTTCGATACTGAGCACCAGTCCATGTTTACCGAGTTCACTTCAAAATTATTGAAGCTCTTAGCGAGTCCAAACACCGACCCTATCCACCGAACCCCCGCCGCTCCGATTGGCATTAAATTGGATGGCACTAACTATGCCCTCTGGTCCCAAGTTGTTGAGATGTACATCTCGGGCAAAGACAAGTTGGGATATATCAATGGTGATTTTCCACAACCATCGTCGACGGATCCCTCCTTTCGAAAATGGCGTCATGAGATAATGCCGTTGTCAAAGGTCGGCTAATTAACTCAATGAATCCCTCATTGATAGGGAATTTCATTCGGTTTCCCATCGCCAAAATGGTGTGGGACTCCATTGCTACCACTTATTTTGATGGTAGTGACACATCTCGTGTCTATGATCTTAGACGTCGTGTGACACTGGCTTAAACAAGTTGGAGGCTCCTTGGAGCAATACTACAATGATCTTCAAGGGTTATGGCGTGAGATTGATTTCGGCGTCCTAATCCAATGGAGTGTGCGATTGATATTCATCGTATAATACTATCATTCAAGAAGACCGGGTATATGTTTTCTTGGATGGCCTTGACGACCGATTGGACAAGATTCGGGGTGACGTGCTACAACTTCGTCCATTCCTCCGTCAGAGCAAGCATATGCTCACGTCCGTCGTGAAGCAATTAGCTGTGTTGTTATGATGGTGCAGTATGCAGATGGTGTTCCTAGTGCTGCTCTTGCCACCAAAGGATCGCGACTTGGGCCTACCAATGGGAAGCAGAAATCTCGTCGCCGTCGACGGCTTGAAATGCACTCATTGTGGAAATCGAGGCATACACGTGAAACTTGCTTTAAGTTGCACGGGTATCCCGATTGGTGGAATGATCTCCAAACTAAGAAACGCCGTGACACATTTCGCAACGACGAGGGGCTTGGTACCGCGGTGGCTGGCTCATGCGAACCTCACTTGTCCTTTACACACCGGCCGCCCACAGTTCAAACTTTCCTTCTTCTCCCGACTCGTGTAATCTTGGCTGTGTTTGTTTTAGTTCACACGTGTAAAAGGTTGAACGTGGTGGATGGCCGCTAGACTCACGCCATTTGACCACATGACATTTGATGCTAAGGATTTTACATGCACTTCTTTACCAAGACGTACCAATATTGCTAATGCAAATGGTGTTATTTCTCCCATTATTGGCGGGAACCATAACCTTAACCCCTAATCTGCAACTACCCAATACGTTACTTGTTCCATCGCTATCTCATAAGCTTTTCTCTGTAAGTCAAGTGACGCCCCGATCTTAATTGTATTGTGCTTATGTACCCTACCTTTTGTATTATCCAGACATTCTCACCAAGAGGATCATTGGGCGTGGTACTAAGAGAGAGGGGCTTTATGATATGGAAGACTTTAGCATCGCAAGAGCTCATCACATGCAAGATTCTCGTTGGGGTCGAATAAAAGGAGATTTGGCTTTGGCACCGTCGTTTAGGACACCCATCCTTCACCTACATGAGACACTTGTTTCTCGATTTGTTTTCTAAATTGAAGCATTTTGATTTTCAATGTGAAACTTGCATTTTAGCAAAAAGTCATAGGGTTTCTTATCCTTTGCGTCTAAATAAAAAGATATTCCTTTCACCTTAATACATTCCGATGTGTGGGGTCCTTCTCCAATAACCACCGTGGTCCGGGTTCGGATGGTTTGTGTTGTTTGTTGATGACTGTACCCGCATGACTTGGCTTTATTTGCTAAAACATAAAGATGAAGTTTTCGGTGTGTTTAAATCATTCCATGTTATGATAAACACACAATTTTTCTCGCTAAAGTTCAAGTGTTTCGATCAGACAACGGTGGTGAATACGTTAATAAACAATTTCGGGATTATTTCGAACATCAAGGCATTCTTCATGAAACTTCATGCTCTCAAACCCCTCAAAGAAAGCGGTATTCTTTGGCGAAAAAAAATTGACACGTTCTTGAGGCGCCCGAGCTCTCTTAATAGGTGCCCATGCTCCTTCTCGGTATCAAGGCGAGATGTCGTTACTACTTCCGTGCATCTTCTAAACCGAATGCCCTCTAAAGTGTTGGGGTTCCAAACACCATTACAAGTTCTTGCGACACATACCCCCGCCCCGCGGTCTTGATGCTTCCACCCGTGTGTTTGGGTGCGTTGCTTACGTCCATCTCCATAAGAACCAAAGAGACAAAGCTAGACCCATGTGCTCGTCGGTGCCTATTTTTGGGGTATGCATTTCACCAAAAAGGCTATAGATGCTATGACCCCACTTCTCATCGCACCTATATCTCCATGGATGTCACCTTCATAGAAACCGAAACCTTCTTTCCACCCACTTATCCTCTTCACGGGAGATGGCCGGGAAGAGTCAAAATGGGTGGAACTAAATGGCCGGGCTTGTCCGAAGCACGTGGAGAAGGCGATACAACCAAGTGGGGTGTTTCTCAAGCTCTTGAACATCAAGCGGTGAATCATCACGAAGTCAATCACGAAGCGGTCAATCATGAAGCTGCAGTTTCTCCCCCTCTGTAGTACCCAAGACCCACCTCTTGAGAATGACCCCGAGGTAAGCTCTTTGAACGACAATATTATAGAATCTCCTGCTGGTTATGTATTACCTCACAGTGCACAATCGTGGCAAACCACCAAGCCGCTACTCACCAGATGTTGAAGAAAGAAGATCACTATATCCTATTGCCAACTATATGTGTCCACAAAGGGGCTGACCCAACCCCTTAAGACCTTCATGCATGACGTTTCTACCCAAAGATATTCCAACAAGGGTGGAGGAAGCCATGGAAGACCAAGTGGACTCAAGCCATCAAAGAAGAAATGGAAGCCTTAATGAAAAATAAGACATGGAACCTAGTACTATTACTGAGAGGAAAGAAACCGTTGGGTGCAAGTGGGTGTTCTCTATCAAACACAAAGTCGATGGTTCTATAGAGAGGTACAAGGCGAGACTCGTGGCAAAAGGGTATACACAAACATATGGTGTAGACTATCAAGAAACCTTCTCACCAAAGAGCTAAACTAAATTGTTAGAGTGTTGTTATCTCTTGCAGCGAACTTAGATTGGCCACTACATCGGTTTGACGTGAAGAACGCCTTTCTTCATGGTGATCTTGAAGAAGAGGTGTATATGGACATTCCTCCGTGCTACTCAATAACCATGGGAACTAATGAGGTGTGCAAATTGCAGCGAGCTTTGTATGGATTAAAGCAATCGCCGCTTGGGCGTGGTTTGGAAGATTTAGCTTGGCAATGAAGAAATATGGTTTCAAACAAAGTAACTCGGATCATACGTTATTTCTCAAAAGACAACAGGGCAAGGTAATCGCTTTAATTGTCTATGTCGATGATATGATTATAACAGGAGATGATAGTGAAGAAATATCACGGCTCCAAGGGCAATTGGCTAGTGAATTCAAAATGAAAAATCTAGGTGGACTCAAGTATTTTCTAGGGATCGAAGTTGCTAGATCAAACCATGGCATCTTTCTATCCCAAAGAAAATATATCCTAGATTTATTATCTGAGGTTGGATTGTTGGAGTGCAAACCGGTAAATACCCCAATTGTCCGAGAATCACAAGCTTGGGAATTATCCGGACCGAAACCGGTGATAATGGGAGATATCAACGGTTAGTTGGCAAATTAATTTATTTATCTCATACTTGTCCGGATATTGCATATGCCGTGAGTGTGGTAAGTCAATTTATGCATTGTCCAAGTGAGGAACATATGGAGGTGTAACTCGGATCTTGAAATACTTGAAGTCGACTCGAGGAAAGGGCTCATGTTTTCTAAGAATAATCACTTGGAAGTCGAGGGTTATCTGACGCCAGATTGGGGTGGAACATCTCGAGATAGGAAGTCGACCTCGTGGTATTTCACATTTGTTGGTGGAAACCTTGTGACATGGAGAAGTAAGAAACAAAAGTAGTGGCACTCTCTAGTGCAGAGGCAGAGTTCGAGGGATGGCCAAGGGTTTGTGTGAACTTCTTTGGTGAGAAGGTTGCTAATCGAGATTGGCTTTGCTCCAACTTCAGAAATGAGTCTTTTGTGATAATAAAACTGCAATAGATATTTCTCATAATCCGGTTCAGCACGATAGAACTAAACATGTGGAGGTGGATCGGCACTTCATCAAACATAACCTTGAGACAAAGACAATTCGATTCCCATTTGTCAAATCGAAGATCAGCTAGCGGATATACTTACCAAAGCCGTGTCCAGCAAAGAATTCTACAACTCACTAGTCAAGTTGTGCATAAGGGATCCGTATGCATCAACTTGAGGGGGAGTGTTGGCGTGAGTTGTGGGTAGATAGGAGGAATTATAGGAAGGGGGATGGAAAGAAATTCTTTCCATCACATGAGAGCATGATTATAGTAATCTGTTCTCTATAGCCAAAAATAGAAGATGGATTCTGGTTGTATATATATTGTAACACAGATTGTAATTGAAATATATAAGAAAGAAAATATTCTGACAGTAGATACATTTTTTCTATCAAAATCCACATGTGCCTAGGGTGGGTGGTTTGACATTGACCCCTATCTCGTCTCTTGGGGGGGGGGGTGGACAAGCCAACCTGATAATCTATTCTCCTCCGATTCAGATTCTAGACCATACCCCTTTTGCACATGCTCTTTCAATTCTTTGCTTTGGGCACCAGGCACTGAGAGAGGAGGCTGCTCCAATAGCCCCCCCGATGTACCTGAAAATTTTCATTTGTGAGTGGCGGTGAGATTTCAACTCGTGAACTTAAGCTACTCTGATATAATAATAAAGGACTACTTCGTCTAAAAGTTTAAGCTTTTGATATATTTATTATTTTTAATTGTTTTTTAAGTTCACATCCCCCTTTTGTTTTGTTGGTCGACTAGACTGTTGCTTTCTTGAAATAAGAATCTATCATATGGATGATCCATTGATGAAGGAACAGATCAAAACATCAATCTTGTTTTTGATCATACAATTTGAGGACACTCAGAACCAGTAACTGTTAAAAACTGTAACTATATTTATATGTTGCAAAGGCGGGCAAACTGCGAAGGTTAAGATTTTTGATATTCCATTTGTTTTCTACTTCGAAAAGAGCTTAATATATATCTGAAAGGAATCGCCAAAAGTTGGGAATCTAAAGTTAAAGTCGACATTTAGATTTTAATTTTTTTCTCCAGTTACATTAAGCTTTGTATATAAAGGGGTTTCACCCGATAACCTTTGTATCGACAACAACAGAAGATCCTTCTTTATAATTCTCTCTGTATTTGGTCCTTGCATAGAGAAAATGGCATCCAAGGCAGACCTTAATAAAATAGGCAGGGAAGGGTTTGCTTTAGTGGATGAGTATTTTGGGAAAAGAGGGAGGCCTTCAGCTTCTACTCAACAAACGCATCATCTTCCACAGGCATCAAAACAAGCTCGTCTTTTCCAGTATCAACCAGAGCAGACTCTCGTTTATCAGGTAAAAGCAGTTTCTGCAGCAGAGGAGAAGATTAGGAGGCATAATTTCTTCATGGAGTACTGATAATGGATTATCCTAAGAACACGTACACTGCTATGGATTATTAGACTCTCTTTATATAACTAAAATATGATCAATATCGTCATGTAAGACAATAAATAAATGTTATGTATAATGAAAAAAATTTAGCTTATTTTTCTTCTTTAGTACTGTTTTTTTTTTTTTTTAACTATTCATGCATAATAAAATATGCGTAGACAAGCATGGTCCTTCTGTATGATAGTAATGATAGAGAGTCCCTCGTACACATCTCCAAGTGATCGAGCAGTTTCACGGTTGTAGGGGAACTCTTTAACGCTTCTGGTATGTGAATATTAAACTGTTGTCCATTCTAGCAAAGAATTATTTTGCAATCCCCTTCCCAATTTTTAGTTTATAAAAAAGGGATTACTGAACAACAAAAATTAATTGAACTTAATCCTTTTTAAGTTGGGAGATTGGCATATATTTGGAAGAAATCAAACCATGAACAATCAAAAGAATGCCATACCCTTGAACAATCGTCCTACTATGAATATCACAACATTAATATTCCGCTAAATATGTCCAGAGGTATTTTCTAAGCAACGGGCCCCAATCTTCTTTGTATTGGGGAAAATTCCTCCATGACAGTCGCCTTGTTTAGTATGCTATTAATAGCATCAGAGGCTACTGCTTCAAAATTGCTCTACCCTTTGTGACATCTTCAGTTATTTCTTCCCTGATACAAATAATGAACAGTTTCATCAGCCATGTCCAGAAAACATCCTCAGATGTTTTCATGATCCAAAAAGCAATTGATTCCACAACTTAGTAATTAAGTTGTTGATTATGCTGCATAACATGTTCTGTTGTACTTAAAAGTTACTTCCTAACTTACCTTCTACAAATGTAAGTTTTGTTGGAAAAAATGGTAACTTTGAAAACCATGTTTGGCAAAATAAGTAATTTAAATCATGCAAGTCTTTTTATTAGTTATACTTCATTATATGTGTGTGATTATTCATATTCTGAATCAGCCTAATATAAATCAATGCTACCTTTAGCTGCTTTATGCTCTACGAGACAAGATGCAAACCACTGATCACTGACCACTAACGGAGATATACTTTGTTTGAACCTTTTTTTTTTCAATTCGAAGAAAAATGTTCTTGATTTAGTTCATTTTTCTTAGCACTTGGGCATATGTACATCATTCCACTTCAAATGACTTTAGCCAATTGAAAAGAACATTAATATGAACCTATCTTTAACCCCAATATTAAGATGTTGTAACACAATAAATCATCTCTACAAGTTTGATATACGAAAGGAGATTTAACAATAAGAGATACATTGAACATTACATTCCTAAATGGGGAAAGTTGAGTACAAATTCAAGTCATGTTCAGTGTAAAAGTCAGCATTAAGCCAAATCTTTCCAATTAACTAGAACCGCATATCTTTTCTTGGTTTCGCAGTATGAAGAGCAATAATTTGGGTACTCAGACATGTTTGAATCAATACCACTTACCATGAAGCAAAACAACGTTGCCATTTTTTCTTTTTTCTCATCCGAGATTGAAATGGTGTTCATTATACAAGATTGAAAAATTTCCATGCCGCTCTTGGTTGGACCAACCCACTGAATAAATTAATTCCACTTCCTCTTAGAAGTAAAATTCTCGTTGGTACTTGTGTAGAAGGATTCAACAAAAATAGTAAGTAGAGATTCGTTGCATTTTCTTCCTCCCTTTCCTCTATATAAAGGATATAGCCTTGCGACATATTTCCATCAACAGAGGAACAAATTTCAGAAATTCTCCCTTGCATCTACAAGAAATGGCACGACATCCAGACCTTGTGAAAATTGGAATTGAAGGATTTGCTATAATCGACGAATACTTTGGAAGAAAAGGAAGGCCTCTTGCTCCTCAAGCTCCTTTTCCAATGCCTGCAACTGCGCTAGGACCTCAACAAATCTCCCATTGCCGTTATCAGCCACCGGAATGCCATTTCCACCGTTTAACCACTCCTTCTGCAACAAAAACCACTGTCATATATAGTCACGAGGCAGCTCGATTGCACAGTGGCGTACTGATAATCCTTTATTTAACAAGGCGATCAAAACGAACTTCTTCTGAAATGCGCTTTTGAACTGTGTAAATGGTGTATGGATTAAAATTTATGCATGATTCTATTGTGCAATAGCACTTTATTCCTAATATTCTAGCATTTCCAAGCTTGTGGTTGAGTTACAACACTTTACACACAGATTAGAAATATCTATTATATAATTAATTTAATTACAATATCATCTATGATGAGTATATGGAAATAAAAATTCAAAATTAACTGATGAAATTTTGAGTTAGTGCATCACTGTAAACTTTGTTCTCATTCGTAGTTTACATTCCAATCCTTCTAACCTGATCCTAAATTCTAATTCTACATACTGTCCATCTCAGTAATATTGGAGGTTGAAAACTTGGGAAGTGAACAGAGTAAAATATAACCTGTACTACCTATTATTGAATCCTTAATTCTCAGTTGATATCTTTGTATGTCTCTGTCTACCTATTTATTGACTACATTTTTTAGTTTCACTATATCTATGCGAAGTCAAAATCAATAAGTTGGTATTCTCTACCTATTTTCATCTCTGTTGTCCTCTCTAGCATGTTCTAAAGATATGATGTCAGTTTTATGGACAAGTACTTCTTTAGGTCTATGCAAGATGTACTAGTGTGATTCGATGTTTATCCCTTGTGCCTACTTGTTGAGAACAGAAAGTCAAAAATTGCTCATCAAGATTAAAAGGAATCTGCCCTTTCATAAACCCCATCTCCCCCTTGTTTGTCGAAAACTCTTGAAAATTCTACAAGAAATGTGAACTCAAATTGGGAACATCAGTTTTTGTTAATCCAGATTCACAGCATGTCAATTTATTGTGAATAATTGTTGGTGTTGTGGACAGAATCATAATTTAGTTTTACGAGTTAAATACCCCCAATGCATGCAGCTATACTTTGCCAAATATTCCTGGAATGTCACTATACTTTAAAACATTCTTGGAATGATATTGAACTTTCAAAAGTGAATTTCATATGCCACTATACTTTGTCAAATGTTGTCGGAATGCCACTCTATTTTAAAATGGAGTGGCATATGAAATTTATTTTTAAAAGTTCAATGGCATTCTAGAACGTTTTAAAATACAGTGGCATTCCAAAACGTTTGGAAAAATATAGTAGTATTGGGGGTATTTAACTCTTAGTTTTACTGACGAGTCTATACACGTGTGTGTATACAAAAGGAACAAATTCAGAGACAACTATTTCAAAAGACCTCTTCGAATAGAGGTATTTTATCCATTTTGCTTAGCGCTTGGGCAATGCGACGTTTTGTAAACCAAAATGACTCACAATAAAACCAATCATACAAGAAATCAAATATTAACACAAAGATCTCGATAACCCAATTCAGCAAAAAAAAAAAAAAAGAGGCCTAATTTGGGAGGCTCAGTTGAGACAGCCCCACGCACGAAGGGTTTCACTATAACCGAATCGGAACACTTCTGAATACAACAAGATGACAAATCTTATGAGATCTGATATAACTCAACCAAAATTATAGCTCTCTCAGCCACCAACACAAAGTACTGTTCATATCCTTGACAGCATGAAAGACACGGATCTATTAGTTAGATTGTGTATTTCCTGTCAACTAAAGAGGCGAAAACCAGCCTCAAACACTTTAAAGGTGAAAAGAAAAAAAGAGATAATTTTCCTTAAGAATCCTAACCCAGATGAAGAAGAAGACTAACAGAGGATAAAAGAAGAACAGAAGCAGAAAAATAAACTCATCTGCTTCCTTCAAGGACTGCTCACGTCCTTTTATACCATCATATAATGGAATCCACATGCAATTCATCCATTGGTAAGACAATTGAATAAGCATATTACAAAAGGCATGTATCCAAAAGACGCGCTTTCACCATATGAACCACAACATTTCTTCAATCTTCACCTTAGTTTATAATCTGAAAGCTCCTTTATTCTGTTATTAAATCCCTTAATGCAAGATCACTCCTCAAACACCATCAGAGCCCAGTACCGGCAAAAATTCAACCATTATTAATATGTAAAAATTTTAAACAACTTGCAAATTTACTTACATTTATTGTTTTTGTTCCCATATCTCACTGGATTATGATAAGTAGATATCTTTTTCAAACTTACTTATTTATTTATATGTTTTTCCCAAATGAAGTGGAACTTAACATCTATGTGTTTGGTTCTTTCATGATATATGAGATTTTTGCTTAAGTACAAAGCACTTTGACTATCAGAAAAGATGCAAACTTTTTCACTCAACAAGTTTAGCTCAAACAATAAATTTTGTAACCAAATGCCTTAATAAGTTAGACAATGCAATGTACTCGACTCAAGACTAGATAATGCAACCAACTGAAGCTGAAATTTCTAGCTAATACAATTTCCACATAAAGTAAAGTAATAAGCAGTTATAGATTTTCTATTATCTTTATTGGCTACAAAATAAGAGTCTACAAAACCAATAATATTCAAAACTTTACTTGTGTTCATAAGTTAGACTTGTTTCAATGGACCCTTTTATACATCTCAGTAACCATTTGAGAGCTGCCCAATGGGACTTACCACGATCTGCCATGAACCTGCTAAGAAAACTTATAGCATAAGAAAGATTAGACCTTGTGCTAACCATGGAATGCATTATGGATCCAATGACATTTGCACAAGGAATTTTTCTCATTTCAGTTCTTTCTTCTTCAGTTTTTGGAGACTGACTGCTGGACAACATAAAATGAGAAGCAAGAGACACATTCACAGATTTTGAGTCATTCATACCAAATTTACTAATAATTTTTCCGAGTAATGAGTCTGAGAAAGAATTAGTTTAGATACAGATCTTTTCCTAGTGATAATAATGCCCAACATTCTTTTTGCAGGACCTAAGTCCTTCATATCAAATTCAAACTTCAGAATGTCTTTAATGCCATTGGTTTTAGACAATTTGGGACCAATTTGAAGTATGTCATCTACATAAAGGATCAAGAAAACTTCATAACATTTAGTTGTAATCTGATCATAAAGACAACTATCATAACTACTTCTTTTGAAACCAATTTTAAGAACAAAAGTATCAAATCTGATATACCATTGCCTAGGAGCTTGTTTAAGTCCAATAGAGACTTTTTTAAAAGACACACTAATTCTTAAGAGCCTTTAACCTCAAAACCCGAAGGCTGAGACATATGTATTATTTCATCTAAGTCACCATTAAGATGACCATTTTACATCCATTTGCTTTAGTTCCCAATCAAATTGAGCAACTAAGGCAAGCATTAATCTCATAGTTTTATATTTCACAACAAGGTTAAAAACTTCATTATAATCCAATCCCTTTCTTTGTGTAAAACCCTTAGCAACTAACCTAGCTTTGTACTTGGAATTAGACTCTTCTTTTATTTTTAACACCCATTTATAGCTAATTATCTTCTGCAATGTGTTATTTTTACTAAGAGAGGACATCTCCTCCTTCATAGCTTCTAACCAAGCAGCAAAATCTTTATAAGACACTGCTTCTTCATAGGTAATAGATTTAGAATTTTCAACTTATTTTCCAGTAACAAAAGAAAACTCATCAATCCTTCAGCAATAAACTTAGGATTTGGTTTTATAACCCTTCTATTTCTATCTCTTGTTAATTGGTAGTTATCTAAAGATGTTTCTTCTTGCTCCATTTCATCATAATCTGAAATTACTTCACCTATATCATTAACATCAGGCAAGTCTTCAGGCAAATTTTCAGCTGTGTTATCTTGATCTCCTACGTCTTTTGGCTCAAGATCAGGGTCTAAAGTATCATCTAATCTAGTTTCTTCTAAAGACTTCACACCTTAATCTGATTATCATTATTTGTTACATATTTTTCCTCCTTAATTTATGATTCAAGACATAACATTTCTTGTTCATTAAAGATAGTATCCCTTAATTTCTGATTCATGACATGCATTTATTGTTCATTAAAGATAATATCCCTACTGATTATTACTTTAACTCCTTTTTCACCTTTAACCCACAACCTAAAACCTTTCACCCCATCAGGATACCCTAAGAAAACACACTTCTTAACTCTAGGCTCTAACTTTCCTTCCTTTTGGTGAGCGTAGGCTGTGCAACCAAAGATTATAAGGTAAGACACTTCAGGGGTTTCCCTTCCATAGTTCCTTAGGGGTCTTTGGTGAATTGCACTAGAAGGTCACCTATTTATTAGAAAAATAGTAGTAACCACTTCCTCACCCCAAAAACCTTTGAGAACTCCAGAACTGATTAATAAACATCTAACTTTGTTCATTACGGTACTGTTCATTTTCTCAGCAACCCTAATTTTCTGAGGAGTGAACCTAATAGACATGTGTCTAAAATTCCCTTATCTTTATAGAAATTATCAAATTCCACATTACAGAATTCTAAGCTATTGTTTGTCATAAGGATTTTAACCCTTATATCAATCTGATTTTCAATAAACTTCACCCATTCTTCGAATTTTTGAAAAGCCTCACTTTTTGCTTTTAGGAAATAGACCCAACTTTTCCTAGTATAATCATCAACAATTGAGAGGACATATTCCTCCATATGTGGGGTCCTTAAGATCAGAATGGATATACTCTAAGGGGGCTTTGGAGGTGTGGGTACCAATTTTAAAACTCAACCTTGTTTGTTTACCTAAGATGCAAGTTTCATAAAAGTTAACTTTTGACACTTTATCCCTTCAAAGCAAATTTTGTTTGCTTAATAGAGAGAGACCATTCTCACTGATGTGGCCCAATCTCTTATTCCACAAGTTTGAGTGATCAGATTCAACGTTACATAGGACATCAATGTCTCTTGTTGCTATCTGCCCAAGAAGAGTGTACATTCTACCCTTTTTGACACCTTTAAAGATTATACTAAATACCCAAGAACCAATTTCATGGTCCCATCTTTAATTTTACACTCATAATCCTGATCATCTAGAGCTCCTAAGGATATTATATTTCTTTTAAGACCAATCACATGTCTTACTTCCTTAAGGGTTCTAATAGTACCATCATGCAATTTTAACTGTGTAGTCCCTATTCCAACTATAGGACAGGTTTGGTTGTTTTCCATATAAACATCCCCACCCACAATTTTTTCGTAGCAATTAAAGGAATTTAATTGCTATCTGTTTCTTTATTTTTTCTCGAAATCATAGCAATCTGTCTTAAAATATCCAATTTCCCATAGTGATACATTTCTTACCACTTTTAGACATGGACCTTGTTTTCCCCTTTTGACTTTGATTTTGGTGGTCCCTTTTTCAGTTCTTCCTCTTACAAACAAATTTTCTTCTTTATTTGAGTGCTTGTGATCTTGTTTAACTTATAATTCTCTAGATCTTAAGGCATCGACTATAATGGAAATGGACAATTCATCTCTACCATATTTTATCACTTTTTTTATTTCTTTAAAGTAATAAGGCAGAGAATTTAACAAAATAACAGATAAATCTTGATCATCAAACTTTTTATCAACTTTGGACAAATTTTGTACAAGTTTATTGAATTTATCAAGATTTATATCAAGATCCTTTGAGGGATCCATTTTGAAACTGAAAAGTTTTTCAAGCAGATAAACTTTATTAGTTAAGGTTTTAATCATAAACAGATAATCTAATCTTTTCCAAAGTTCCAAAACTGTTTTTAGTTCATAAACTTGTCTCAACATATCAGTTAAATGATGAAAAATCGAACTATAAGCAATTTCATTCATTTCAAGTATAGCATCTAGTTTTGATTTGAGGGTTTTTGAGTACTCGTTAGGGTTGTCTTTCATCTTTTGTTTCCACAAAGAGAAGTCCCAATTTCCATTGAATTTTTCAAGTTCAACCTTCGATCCCATGACGGATTCTGTAAAAGGGAGGATTTCTTGAAACCCTAGATTTCTAGTCAATTTTATTTGAAGTTTAAACCAAAATAAAACCAACAATCTAATTTTTGAAAGTTTTCAAGAAATCGAGTAACAAGTTTACATTAGAAGTTCTCAAAGCAAAAGGATAATGAGTTTCAAAATAAAGCGGTCCAAATATTCAAGTTTCAACATAAAAAGCAAGATAGAATACACAACAAAGGTGCAGTTATAACCAAGTTAACCTTCAAGAAACCAAAGATCTAAATGATCTTTAGTAAAAATGGACAGATCTTAAAGCTGCAAATTTTATAGAACCTCCCACGAGTAATATTAACCCGTTTAGGATTTAAAAAAAATCCACCAGATCCGTTACCCCAAGATCTAGTCTTCAACATCTTGGCAGATCAAGCCCAAGAACCTTAGATCTAGCACTAGATGGCGAAGCGAGCCTAAGAACAAGGCTCGATACCACCGTAACGTTTTGTAAACCAAAATGACTCGCAATAAAACCAATCATACAAGAAATAAAATATTAACACAAGATCTCGATCACCATTTTAGCCAAAAAAAAAAAAAAAAAGGCCTAATTTGGGGGCTCGCACAAAGGGTTTCTCTATAATCGAATCACAACAGTTCAGAGTACAACAAGATGACAGATCTCATAAGATCTGATATAGCTCCACCGAAATTACAGTTCATATCCTTGACAGCAAGAAAGACACGAATCTATTAGTTAGATTGTGTATTTCTGGTCAAATAAGAGGCAAAAACCAGCCTCAAAGACTTTAGAGGTGAAAAGAAAAACACAAAGAGAATTTCCCTTAAGAATCCTAACCCAGATGAAGAAGAAGACTAACAAAGGATAAAGGAAGAACAAAATCAGAAAAATAAACTCATCTGCTTTCTTCAAGGATAGTTCACGTCCTTTTATACCATCGGATAATGGAATCCACGTGCCATTCATCCATTGGTAAGACAGTTGACTAAGCATATTACAAAAGGCGTGCAACATATCTTCAGGCACATATATGTACACCCTTCCAACTTAAATTACTTCATCCAGTAGAAACGATAAATATATGAACTAGTCTCCGAACACCAAAATTAATGTAGTGTAGTTCAACTCAACACCACTTGATTTACGAAAGGAGATTTACTGGTAAGAGATATATTGGATATTTTATTCCTAAATGGGGATAGTCATATATAGAGTCCTCTCAGGTTCAATGTATAAGTCAGCATTAAGCGAAATCATTCCAATTAGCAGAATCTTGCACACGGTATCATTCCATGGTTTGGCAGTATCAAGAGCAATAATTTGGGTACTTAGATATTTTGAATCAATACCACTTACCAAGAAGCAAAAACAATGTCGTTAACTTCTCTTTTTTCTCAATTGAGATTGAAATGGCGTTTAGTGTGCCGCACTTAATACAAGATCAAAAAATTTCCATGCTGCATGACTTGGTTGGACCTACCCAATGAATATATTGTTCCACTACCTCTTAGAAGTAAAATGCCCCTTAGTACTTATGTAGAATGATTCACCAAAAAATTGCAAGGTACAGATTCTTTACATCTTCTTCGTCCCTTTCCTCTATATAACTTCAAGAAATTTCACTTTTATCTGCGAACATTTTGGTCTTGTAAAGTCTCTCACGACCATTTTTCGACAAAACAACCTAAAAATTTCTCACTTTTATCTACAAGAAATGGCGCGACAGCATGACCTGGTCAAGATTGGCATGGAAGGATTCAACGTAATCGACGAATTATTTGGAAGAAAGCGAAGGGCCCCATGCTCCTCAAGCTCCTGCCCCAATGCCTGCAATTGAACAAGGACCTCAACAACTCTGCCATAACCATTATTAGCCACCGGAACCCCACTTCTACCGTTCAACTATACCTTCTGCAGTAAAACCCACTGTCATAACTAGCAATGAGGCAGCTCGGTTGCACAATGGCGCACTGATAATGGATCATTCCACAAGGCGACCAAAACACATAGCTTATGAAACACGCTTTTTGTTATAATATGAATAAAAAATAGGCAACAAAGATAACAAGAACACAAAGATTTAACGTGGGAAACCCTAGAACTGGGAAAAAAACCCACGGCAGAGAGGAGAGAATAATCCACTATATCAAAGATGGTTACAAAGAGGAGCTTATGCACTAACTCTAAAATACTTTTTTATATATATATATATATATATATATATATATATATATATATATATATATATATATAGTTCTTCGTGCGAGAAGAATCCTAATCCTGACCCAACAAAATTCGGGTCACCGAACTCTAACACTTTTGAACTCTATAAATTGTGTATGGAATTTTTACTTATGCATACTTCATTTGTGCAATAGCACTTGTATTCATGATCTTCTAGCATTTCCAAGCTTGCAACTTAGTTACAGCACTTCATACATGTGCAGTGGAAAGACATATATAACTAGTTTAATTTTTGTGCGATATCGTCAAATTGAAATAAAAATTCAAAATTGAGTGTTGAAAATTTTCTCATTCCTATTTACATTGAAGATTCCACGGTATCACTGGGTTGCAATAAATCCAAAATTCAACCTTTATTGATTGATCCATAATTCTAAGTCTATAATACTCTCCCTCTGAGTAATACTTTAGGTTGAAAACTTGGAATGGGAACAGAGGGGAAAATTACCTGTACCTGAACAAAATAGAGAAAACAATAAATCAGTATGTTCGACTTAACTCCCTTTAACCCACATCTATCTACTGAAAGGTACAATGAAATCAAGTATTTCACAATTATTAGAGGCCATTATAAATTCCGTCTACCTTTTCGTCTCTAACACGTTCTAATAAGATGAAGTTAGTTTTATGAATAAGTACTTATTTAGGTCTATGCAAAATGTACTAGCTTCTCCACATTCTTACCGTGCGATCTAGGAACTTGCCTATGCTTTTATGAACTGATGTTTTGATATAGAAAGATCTCCTTATTTCACTATGAGATCGTGCATCATTTTCTTGAAAGATATAATATCACAAGAGAAGGACTATACTCACTATAAATGAGAACACTTTAAGAAGCCACTTAAGTTATCGATTTCTTAATTTATTCTCATTTAGAATCACCATGCTTGCCTGCCAACATCGTTCTTTCCCGTAAATCACCGTATTTTAACAACTTCAACACTGAGAGTTGTGTGGGAATTATTGTTCTTTTAGTTTTGAAAAGAAAAATTATGTTATTATTTTTGCCCTCTAGAAAAACACATATAACCAGAGTAATATTACCAACTTGACGAGGAATCCTGAGATCTCACCATTTGATGATTGGAATCCCAAGCCTATTTGAAGTTTATCCCTTGTGTTGTTCCCACTTATTCAACACCGAAAGTAGAAAATTTATCCATCAAGATCAAATGGAATCTTCCTCAACACCCCTCATTTTCTAAGGTACTTTGGAAAATTCTACAAGCAATGTAAACTCAAATAGAGAATGTTCTATACAGTATACACACCTGCACTTCAGCATCATATGTGACGAAAATTTCTTTTAATTCAATTTCAACTAAGTGATTGAATTGATGTTAAAAAGATAAAAATGAATAAATAAACTAAAACAAAAGGGATCAGATTCACATAACACTAATACAATGATTATTCAGTTGAACTATAGAATATTTGATTTAAAAATGTTTAATTTATATATTAGAAATGATTCATAAATGAGTGCTGGTGAGGTTTCAACTTGGGATCATAAGCTAGTACAACAAAATAGATTGTGAGAATGTGGGTCACTAAATCCACTTGGCACTAGTCTATTGGGCAATATGGTTTTATATAAATATTATGCTTGTCTTATTCATCTAGGTCAGAGAAGAAAAGTGAGGAGCCTTTTCATTCTTTTCTCATAACGAGGTTAGACTAAGTAGTTAAAAGTCTTGGTCATCTCCGGTTGGTAGGTTGGTGAACAAATCTGATTGCTGTTCCCTTAGGTTGCAATGCAGTGTTCATTGTGGAAAGAATATGAGCCCACAAGTTTAACCGAGAACAAATGAGCAATAAAGGAGAGCTTTTTTCTTTTATTTATTCACATTCAAACGAGATTGAAACGATTGTTATTGTTATCAATCTCAACAAATGGTATCAGAGCCTAGATTATTGATCTAGTGGGTATGAAAAAATCAAGAAAAGTTGGTGGGTCGAAAGTTGGAACCGGATCCAAATAGATTCAAATCACCCGAGACTTCAAACTAAGATTCTGGCCAAACCACTCATCGTCCGGGAGATCTGAGACCATACTTGGGTTCACGGCGAAGAGGCGAACAAATCCCACTGGTGCATGCGCTCTCCGACGATTGGGCGTGGGTGATGTGAAAAAGTGATTCGAACAAGCTTTTACTGGCGCGTGGAGGCACATTTCCGAGTGTGGTTTGCTGCAGACGACTCTCCAGGTAGTGACGCACAACATGGTAGTCCGGTGGTTGCACGTGGAATCTGGCGGCAGCACGTGTAGTGGATTTAGGCGGCGCGTGTGTGAGTGCGTCCAGCATTTTCAGGTGACTTAGTTTTGAAGCAGATTGCTTATTGGCCTATTTCTGACCTTTTGGTGGTATTACTTTGTCAGCGGAGCGACAGGTGCAGCTTTATTTGTTGTTCTAAGACGGGTAGCGGTAGCCTTGGAATGCGAGGAAATTTGTTTCGCCTCTCCTATAAATACGGACATCAAATTTGTCTGCTGAGTTTGCATTTTCTTGAACCCTGTTATTTAATTTTACATTTTGTTAATTTTATTTGAGATAAAAACAAACTAGGTGGCTAGAGCCTTCAACTCCTTAGTATAATTTCGACTTTATTATTTTGTGTGTTGATAAATTTTGTTTGCATGTCATCTTAGTTAGTAATTTGAAAAAAGGTTTGGTTGTGTTTGCATTTGTGTGAGTAAAGTTTTTATAAACCTTTTCAAAATCATTCTCATTCATGGATGATTTTCCATCCATGGGTTCGAGGGTTGAATTATCACAATTCGATGGAAATGATGATTATTCAATTTGGAAATAAAAAATGAGAGCTATTCTGGTTCAACAAAGGGTTTCTAAAACCTTGATGATTTAGAAAATTTTTCGATGCATTAAAAGCTAAACCTGATCAAATTGAAGAGATGAATAAAATTGCATACAGTTCTTTAATATTGCATGTATCTGATAATATTGTTAGACAAGTTGATGATGCTAAGACTGCTAGAGAATTATGGAAAGCTCTTGACAAGTTGTTTTTGACAAAAACTTTGCCAAATAGGATTTATCTGCTAGAAAAACTTTTCATTTTTAAAATGGACTTGGGAAAGATCTTGAATCCAACCTGAGTGATTTTAGCAAGATTGTCAAAAGCTTGGCCCACAATGATAAGAAATTTGATGATGAGGATGTAGCTGTTATACTTTTGAATTCTCTTCCTAATTTTTATAAAAATTTAGAAATGCGATTAAGTATGCTAGAGATGTTTTGACTCAAGCTATTGTGATAGATGCTTTGAGATCAAATGATTTAGAAGTCAAAAAGAGTCTATGAGAAACACTAGGGAGGAGATTTTGTTCATTAGAGGGAGAAATGAAATGAGAGAGAACAATTACTAGGGTAAGAAAGACACACATGAAAATCTAAGGATATGACTAAGTCCAGGGATAAAGGCAATAAGAAATGCCACCATTGTGTAAAGTTACGACATTTCAAGAAAGATTGCTATGAACTTAAGAGAAAAAAACGAAGCAACAATAGAATGATGATCAAAATGTTGCTACTATTGGGAATGCCCTAGATGTTCTACATGTTATGACTGTGTCTGATGGTGAGATTGACCATGAGTGGATATTAGACTCAGATGCCACATTTTATTTGTGTCCTGTGAGGTTTTGGTTTTATAACTATAGAGAAATTGAACCTAGGAAAGTATACATGGGGGATAACAATTCACAAACAGTTGAAGGAATAAGTGACATTGCTATTAGGGTGCTTGATGGCATTGTCCAACTCCTTCTTGGTGTTAGGTTTGTCCCAAACCTTAAGAGAAATCTATTTTTCTTAGGAGTTCTTGAAGATGAGGGCTGTATGTTTAAATTTGATTTTGGAACTTTAAAGATTTTTAAAGGTTCTCTAGTAGTTATGAAAGGTCCCAAGAGGAATAGGTTGTATTACCTTCAAGGTGAAACTTTACATGACAAAGATTCAGGATTGGTTTCAATCAATACTGATAGATCAGATCTATGGCATAGAAGGATGGGACACATTGGGAACAATGGGCTAAAATATCTTAGTGACATGAATTTACTAGGTAAAGATATTGTTGCACCTTTGAACTTTTGCAAGACGTGTGTTCTAGAAAAGTCACATAGAGTCCGCTTTGAGATAGGTCAACACAACACTAAGAGACCATTCGATTACATTCATGCAGATTTATGGGGTCCAGAAAAACACCCTACACATGGTGGAAACATGTTTTTCTGTCCATTGTTGATGACTACTCTAGAAAGGTTTGGGTTTTCCCACTTAAGTCAAAATCAAACTTTTAGCAAGTTTAAGTCCTAGCATACCTTAGTTAAAAATCAAATGGAAAAATGTGTAAAACTCTTAGGATAATGGTTTAGAGTTTTGCAATGGTTTAGAGTTTTGCAACTTTGAATGTTGATAACTTTTGCAAAGAGATAGGTATTACGAGACGGCCGAAGAGGCCAATCAGTGAGAAATATGGGCAAAAAATCGAACTTTCTTATTTGAAATGATATTTAAAAAAAAATAAAACAAATTGAGAGTGGTTGAGAGGATGAATGCATTCGTTTTAGAATTTAATAATAGAAAAGTAACAAATGTATATTTATTTTGATTAGTTCGGGGTTGGCAATAAGTAACTAAATTTTTTTCAAAAAATTAATTTTTATTCAAGTTGAATATGTGAAAAATCATGCATATGGGCTTATTTGATAAATAGGTCTCTTTCTAGTTCTGGGCCGATTAACTTCCGGCCTCATCGGAAAACGCCTGATCGGATTGACACCACTAATCGTGAGAGTTGTGGTGAGGATGAAAATAAATCTCGGATGTATGTTGTCACATTAGAGTATTTGGGTTTGTTGCTTATGCATATCGGGTTGAGGAGTAAGTTAGACCTAGATTTGTCACACATTAGAGTACTGGGTTTGTGTCATGTTAGGATACCCCGGAGGGTGTCAATGTGTCAAGGAGTATAAATTATGGGTTTTAGGTGTTAAAGGTATTAAGATAATGCTTGAAGAGAGATGTGAAGTTTAATGAGTTTGATATGCCTTGCCTAAAAACTCTAGACAATGAGGATAAACAAAGCGAGGAAGGAGAATCTTCTACTTGGAAAGAAGATTCAGACTGAGGTAAAGAGATTAGATGCTAATCAAGAGGTTAGAGAACCTGAACAAATTGATCATCAAGTTGAGACTAAACAATTAGAAGTCTTAGAACAACCTGAACTAGAAATTCCTGAAACTATGATCCCCAACCAAAAACAACTTGTAGATACTAATTTGAGAGATTATCAATTAGTGAGAGATATATAGAGAAGACAGGTAAGACCAAATTTGAAGTACATTTCTTCAAATTTGATGGAGTTTGTCCTAGTTTAGGTGAAGTCTTAGAGTCAGTTGAACATTTTTCTTATGAAGAAGGTGTTAACTATAAAAATTTTGAAAATTGAAAGAAGGTTATGAGAGAGGAGATCCATTCTTTAGGCAAGAATGATACTTGGAAGTTGGTTGAGAGACCAAAGAATCAAAAGGTAGTCTATTGTAAATGGATCTACAAGTTGAAGGAAGGAGTAGAACCAAATGACCTTTTAAGATACAAAACTAGGTTGGTAGCTAAGGGGTTTACTCAGAGAGAGGGGATTGATTATAATGAGGTGTTTTTCCCGGTGATTAAGTATAAGACTATCAGGTTAGTATTGGCCTTAGTTGTCCAATTCAATTGGAAATTAGAGTAACTATATGTTAAGACTGCTTTTTTTCATGGAGAGTTAGATGAGGTCATTTACATGTCTCAACCTCAAGGCTTTGAGGTGAAAGTGAAGTCTGAGCTTGTGTGCTTGCTTAACAAATCTTTGTATGGTCTTAAACAGAGTCTTAGGCAATGGTATAAACATTTTGATGCTTATGTGCTTAAAATTGGTTTCAAAAGGAGTAAATTTGATGCATGTTTATATTATAATAACACTAATATAGGCTGTGAGGTTTAGTTGTTGTTATATGTTGATGACATGTTGCTTGCTAGTAGTAGTAAAGCTGATATCATAAAAATGAAAAACCTTTTGAAATCTGAATTTGACATGAAAGACTTAGGATGTACAAAAAATTTTTTTGGTATGGTTATTAAAAGGAATTGGGTGAAAATAGATTGACTATTAATCAAGAGTCTTATTTGAAAAGGTAATAACTAAATTTGGTATGAAATTTGCTAAGTCTCGTCAATGTACCATTAAATTTGCACATGATTTTATCATCTGCTCAATACCCTAAAACTAAAGAAGAAAAACAAGAAATGAGTAATGTCCCATATGCTAATGCTATTGGTTCTGTAATGTATTCTATGATTACCACTAGACCTAACTTAGCTTATGAAATTAGTTTTTTGAATAGGTTTATGTCTAACCCAGGTAAACATCATTGGATTGCTCTTAAATGGCTATTGAGATACATAGCTGGGACAGTTAAAAGGGGGTTAGTGTTCGAAAAGAGGAGTGATAAGCTTGAGCTTAAGGGTTATGTAGATGCTGACTTTGCAGGGAATAAAGATAAGAGGAAATCTACCACTTTTCACTTCTTCACGTTAGGTGATAATTGTATCACTTGGAAATCACAACCTTTAGTTACACTCTCCAGCACTGAAGCTGAATATGTTGCACTAACTGAAGCCTTTAAAGAATGCGTGTGGCTGAAAGGCCTTTTATGTGAATTGAATTTCTTGAATGAAAATGCCATGATCTTTACCGATAGTCAAAGTGCTTTAATTTTATGTAAAATCCTGTATATCATGAAAGATCTAAGCATATTGAGGTGAAATACCATTTATTATGGAGAAGTTAGCTTCTAGTGAATTTAAATTGCTTAAAATTGTAATTGATGATAACCCTGCATATGTTGGAAAACCAAAGTACTTGCTGCTAGTAAGTTTAATAAGTGCATATCAATGTTGAATATTGATACGGATTAACTTGTGTGATAGGTACTTGCTGAAGTAGGAGATTGGTGAAGCAGGTACCGGGCTTGAAGCAGGTACCGGGCTGGAGTGAGGCGATGATGATGAAATAAGACAACAAAAGGATAGCACATGTAGCCAGGGAACTTGGTAGTGGATTTGTGAACCAAGGTAAAGTTTGTGAGAATGTGAGTCACTAAATCCACTTGGCACTAGTCTATTGGGCAATATGGTTTGTTTTGTGTGGACCGTTAGATATAATGAATGGATGAGATCTCACTAAGGTTTTATATAAATATTATGCTTGTCTTATTCATCTAGGTCAGAGAAGAAAAGTGAGGAGCCTCTTCATTCTTTTCTCATAGTGAGGTTGGACTAAGTGGTTAAAAGTCTTGGTCATCTCCGGTTGATAGGTTGGTGAACAAATCCGATTGCCGTTCCCTTAGGTTGCAGTGCAATGTTTATTGTGGCAAGAATCTGAGCCCACAAGTTTAACCAAGAACAAAAGAGCAACAAATGAGAGCTTTTTTATTTTATTTTTCATATTCAAACGAGATTGAAATGATTGTTATTGTTATTAGTCTCAACATAGATCTCATCGAAAAGCTTAAATCTTTATTTATATACTTCGTTTATTTATGTTATGAGTTCATATCCCCTTTCTATTTAGTTGATAGACTAGATATTGCTTTCTTGAAATAAGAATCTCTCACATGGATCAGGACACTCTACCTTAGATAACATTAAGATTCTTGATATAATACATATCTGAAAGGAATCGCAAAAAGTTGGGACTCTAAAGTTGAAGTCGACATTTAGATTTTAATTGTTTTCTCCAGTTACATTAAGATTTCTATATAAAGATGTTTCACCCGATAGCCTTTGCATCGACACCAACAGAAGATCCTTATTTATAATTCTTCTTTGTGTTTGTTGCTTGCATAGAGAAAATGGATTCAAAGGGAGACCTTATTAAAATAGGCATGGAAGGGTTCGCCTTAGTGGATGAGTATTTTGGTAAAAGAGGGAGGCCTTCAGCTTCCACTCAACAAAAGCATCATCTTCCACAGGCATCAAAACAAGCTCGTCTTTACCAGTATCAACCAGAGCAGACACTCGTTTATCAGGTAAAAGCAGTTTCTGCAGCAGAGGAGAAGATTAGGAGGCACAGTTTCTTCATGGAGTACTGATAATGGATTATCCCAAGAATACATATGCTGCTATGCTTAATCAGACTCTCTTTCGTACTTTGAATTAGTATATAGTACCAGACTCGACTGGACACAAAAACCAGCAAATTAAGCCTCCTTTTCTTTGTAGTGATGTCTTTCGTTGTATTCATGCATGTTCCATCTGTATGACACTGTTGATAGTGTCCCCTGTACATCTCCTAGAGACCAAGCAGTTTCAGGGGTATAGGGGAACTCTTTAAACACGTTCTGTTATGTGAATATTAAACTATTCTCTGCTTTAGCACTGAATTATTTTTCCAAAGGCTATTTTCCAAAGGCCATAGCCGAAGGACTAAAACTTTAGTTGACCTTAATTATCTATTTAAATCAGGAGGTAGATGTTAGTGGAAATCCTGAAAGTGAGAAAAGTATCGTCCTGTGAGAATTGATAATTTAGCCTTAATTCAATTAAAAATAACTTAATCGAGAAACACATATTTCAATTATTTTTATGTTTTGATCTAAACGGCAGACCCCGAAAATTTTGAGTAAGAAAAAAAAAAGTTTTAGAATTGATTAATTAACTTGACTAAATAATCAATTATTGAAAGAATGAGTTTTAACATATCAATATTATACTCGTTCAGCAGCGTATTTAATCATGTACTTTAGGCTAGAGAAAAAGTAATTTGGATAAGCCAAGCCCAAGTTTTAGCCGATCAAAAGATTTTATAATTAAATGAGTTGGTAGTGACTAATAACCTTGTTTAGTTAAGCCAACTGAGAGTCATTACCCTTAAATCACAATACTAATTGCATTAGAATATACATGTGAGCCAGACATTTAAGTTGGGGGGTCCTCAAACATGGGCGGAGTTAGGATATAGCAAAAGGGTGGGTCACGGGAATTGAGGGCATACCCAAATATTTTTCTCAAACCACAATTATTAAGCCCATTTTTATGAGAATATAATATTTTTTATAAGTCATAATCTTTAAAAAGCTTACAAGAGGATATCGAACACAATCGATTGATACAATTAGACGATTCGATACTCACTTCGTGTTTGATTTGAGAACCCGTCGACAATAAAAGAATCACAACTTGAACTCGAGCTAAAATTTGTTTCGTGGAATTAATGTTCTACCATAGCAAGAAAAAAAATCTCCAACTTAAGTGAAAAAGAAGATGAAATCGCAATCAATTTTTTTGTGTGTCAAATGCTGAAAACGTGAACGTTAACAGTGTTTGTCAATAAGTAGAAGTGATCTTCGATGAATCAATTTTGTTGGACTTTTGTTGGGCTTTATTTGTTTAGTTCATTCATTGTTGGGTTTGGGTTTTAGTATTTTTTTGGTTGATTATTAAATTAAAAAAATAAAAAAATAAAAAAAATTCCACAAAAGTTGGGGGGTCACGGTCTCCCCCTACCTCCGCCACTGTGTGTACACCCAACATATCTCTGACACTGAAAAGAATTATAATTCATATAAGAATTATATTTTCATTAGAATTATATTTGCTTGTCTGTTTGGGATTACAATTCATCTGAAAAACCATATATACGCACAACATATCTTGGTCACTGGCAGCTCCCTCTCATTCATCACTTTTTTTTTTTGATCACCCAATCATAAAAGCAACAACAATTATATAAAAACATAGATCCAAGTTCCTTGCAATTTTAAAGGAAAATAATAACAATGACGTTCGAAGGGGTTCGAAGCGTTTAGTGTAAATCTGAAATTTAAAGTCCAATTTCAAAATTCAGATTTCAAGGTTAAGATAAGGTGCTACGTGCTATAAGTTGTTTTTCACGCCATTTCTAGATGTTATATTTATATATAAAATTTAATTACTCCAGTTGAGTACTCCTTCAAGAAAAATGATGAAACAATTCAGTTAAACATTCGGGTTCAGTTAAACCTCCGGGTTTCAGTTTAGCCTTCGGGTTATTTACAACACTGGCTTGAATTATCATTGTCATGTTATGATAATTGTAAGTTTATTTTGGGAAGATAAATTTATGTGTGATTACAATATTTGGATTGATGGTGGAGTAGCAAGGGTCTTATTGAGTATTTTTATACTATCATCTTTATTAACAATTTTTAGGTGATATTTAACATGTAGGATGCATGGCGGATTAGTGAAGCTTTTGTGCCAACGATTGCCAAGTAAATTTAAATTTTCTTTTAGGATGTTTTAAAATTGCACGTAAGCTCATTTTTTAATTTTAAAATAATGGTCCTTAAAACAGTCTTCCTTGTATGCAATTTTAGAAATTGCATAAGGCCTATTGATTTTAAAATCAAGGGAATGTATGTGCAATTTCAGAAATTGTACAGTAAGTCCTCAATTTTTAAAAAGAAAAATAAGGTCTTAAATGCAATTTTAATTTTTGGAAAAATTGTAATTATTATATTTTTAATATTGGTCAAATATTCAAAATTAACTAAAATTGTTTTTAAACTATATTTTGAATTTCTGGCCAGATTAAATTTTAACTTATTATTTTATAAAATTATAATTTTGACTATATAATTTGAGAATGTAGAAGGTATTTTACGACGACGTGCCCCAATTGGTGAACGGGCAATGGGCGTGGGGGCTGTTGTTGTCCAACACGAACCACCACCGTCATCAAAGCGGTGGCTATTCGAGGCGATGTGGACGCCACAAAATCAACGGCGGCAACCCGCGATTTTGAGGGCCGTCTCGCTTCCTTCGAAAGACAATGGACCCGCTACTTATGTCGCACCACCACCACGTCAATGGTTTTTAAATTTCCTCATTTGGTTATCGATGGCTTTCATTTGATCCATTCTAACCAAACTCAAAACCAATCTCCGATTTTTCTTTTTCAAAAATTCCAAAATTTTATTTTTCTGTCAAATATCAAATCAAATTAATATACAAATAATAATTGTTGTTCGATTCATCAAAGCCTTCTAACAAACTCTAATAAGTAACAATATATGCTATGATACTACTAAGGAATTAATGTATACATGCCCAGTGGAAATTAAATATACAATTCTTATAAGTTAGATCAACTCTTGTACTTAGATATAATTCGTGATAGAAGTTTACCACGATGAACACCGTAGAATCTGATTATCTAATTAGCTGGAGGTACAATCTTCAATATCATAATTGTTCATTAATTATCCACCTCAATGGTAAAAGAACAAATTTGGAGCCCATGATAAAACGAATGAAAGCGTAACTTTGAGAATAATTTGGATTTATGACTTACTTGATCAAGAAGAATGAAACAGATTCATGACTTTTCTACAATAATTAGTATATATATATATATCTACTAACCCAAGTTCTAGTCTTACTAGAAGTGTGTAGCCCACAACTAACGGACTTAATTAATTAATCTAATTATTTAATTTGGTTCAACAAATTATTAAGTCCGACTCAATAATTTGAATCTTGGACATTAATCTTACACTAAGCCCATTAAGTTTATTCCTTGTGCTCACTTATTCAACACCTAATTCATCAAGATTTAAAGGAATCTTCCTTCTATAACCAGCAATAACACCATCAAATATACTTAAATTCTAGAAGCAATGAGAACTCAATTGGGGAACAAATTCGGAGTCAATCATGCATCTCTATCTTTTTCTCTATAGTGTATGTCATCAGTACTACAACATCATATTTATTGACAATTTTGTTGTAAAATATAACTTGCCGATTTCACCAACTAAGAATATAGACAGTTTTTAAAGCACATAAGTGAAGTCCAACCCCTTGTTGTTTACTTAATTCTGTCTTAACTAATGAAGAAGATTTCAATAATCATCCAGAAGAGAAGGACGTAGAGAATAAAGAGAAAAATAAGTTGGTTTTCATCTTGTCAATAAAATTTAAAGGTAAACCATATGTCGACTTATATTTTCGAATGGATGCAAATTTTCTTTATATGTAGGTTTGTGTTTTCACTTGACAACATGACATTTCTCAATATCTTTTCTATAAAATAATATTTTCCATATCTTTTCAAATTTATTCTGCAAATTATTCCAAAAAATTTTATTATTTAACTTTGTAATTGAATATGCACCATCAACTGGATAAATTAATTTTTTAATAGTTAAATTTCCCAACAGTAAATGCAGTTGGCTCAACATTATTCAACAATAAGTACAATATAGCTGGCTATAATAAGAAAGAATAACATTAGATCAAATGAATAATTCTCTAAATTGTATGAGTGCAATCAAACAATGCATTTATTTTACAATGGCTATATAGAATGTTCTCTAATTGTATGAGAATAATAATCCATAAATTGAAAGAATAAACCAGTAGTTTTTCTTTGCCTAAAAATTATTTTTCTTTTCTCTAGAGATATTTTTTATTCTTCAAATAACCAATGATTTATTTCTTGAAACAGAAAATATATATAATATAAAAATGAATAATACATGCATCCCTACACAAATGTTTTTCATATTTCTGAAACAATTAGCCTAAAATATAGCTGTTTAATGCAGTGATGTTTGGCTAAACATAAAAAGTTTACTTATTAAGTAATTAACTTTTTTATTGATCAAAACTTAGAATAAGTGACTTATTTTTAAGCTTAGCCAAATATACTTGCTTCTTAGGCCAAGTGTTACCATTTAAAGTATGTTGCTTTATTGAATGAAAAAGGATGCAGTTAGGTAAGTTCTTTGCATCTTCTGCACTCTAGGGAATCAAGTCAATATAAGAGATAATGCTTTCAATTGCAGTGTTTTTTCTTTTATGCAGATATCTTTTAACCGGCCATCGATCTTGGAATCTGAATCATTTGATATAATTGCTAAAGTTATGATTACGATTAGTTCCTAACTTCTACTTAAGAACTTTCTTAGTTTCAATTTTAGCCACGATTCTGTAGTGATTAGGACATGCTTGGCTGAGCTTAAAAAGTTTACTTATAAGTAAATAAGTAAGATTTTTATTATTTTAAGAGCAATGTAAGAATCATGTCCAAACATGTTTCAGAACAAAAAGTTATTTAAAAATAAGTGCTTAATTAGCCACACGTACTGTCAAGGAAGCTTCTTGTGCAATAGTCAGATTAAGATTTATTAGATATTTTTTCTTTCGTTCTTGAACCTAACTTATGAAACTTGAATGACTAATGCAGAATAATTAATTATGCCAAAATCTTGGATGATGGCCCTCCAGAGAATATGATGATTCAGCCCCTAAAAAAAATTGCCTCGATCTCTTTGTACAATAAGCTTTTAAAGGCTAATTAGGAACTTTCACTTCTAGTAAACTTTACCAGGACTAGAAGTTACACTGGAATTCTATATAAAGACCACATTTGGCAACATTGTCATCACAAACAATACATAAAACCAGTACCAAATTTCAGTTCTTTGTGAGCCGCTAAAATTTGACATGGCACACCAGGAAAACCTTGTGAAGATTGGCCTAGATGGATTTACAATCGTGGAGGAGATCTTCCCCCAAAATAGCGGTCTGACTACTCGCCAAGAACGCCAACAGAATGAATATTCTACTCAAAAACCATATCCAAAGGAGAGAAATCTGGTTGCTCAAAGCAAGCAAGATACGATCGACTTCAACCAGGCTGCCAAAATATACGGAGGAGTCGCAATTATAGAAGGTCATAAGAAAATACTTCGTAAGAATTAAGGCTTATTAGATACACTGTTTCTTATCCTCTTGAAGTAAATCTACTACTCATGAAGATAGATAACATATGGTGTGCTTTTAGTCTTTGAGTCTAATGTACACACTGTTTCTTATATTATTGAAAATCATAGTATTTCTACTAACATATTGTGTGCTTTTAGTCTTTGAGTCTAATGTACAAAACTATATAAAAGACAATTCATTTAGGGTCCGTTTGACAGAGATTATAAACTAAAAATAGTTTATAAACCATGCCAAACAAGCTCTTAGTTTTAGTAACCTTGTTACTTTCGTTGATTGGTAGAATACTGAGGATTTGGAAAAGAGTGACTCAAAATCAATTTTTATTTAATAAACCACCCCTACAATGAAATCCAAACTCTGTTTAAATAGTAAATTCTATGAAAAAAAACCTAACGACCAAACATGACAAATTAAGCCATAACTAAAATACATAATTGAACAATAAAATAAGCGATAAAATAAAGTATATTGAATATTTGATTCTTTTGCATTGATATAAGTGTGTTTGACACGTTTATTTAGGCTTGTAAACTTAGTATATATTCACTATATGAGCATATGTCTATTTAAATCAATTCAATTAGTGTCTACGTGGTACAAAACCTAATTTGGATGAGTTTCAAGCAAAAAAGAAGAGTTTGAAGCTTAATTGACCCTTAATCGGATAACACATACATAAGTTCAAGCTATTAGAAAGCAACTTGGGTGAATTCAAAAGTTTTGAGAGCAAGAATTAGATTTTGAAAAGTTCAGGGACTAATTTACACATTTTTGAATATTTAGAAGACCACTTTGGAAGACTTTAGAAGGATGAGGACCAATTAGAATACAATTAGAAGTTTTTGGATTGAATCAAGAAGATTTAAGGAAGAAAGGACCAAAATTGTACATAAAACCTAAATTAGGGACCAAATTATAAGTTTTGAAAATGCCACACCTAGGTAGCACAAATCATTGTACAAGCAAGGTGCGGTTGCATCAAATTTACTGGAGGTCACACCTAGGTAGCACAATGCATTGTACGACCTAGGTTCGGTTGCTTCAAACTTATTGGAGGTCACACCAAGGTAGCACAATGCATTGTGCGACCTAGGTGCGGTTGTACAAAACTTACTGGAGGTTACACCTAGGTAGCAAAATGTATTGTGCGACCTATGTTGAAAGAGTGTTGTACATATGATTTTCTAAAGTTAAGTCAGATTAGGGCTCTTTTAGGACACAACTATAGCGACTAGAAATATTTTCGGCTTTTAAACTTCAAGAAAATAATTTTTTTCGGCGTCGCTACGAACTTCCTAGTACATTTTTAAAATATTTTAGTAGCGTTATTTTTGCACGTGCTTGCTTTATATTTGATTTGACGATTATGAAATATTATTTTATCACCGAGCCCCGTTGAAATTTTTAGATCGAAAAGTTCTTATATTGAGTTAAATTTTTGGTCAAATTTCGACCAACACATTCAAACTAAAAATCGAGAAATTTTACTACCTTTATTTCAACCCAAGTTAATCCTAATTTTTAGTCCAAAAAACGAACCTTTAAAATCCAATAAAAATTGGCTTAAAAGTCCATCTTTAGCTCGATTTGTTTCCTTTCATTTGGCCCAAAAACCCAACACGTTTTCAGTCCAAAAAGAAAATGACCCGTGAACAACCCATTTCCCCACTTCCAACCTCATTATTCCACTACCAAAAGTCAGCCAAACTGCTCCCACATTGTTGAAGAAAAACCACCCCAATTCTCCACTAACAACCCCATTTTTTCCCACTTCAAAACTCAGCCAACTGCACCCATGTTCTGTAAAAGAAAACTATTGTGAGAAATAATGTGATTGCAAGTGTACAATATCACACAAAAGTAATAAAGTGGACCTATTGAGTCTGGATTATCGTTCCCACGAAGACTATCTTATTTATGTATTAATTCAATTAATCGTAATGCTAATTTATTTAAAACAATTTGAATTGAATTGATTTGAAATATTTAAACTATAACTATCAATTTAAAAAAAATACTATAATAACTTATGTAAAAGCAAATATCAAGAATTATTCAAGAATGATAGTTGTAGAGTTTAGACAAACGAATTCACCAAGTTGTCATCTCTAAATTCTCCTCTCAAGATTTGTTTCTAAAGTTGTATTCGGCCGAATTCACGAATTTAACATAATTTACCTCTCTCGAGTTCAAATTAATCATATCTAATTAAGTCAACTTAGGCAATCAGAATAGTCCTTAATTAGATGCATTAATTCTCCTAAGAATTCAATTCAGACCGCAGCAATAATAAAAGTGTATCTCTAACTTTTATCCAATTGTCGAATTGTACTACATTATCTAGATTAATAATTTGCTTCTCAGTTCATTATAATCCACAAGATCAATAAAATAATGGCCAGTTATTCCAAGCATTAAGAGAAGAAGTAAAATCAAATACTTAAACAATTTATAAGTCAAAACTTGAGATTTAAAATTAAAAAATTAAAACTAGGCTACATCGTTCATCCAAACATTAAATTTAGCTACTCATGATTCGGGAGAAAGAAAGCAATAAAAGATTTGAATACATAACCGAGTTCTGAAGAAAAAGATGAAAAGATGTTGATTATCTTGCGCCAAGATATCTTGATCTTCACGTTCCAATCTTTTTGGTCTTGGTCGTTCTTCGCCGTTCTTTTCTCTGCCATTCTTTTCTCCATCTTCTCTTGTATTCTCCAAAGAATTCATAGCCTCTTTTGACCTAGGTTAGGTCTTTATATAGTGGTTTATGAATTTAACAACTAATGTACTTGAAAAGACGAAAAAGACTTTGATTAGAATTAAAAATAAGCCAAAAATCACCCAAACACGCTGTCCGCGCATTACCGCGGTTTGCAAACCGCGGTCACACCGCGGCAAACAGAAAAGATTACCAAAAATGGTTCTAACCCATATATTGCACAATTGGTCCTCCAAAGTTTGATGTATATATTATTTGGTCCCCACTTCATCTTTTGTCATTTTCTCATTTTTTGTCCTCTTATTTGCAGCTCAAGTCTTTCAACTTTAGATTTTGTCTTCTTTAGCCCTCTAATTTTTTCTTTCATTTCAATTTAGTCCTATTTTATTTTCAACCAAAGTCCTTCAACTTTTGAATATTTGCAAGTTGATCTCCATATCCAAGTTTTCGTACGCTTTCAGTCCCTTTTCGCCTATTTTACTTTGTTTTTCTCCAATTCCATCCGATCTCGGGGTTTTGACCTAAAATAATTAAATAGACACATAATTAAATAGAAAATTATTTAACGAGTACTTACAATTGTCTACTTTTGATAATCCAGATAAGTGTAAAACAACACTTATCAAATATCTCCAAACTTGAACATTTGTTCGTCCTCGAACATGACTATTTACTTAAACAATCAAACAAATTATATGAAAATATACTATAATAGATAGCTTGCCGTATTTGCCTCATGTTTTTGAAACAACTCAATCAAATCATAAAAAATTTCTAAATTATGCTACCAAAATCAATTTTTACTTATCCGATGCTCAATTGATATATATGTGTGTGCATAGTCAATCCAATCAACATGAACCTTTAGGTTGGTAAGATTCGTCCCCCAATAGTCAAATATTTTCTTTCTCTCTCGTAAGAATACACACTCTCATATTGATATTCAATCTTTCATCATGAGTGTTAACTCTAAAATTGTCCTCAAAACACTTATTCTTTTACCACTCAAAATTTGGTTAGGTTTAGCCAAAACAGCTACTATCTAGATATGTGAAGATTATCCTTTTATTAAATGTTTCGACCATCAAGCTTCCACTAGGTAAGTCAAACCACTAGTCATCTAAATCCCCAAGTTATGGGCACAAAGGATCAATTTTGCTTTTGCTTTTTTTTTTTTTTTTTCATTTTATATAATCATATATAGATATATATCTTATGTGTAAGACCTCACTCCCTTAAGCTTTCTAGATGACCCTTGTAGCGAGCTTTAGGCCGATGGCTCCCAAGTCTGATAGACTTTAGGGCACCAAGTTTTGAGAACTCCAACGGACTTTATCACTCGAGTCAACTAGGCTAAGAAGAGATGTATAAGATAATGCAAGTGCAATGCCTTTCATTTTATTTATTTATTTATTTTTTCAAGATAAATAAGTGGAGATTAGATTCTTAGCATTCGGTCAATAGCTAGATTCCACCTAGTAGCCAAATACATTCCACAAAACTATTACTCAAGCACGAAATCAACACATATCTAAAGAGCTTCTGCATTGGTTTAACCACCCCCAAACTATCCTTTCAACTGATCGAAGAATTTGGTTGTCAATTGGTGGTTTTGGTTTTCACAACTTAGGTTCACTATTCTTTCATTGTATATACCAACCAAAGGTAGTGATATTCATAACTATTGTGCTCACACTTAATCATATCTCACATGAATAAGTATAGTTTATAAAAACAGTTTAAATAGCATCACTTAGTCATAATTCATGAATTGATAACAGTTTCAAATAATATCATCATAAGCCGGCAAGGCTATCCAACATACAAGCACACAAATAATTTTTTTTTTCAACACACACACACACACACACACAAACAAAACAATAATGAAAATAATAAAGTCCACTCCAAACTTAAAATTCACATTGTCCTCAATGTGACAAAAGAAAGCAAAATAAATAAAAAATAATTAAATATACTCATTTACTAAAAATCGAGAAACGTGCTCTACTTCCTAATGCAGTCCTAAAATTCTACATGCAATGCAATAAACATATAAGGGATAGAAAAATGGATTACCTTCCATTAAGTGCTCGATTTATAGTCTGGAGCTCGACTTATTGCAAGTATCATTTATGGAGGCTTAAATTGGGCTTTGGAAGTCTTGCATTGTATGCAATTACCAGCTTTGCACGATTTATCATTTGTTCTCCATATTTTAAATCGGCATTTTTCATCTTTAATTGATGCAACTAGTCCACCAGTATCTGGTTTGCAATTTTTTTGGCCAATTTTCACCACTTCATCAACTCTAAAACACTCTTCGAGGTCGACTGGTTGCTCGGGTATGGTGTACATCTTGAATCTTGCTCGTTCATCCTGCACTCTCAAGATTAGCTCACCTTTTCAACATCAATAAGGGCTCGACTGTCTCTAAGAATGGTCATCCCAATATGGTGGCATATTCCGGGTCCTCTTCGATATCAAGGACAATAAAATCAACCGAAAAGAAGAACTTATCCACCTTGATGAGCACGTCCTCAACCACACTTTGTGGGTACTTGATTGATCTATCAGCAAGCTGTAGAGACACAATTGTTGCTTTAACCTCTCTCAAACCTAATTTCCTATAGACAGAAAGGGGCATCAAATTTACACTTGCACCTAAATCACATAAAGTATTAAAATTATAAAATTTTCCAATTGTGCAAGGTAATTTAAAACTCCTTGGATCTTTTAACTTCGGAGGTAACTTATTTAGCAGAATAGCGCTACATTCCTCAGTTAAAGTTACTATCTCGTATTCATCTAATTTTCTCTTCTTGGACAACATTTTCTTTATAAATTTTAAATATAGTGGCATCTGAGCTAATGCTTCAGCGAAAGGAATGTTGATGTGCAGTTTCTTAAAAACTTCAAGAAAATTTTCAAACTGCTTGTCGACCTTGTGCTTTTGCAACCTCTGAGGAAATAGAATTGGTGGCACATAAGCTTTGATAGGGATTGGCGCCCTTATTTTTGATGATTCAACAGATTCTTTTGAAACTTCTTCTTTTGATTTCGCCTGTTGTTGTTCAGATTTATCTTCCTCAATTAACAACTGTTCATCATTTTTCTTTGGTCTTTTCACGTGAATTTCTAGCAGTTGTACCCCGCTCCTAGTAGTGATTGCATTTACCTGTTCTTTTGGATTTGTCACTGTATTGCTAGAGATGTGGTCCTGGAGTTTCATTGATAGTTGTAAGGCCAATTGGCCAATCTGAGTTTCTAATTTTTTTTATGGAAGCCTATTGATTCTAATAATTTGTGTCCTGCCTTTCCATTAGTTTATCAGTCTTTTGCATATATTGTTGGAACATCTCTCCCAATCTTGGTTTTCTCTCTTGCTGAGCATTGTTGGGATTACCACTGTTTTGATTATCCGACCATCTAAAATTTGGGTGCTGCTTCCAACCCAAATTGTATGTTTGTGGTTGTACTGTTGACGTGCATTATTCTGCACAAAATTGACCTGTTCATCTGAGGAGGCCAATAACAAACAATCTGATGTGGAGTGATTAGCCCCATAGTTTTCACACATCATGGTTGTTTGGATTGCATTCATTCCTTGAGATTGTGTTCTGACCAAGAGCTCCATCTGTTTTGTCAAGGTGGCAAGTTGTGCAGTCATAGCTGATAGATTGTCAATCTCATGTATATCTGCTACTTTTCTTGGAGTGGCACGATCAGATGAAAACATGGTATGTGTGTTGGCAATCAGCTCATATAGATCCATTGCTTCGTTGACATTTTTATTCGTAATGGACCCGTTTGCAGAGGAGTCATCGTTGATTTGGGTGAGAGATAGTCCAGAGTAGAAATATTGAGCTTGTTGGCCTTTTTTAATGTCATGGTTTGGACATTTTCTGAGTAACTCCTTGAATCTGTCCCAAGCTTCATGATACCTTTCTCCATCCGATTCTTTGAAAAGTAGAAATTTCTAGCTTTATTTTGGCTACTTTAGTCGGTGAAAAGTATTTGTTGCGTAATTTTCTAACCAAAGTTATCCTGTGTTGTGATACTAGCATGTGGTTCTGAGTCTAACCATTCCAGAGTCCCATTCCTCAAAGTGTAGGGAAATAACCGGAGTCTAATGGCATCTTCATTTATTCCGTGAAACTGAAAATTATGGAACATACGTAGGAATCTGGAGAGATGAGTATTAGGGTTTTCAGTCGCCCTTCCATAGAACTGCAGGTTGTTGCTGAAAAGATTAATCATATCGGCTCTTAGTTGGAAGTCGTTCCAACCAAAAGATGGATAAACTATGCTTGAACGATCAGGAGCTGCTGCCGGAGTTAGGAACTGAGCCATTGGCATGTTTCCATCGTCATCTTCTTCCTATTCTTCATGTTGTTGAATTTGTTGAGCTGCCATTCAGGCCGCTTCTACAGCGGCTGCTCTTGCAGCCTCTTGTTCAAGCTCTCTTCTTATTTGTGCATCTGCCATCTGATTTTTTTGCTGGTCTTTCTGTTTTTGGTTGTGTTCTTTGTGTCTTCGTCTGAAAGTACGTTCAATCTCAGAATCGAAAGTCTCAAGATTGTCGACCTGAGTACGGAGCATGCAACAAACACTATTTTTAGTAGTATATGATATAACAAGAGGGAAAAAAAAAGCAAATTAACTATAAAAATTAATTTAAACTGATAATAAATAAGAATAATCCCCGACAACGGTGCCAAAAACTTGTTGTGAAAATAATGTGATTGAAAGTGTACAATATCGCATAAAAGTAATAAAGTTGATCTATTGAGTCTGGATTATCATTCCCACGAAGACTGTCTTATTTATGTATTAGTTCAATTAATCGTAATGCTAATTTATTTAAAATAATTTGAATTGAGTTGATTTGAAAGATTTAAACTATAACAATCAATTTAAAAAAATACTATAATAACTTGTGTAAAAGCAAATATCAAGAATTATTCAAGAATGATAGTTGAAGAGTTTGGACAAACGAATTCACCAAGTTGTCATCTCTAAATTCTCCTCTCAAGATTTGTTTCTAAAGTTGTATTCGGTCGAATTCACGAATTTAACCTAATTTACCTCTCTCGAGTTCAAATTAGTCCTATCTAATTAAGTCAACTTAGGCAGTCAGAATGATCATTAATTAGATGTATTAATTCTCCTAAAAATTCAATTCAGACCTTAGCAATAATAAAAGTGAATCTCTACCTTTTATCCAATTATCGGATTTTACTACGTGGTATAGATTAATAATTTGTTTCTCAGTTCATTACAATCCACAATATTAATGAAATAATGGCCAGTTATTCCAAGCATTAGGAGAAGAAGTAAAATCAAATACTTAAACAATTTATAAGTCAAAACTTGAGATTCTAAATTAAAGAATTAAAACTAGGTTACATCGTTCATCCAAACATTAAATTTAACTACTCATGATTCGGGATAAAGAAAGCAATAAAAGATTTGAATACATAACCGAGTTCTGAAGAAAAGATGAAAAAATGTTGATTATCTTGCGCCAAGATATCTTGATCTTCATGTTCCAATCTTCTTGGTCTTAGTCGTTCTTCGTTTTCTTCACCGTTCTTTTCTCCATCTTCTCTTGTGTTTTCCAAAGAATTCACAACTTTTTTTGACTTAGGTTAGGTCTTTATATAGTGTTTTACTAATTTAACAATTCATGTATATGAAAAGACGAAAAAGACCTTGATTGGAATTAAAAATAAGTCAAAAATCACCTAGACTTATTGTCACACATTATCATGATCATAGCTGCGGCAAACATAAAAGATACCAAAAATGGTTCCAATCCATATATTGCACACTTGGTCCTCCAAAGTTTGATGTATATATTATTTGGTCTCCACTTCATGTTTTTGTCATTTTTTCCTCTTTCGTCCTCTTATTTGCAGCCTAAGTCCTTCAACTTTGGATTTTGTCTTCTTTAGTCCTCTAATTTTTTCTTTCATTTCAATTTAGTCCTCTTTTATTTGCTACCAAAGTCCTTCAACTTTTGGATGTTTGCAAGTTGATCCCCATATCCAAGTTTTCGTACGCTTTCAGTCCATTTTCGCCTATTTTGATTTGTTTTTCTCCAATTCCATCCGATCTCGGGGTTTTGACCTAAAATAATTAAATAGACACATAATTAAGTAGAAAATCACTTAAGAGTACTTACAATTGTCCACTTTTGATAGTCCAGATAAGTGTAAAACAATACTTATCAAAAACCACTCCCAAAGTGCCCTTTATTAGCCCCATTTCCCCTGAAGAAAATCGGCCACTTAAGTCTCCATTATTAGCCCCAGTTTCCACTCCAAATTCAGTAAAATTGTCCCGACTTTCCTCTTTTTAGTCACTCAAGCCACACTACAACACACAGTTTTTGGGTTGTAAGTGTGGAGTTGGAAGATTTGGTTTTTGGGTCTTTAGGTTCATAGAAGATTTGATTTTTGGGTTTTATGTGTGGAGTTGGAAGATTTGGTTTTTGAGTTCTTGGAAGATTTGGTTTTTTAGGTTTTTTCGGTTCTCTGGTAACATGTTGTAATGTTTATTGTAGTTCTTGGATGAATGAATAAAAATTGTGGGAGATGAAAGTTGTTGGAGATGGTGTATAGATAGTCCACCTTTTCAGTAAAGGTGTGTGAACGGTCCCTAATGTTTCAGATGCATATGTGGTGCCCTAACGATTTTTAGTAAAAGTACGCAAGTGGTCCCTAACCTTTTCAGTAAAGATGCACAAACTGGTCTCTAATGTATGTAAAATGATGCAATGTTAGTTCTAAACCTATTGAAAAAGTTGCACGAACATTCTCCTCAAACAACATATGCAGAGAAATTTTCAATTAACTGATGCCATTTACATATTTGCAAAACCATAGAAATTTCCTAAAAAAAAAAACATAGAAACCACATTTGAGACCTACAAACTATGAGTGCCATATACACATTTGCAAAACCAGAAACATTCTATATGCACACCATTCCTAAAAAATAGTTCATCCAACGCAATCTGCTTTTCTTCACCTTAGGTTCAATTTATATTTTTTTGCAATGATTGAATGAGGATTTTCTCGCGTTTGAGTGTAGTAAGAGTTTTTTTTCCCTTTCAAATTCTCAAACTATTGTTGAGTAATATGAAGAGTAAAAAAAAAAAAAGAAAAAAAATGTGATTTGACGATTTTGCCCCTTCAGATAAAGACAAAATGAATGAGAGTTTACTCCACGCATCCAACTAACGGTAAATTTGGACGGTATCCGTCCATATGGACCACATTTGCACCCAATGACATAGGTTAGGGACCTCATAGCTAAAAATGAAAGGTTATGGACCAAAAACGCACTAAGAGCATACGTTAGAGACCATTTGCGCCAAAATCCATTTATAATTACCCTAGATTGAAAATCGGTGATCCTATCATAATCAAAAGCCTATCTTGATGGTCAATAATTCTATATCGATATGCGAACTTAATCATCTCTAATTAAGTTTCGAACATAAAAATATGTATTTAAATCACAAGAACACCCTAAACGGATTTCATAAGGCATAATAGTAATCTCTATTTATTATTGGATCCTATGTTATTCAATATCATGTGCTTATCTAGATTGAATCTCTCGACTTTAATAAAGATCACAAAACATTTCAATGGTGATCAACTATTAAAATATTAGAAAAAAAAGAATAATCAACCTAAAAGCAATTAATTACTAAAAGGAAAAACTTCTAATTAATTAAAAACACGAGATTTCGTAAAATAGTACAAGATTTGAATTAATCATGTTCCAGAGGAAAAAGAAGAAAATAGAAATACAACCCGTGATTTTGGCCTAAGAATCTTCAATCCGTTCCTTGATCTTTGATTTTTTCTTGTATTTTTCTTCCTAAAATTCGTCTCTTGTGATTTGTCCGTTCTTTGTCTTTTTATATCATTCCCCAACTCTCCAAAACATGCTTTAAGTTGTTGTTTTATCATAGACTGAATATAGTTCTATTTCCATCAGGAGACAACAAAACACTGCACAATATAACCATGCGATCGCATGATTCTGTCCAATTACATTTTGCAGATGAAAACCATCCCTTGCGATTGCAACACTGATTAACCATGCGATCGCAGGTTAATTGATTTCCAGTTCTTGCGTTTTACTCTTTGGTATTTGCATGACAAGCCCCTCAATTCTCTTAATCTGTTCAATTGAGTCTATTTTTCTTTCGTTTGCTTTCTTTTCATTTGATCGACATTTGAAATTGGTTATTTTCCTATAATGATAAAGAACAATACGCCATTATGCTGAAAACGTATTTGAGTACTCATAATTGTCCTTTTTTGTGGGCCCGATCACTACAAAAGTGTACTTATCATTGAACAATCTAGAGAATGTTCTATACACACCTGCAATCCAACATCATATATTTGATGACAATTTTATTTTAAAAAATAGCTTGTCGATTTCACGAATAAAGAATATAGACACTCTTTAAAGCCTTGTTACAATGCCACCTCTTTTTTAAAGAGTTCTTCACCCCACCACTTAGAGAATTATTGTGTATAGTTGGGTTTAAGTGAATTGCTTCCTAAGCTACAATGAAGCACTAGAGAAATTATTCAAAGAAAATAATGAAATATATATAATTTTTTTTTTTTTTTTTTTTTTTGTAAACATTAGGACGTAGAGTAAGAAAAAAGTAATTTGATTTTCATCTCCTTGGTTAAATGTAAAGGCAAAGCATATGTAGACTTATTTAGAGGCACAACTTTTACCAAACATCTCTTTGAATAGGTGCAACTTTTCTCATTTATATTTAGGTTTGTGTTTCCACATAAGAACAAGACATCTCTCAATATCATTTTTAAAAATACATAATTTTCCATATCTTATGGACTCCCAATTTCTTTCAAATATATTTTGGTAATTAATTCAACATATTTTATTATTTACCTTACTAACTGAACATGCACCATCAGCTGCTAAAATTATTTCTATTATAACGAATTATGATCAAGCAGGATAAATTAATTTTTAACAATTAAAATTTCTAATTTATCTATTTCTTAGAAACATGTTACTAATTTCTACTAACTCATTGAAACACGTTACTTTTACTTATTTTCAAGCTTAGCAAAACGTGTTCCAAGTCATGGTTGCCTCTTCGGCCAAGTGTTATCCTTTGAAGTCTGGTGTTTTATTAAAAGAAGATGCAATTAGACAAGTTCTCTGGGGAATCCAGTCAATATGATCTTCCCAAAGAGATTTTTCTTTCAATGTCCATTGTTTTTTCTTTTACATAGATATGTTAGTTTTCACCGTCCATCGATCTTGGAATCTGAATCATTTGACATAATTGCTAAAGTTCCGATTCTTCTTCAGCTGAAGGCAAGAAAATTCATTCTTGCCAACACGAAAGATAAATAAAAATTAGTTCCTAACTTCAAATTTAGAACATTCCTAGCATTACTTTATTCCCATGATTTTGAAGTGATTGGGAGTTCACTGTACTAAAAGTGTTAATGTTCCATATAATAAGTCATTCCTCCAATGTTTGCAATCAGTGGGAAAGCACAAATATAGAATCCAAAATTTAAAAGTTTTAGGATGTTTCCATATAATTAATCTGAACTTTTTATTCGACGTGTCCCAGAACACAAAAGAAAGAGAAGAAATTGATTGTTGGAATCTCAATTATTTTGCCGACTTCTTATTTCTAACCAGAGACTATCTTATCCTGCGACCCATTTTCATGGATACAGACGAAGATTTTTATAGTTGTGAAAAATCCAAGGATCTGTTTCTTCTTATTTCTATTTTTCAGTTAGAAAAGATCCTTCAACACACTGCATATATAGAACAGTATAAGATATGGGAGACAGGTGAAATAAACTGGTCCAACTTGAGAGGTTTTCAAGCTGTGTGAGAAGTTCCCTCTTTCACTTGATTTAAGTGAGAAAAATGATACTAGAAATGTTTCACAAATGACGTGAGGTTTAAACTTAGGACCTTAAGCTACTACAATATAATATAATAAAGGGGAATACCATTAAATGACCCTTGTATACAAAATATTTTGGCAAATGGCCTTTGACCAGAAATAAGCAAATAAAATTAATGTCAAAAATTGAATAATAAGTAAATGACAAAAATCTCCTCACTTTATTCCAAATATATGTACTCACATTTCTCTCTCCACTTTGCACACTTTTTTCATCTCTCTTCTTCCACCCACCCAGCGCCCCCCACCCACCCCGTAAAAACCCAAACAAATTACAAATGTCCCCCACCCTCCACTCTTTTATTTATACTCTAACACCCCACTTTATTCAATCCCAACCTATTTATTTACCACCAAATTTATATCCACATTATTAATATAATTAAATTTATTAAATTAAAAATAAATTTTTTATTATTATATTAATTGTATTTGTTTTTTAAAAATATAATATATAAGTTATATATATTATTTATATCATATAATAAATAATATAGTTAACGTTAATTTTATTTTTAAGATTACATCGAGACTAATTAATTAGTTTATATTTGAGTAACAAATTAAATTTTACTTAAAATAAAAATAAATAAAGTGTGCATAATAAATTTGCTCCAATTGATAATTTACATATATAAAGAAGAAAGTAATATTACAATAGAAATAATAAATTAACGAGAGTTAAAGCGTGCATCATATGTTAATAAAATAACGTCCAAATTGTTAAAAACATAAGAAATTGTTAACAATGTTACAACTAACTCGCAAATTACAAAAAATAAATCTGTACAAATAAACCAAAATAAAAAAAATTAATAATTTATTACTAACATTTGAAAATATGACTTCATCCTTAAACAATTCTGATCCTTAAACTTGACTAATAACAATTACTGATCCTTAAACTTTGTGGAATCTCGACTTGATCCTTGAATTTTTTATTTATTTTGGATAAGTCCTCCATAAATTGTAGCACACGTCCTCCATCTTTTGCTTCTTTATACTTGGTCTCCAAAATTTATAAATAAATAGTAAAATAGTTCAAAGAACTCACAAATATCCATTGTAGTAGCTAAAATAAATGCAAAATCCGCACTTATCAGCATTATGCCTATAAATGAACTCGAACAAGTTCTAACTTCTTAAAGTAGTAAATTTTGGTACATTTCAACAGTAATATGATGTTTGAGAGTTCCGTAATATAGAAATATTTAAGTAGTTTTCATAACGGCAAACATGTCGTTCTAGTGATACCGTAACGGCATGCATGACGTTATGCTAATAAATGAACTCGAACAGATTCTAACATTTTAAAGTAGTAAATTTAGGTACATTTGAACAACAATATGATGTTTGAGAGTCCCGAAATAGAGAAATACTTAAGTAGTTTTCATAACGGCAGACATGCCGTTCTAGTAATACAGTAACGACATGCATGGCGTTATGCCTATAAATGAACCCGAACAGGTTCTAACTTCTTAAAGTAGTAAATTTAGGTATATTTGAACAGCAATATGATCTTTGAGAGTTCTAGAATAGAGAGAATATTTAAGTAGTTTTCATATAACGGAGACATCATAGTTCTAGTGATAAGCGTAACTACATGCATGACGTTTTGCCTATAAATGAACTCGAGCAGGTTCTAACTTCTTAAAGTAGTAAATTTAAATACATTTGAACAGTAATATGATGTTTGAGAGTTAGGAATACTGAAATACTTAAGTAGTTTCTATAACGGCAAAGCGTGTTGATTCTAGTGATACCGTAACGGCACATGTCACGTTATGCTTCAAATCTCTTTCATAAATATTTTCAAGCGTTTTATATGCTTATTCAATGTTAGAATAGTTATTATACTGATTCATAAGCAATCTCTACTTCTAAAACTATTCTATGGCATCTTCTCCATTATGAACACAATATGCATGAATTCTTTTCACATACTAAAGTTCTTTGCTAACAAATCAACTAAATTAAGTATCATTAAGGTCGTTATAACAAATATGACACATATTAGCTTATTTGTTAAAAAATAACATCTTTATGGTCGAATTAAGCGAGAAATTAGTATTGTAAGACCATAACGGCAAGCGTCTTCGCTTTAGTAGTGTATTCGTAATGGCATTGTCTTTGTTATATTTTTAAATTGTTCGGAATGACTTGAAACTAATACACTAACTTGTTACGTTGATTTTATCAAAAATAAGATGTTCAATGTCGAAGTGAACAATAGATAAGAACTTTTAGGACCATAACGGCAAGTATGCCGTTTTAGTGTACCCATAACGGCATTGTTGCCGTTATAGATGAGTGCTAACTACTAACCTACGTCCAATAGTACTTAACTAGTCTATATATTCAAAGCCAAATATCAAACCCAATGCTAGGTAGATGGTGATAGTCAAGAATTAGATAATGCCATCTGGTCCTGTTATACATTGTGAATAACGACATACTTGTCTTTATTTTAAATTTTAATGCCCTCACATATTAACTCACTAAAACAAACATATATTTAACGAAAAGTTATCACATTAAATGTTATAAACTTATTTGAAAGTGGAAAAATAAGATAATCTTGTATGGGTGCCGTTATAAATCATAGATAACGTCGTATATGGGCGTTATGGCAAATTCTTAGACAAATACATATATCAAAGAACAATCTTTGAAAGGCCCAATGTTATATACATGCCGACGGTGGAAAAATAAGATAACGGCATGGATGTCGTTATAGATCACGAGAATAACGGCATATATGACGTTATTGCGCATTCTTAGGCAAATGCATATATCGAAACAATGTTGTAAATGTCCGAGGTTATATACATGGTGACGGTGGAAAATAAGATAACGGCATGGATGCCGTTATAGATCATAGATAACGGCATATATGACGTTATGGCGGATTCTTAGGCAAATGCATATACCGGCAACAATATTGTAAAGGTCCAAGGTTATATACATGATGACGGTGAAAAATAAGATAACGGCATGGATGCCGTTATAGATCCTGAATAACGGCATATATGACGTTATGGCGATTGAAATTTGGAATTTGTCCGGTTGTTACGTTTTGGAGTGTGGTTGGTTTTGCATCCGGTGATAGTATGAATATTTTTTGTTTTGTTGATCCGGGATGCGGTTTTAGCATTTGGTATTTGCATCTAGTGATTTAGATTTGGAATTTGCATCCAACTAATATAGATTTGCAACTTGGTATTTGCATCCAATAATTTGGATTTGGTATTTGGTCCGATGTCTACGAATTTGGTTTTGAAGTTTGTATTCTTTTGATTTGATTACCTTAATACGTTCGGATTGGTGTTATGGCTTTTGTAATGAAGTTGTCGACCCATGGGCGCATGAAGCATATTGAGAGTGATTGTCATCTTATTCATCACCATCTTCAACATGACACTTTAGTAAACGCATTTACAGTATCATTTGATCCATGAACAAGACGAGTTGCTTGGATGATTTAACTTTTCAAACTCAATTTGGTTTTTACAACACCATATTGAGTTTGAAGGGGGATGTTGAAGATATGAAAAGATCGTGATATTATTCTATTTGATATTTTTCTGATTGTATGAGATTACTTTCCTTTATAATTGATTGTGTGATTATTACACAATCTTTTCTTTTAGGACTATTGTAACTATATAAATAAGGTCTTCTACTTTGTAATAAGTAAGACAAAAGAATTATACAATTCTCATATTACTTTCATTATTCTCTCAATTATATTCAGTTTATTATTTTATCATCCTTGCCACCTCCGAGACCTCATTTCGCTGCCCAACCTTCAAAACATTCAACAAACTGGCTAGTTGATTCTAGTGCATCGCATCACGTGACATCTGATCTAAATAAACTGTCACTTCACTTAGATTATGATGGCTCATATGACATTATCATCGGTGATGGTAAAGGGCTTCAAATTACTCACATCGGATCTACTAGTTTACCATCTTTATCTAACCAATTTTTATTACAAATGTTCTATGCGTGCAAATATGAAAAAAAGAATCATATACCGGTCTCTAAATTGTGCTATTCTAATAATGTGTCAATTGAATTCTTACCCTCATATTTTGTGGTGAACGATCTTCAGACACAGAGCACATGTCGCGAAAGGGGTCAATAAAGATGGAGTCTATGAATGGTCAAATGATTCAACACCAAACACTGTCTTCTAAGTCTTCCCGGTCGTCATCCATCCTTGTTCTTGCCACCATTAAAGCTCCACTTCAAGAATGGCATAATCGATTAGGTCACCCATCCTTGATGATTTTAAATCACAATGTTCACTGTTTTTAATTTACCGCTTTCCCATTCCCAATAAGTGATTTCTCTTGCAATTCATGCAAATGTAATAAAATGCACAAGTTACCGTTTGCTCATTCAACTGTCACTAGCAATTCACCACTTGAGCTTATCTATTCGGATGTTTGGGGGGCCTCACCTATTCAATTTCATGATGGGTTTAACTACTATTTAATTTTTGTTGATCATCACACTAAGAATATGTGGTTGTTTCCCATGAAACACAAATATGAAGTTTCCTCCATTTTTCCCAAATTCAAAATGGTCGTTGAAATTTTTTCTCAGCGTTCTATCATTTCTTTTTATTCCGACAACGGGGGTGAGTTTCTCAAACTCCGTAAATTCTTTGAAAATAATGGCATCTCTCATTTTTTGACACCTCCACATACACCCCAACACAATGGCTCTGCAGAACGTCGTCATCAACATATTGTCCAAACAGGTTTAGCACTCCTTAGTCAAGCCTCTCTTCTACTCCACTTTTGGTCCAATGCTTTTCTCACTGCAACTTACTTAATTAATTGTATGCCTACCCCGATTTTAGATATGGACTCCCAATTTCAAAAATTATTTGGTATTGCGCTTAATTATGGTAAAGTGCGTGTATTTGGCTGTCTATGTTACCCGTGGCTCAAGCCATATGCTCCTAACAAGCTTGAATCTCGCTCACGTCCTTGTGTTTTCCTAGGCTACTCTTACAATCAAAATGCATTCAAGTGTCCAGATCCTTAGAAAAATCGAATTTTATCTCTCGTCATGTTGATTTTGTAGAATTGATTTTTCCTTTCAAACCAAGTGACACTCAATCCACCGGGATAACTATTACCATCCGATTTGGCAAGGACTCCACGCCATGCCAGTGCCGATAAAAGTGCCATACGGGCCTAAGTTTAATTCCTCGCTAAGGCCTTACAGGCCCAGCGAGGACCTTCTTGATTCATAAAGGTCCCATAGACCCGGCGAAGGCCTCGGGGGCCCAGCAAGGGCCTCGTAAATTCTCAGAAGGCATCGGAGGCCCATCGAACATCTTAACATTCCTGAATCAGAGTATTGCGAGGCCCGTGAAGGGCCTCGACACTCATGGCCGACCCAGAGTGCCTTACCGGGCTTCGTATTTATTATAACTTGCAGGCAGCACGATATTTTAGGATAACCAGAGAATTAGTTAAAGACAGCTTGTGTTTGATTGGCACACAGATTCTCACTAGGGAACCAAATACCAATCTCCTAAAGATTAGGCAACGTGATAAGGAGAATCAACTTAAATAAGGGATAGAATTTGAGAGATTGCATTGAGTTCGATTATCTTTAACCTATAAGGAAGGAGAATTCACTTAGAGTTCTAATTGATTACTTACGTAATAATTAGGACTCTGCATCTATAAATACAAAAACTCTGATTATTCCAAGGTACGCATGATTTTTATTACGCACTTTGTACGCTCTTTTCATGCAATAGTCTCACTCCTAAACTCTGTTCAAATCTCTGCCTACTTGTCCCTCTCATACCCAATTGCTTTCATCTCCTGTATATTACTTTATATACCGACAGTTGACTTGATCTTCGGAGTACCAACGATCGTCGGTCCCTTTTTCCTCCAGTGATCTTGGTGCCTAACGGTCCTCCTAGTATGCAGGTAACATACAGGTTGACTGGAGATCTGTTGACACATGGACAGTACAGGTTCTGACATCAATAGATTGGCACCGTCTATGGAAATCGAAATACGTTACACAACCTAAAACTTGTGGTAAAAACGTGTTTTCTACCAGGAAGAGCATGACAACCGAACACTCCATAGAAGAAGAAGTTGAGTCCCACCATACTAACTTGCGGCGCAGAAAGTGTTCAAGATCTCGAGCGTAACCCGCCAGAAGAAGAGAAAAGCGACAAAAGTGAGCGATCGGCGAAAAATCGGGATCCGAAGGCTGGACAATGCCGGGATGAGGGTGGTGCTTGAACCTGTTGGAGAATCAATCTCTTCAACATGGAGCCAAGCGTAGCCGTTCCCAGCGAAGCCCTTCGAGGTCTAGCTCGATCGAAACCTGTCGGTCTCAAAATGATTTGCCAATTCTCAACAGGTGAACTCCCGGAACTAGGAGAGACCTCACGCCTCGTAAGTGGAAAAATCGGTCGCCTCTGCCAACAGTATTTGATGAGTTGGGGACCGGGTCATTTGTAGCTTGACCTCAATCATTGAGTAGCCGGCGAAGCGAGCCCAGCGATGACCACCAAGAGAAGAGAAGGGACTCCAGGGCTGCGGATGTGAAGTCCGAAGATGAAAGACTGTAGCGGTCGTATGCGACCTTGACGACGACAACGACGACCTCCCATTCTTCAAAGAGTTGAAGGCTAGAAAACTCTCCGCATGGTTCAAAATGCCTCATATGGAGAAATATAATGGGAGAGGTGATCCCACGGATTCCATTGGAGGTTCGCTTTCTAAAGAAGGTCCTTCTTTAATACTCTTTCTTAAAGTCCCACGCTTGATATAAATAATAGGCTTGGACTTGGGGGACTATTGTTACCACCCATTTTTGGTAAGGCCTCCATGTAGCAAATGCCCAGTAAAGGTCCCATACAGGCCTAATTCAGGCATCGCTAAGGCCTTACAGGCCAGCATAGTGAGGACCTTCTAGATTCATAAAGGTCCCGTAGACCCGATGAAGGCCTCGGGGGCCCAGCAAGGGCCTCGTAAATTCTCATAATGCATCGGAGGCCCATCGAACATCTTAGCATTCCTAAATCAGAGTATTGAGAGGCCCATGAAGGGTCTCGACACTCATGGCCGACCCAGAGAGCCTCACCGGGCTTTGTATTTATTATAACTAGCAGGCAACACGATATTTTGGGGTAACCAGAGAAATAGTTAAAGACAGCTTGTGTTTGATTGGCACACGGATTCTCACAAGGGAACCAAATACCAATCTCCTAAAGATTAGGCAACGTGATAAGGAGAATCAACTTAAATAAGGGATAGAATTTGAGAGATTGCTTTGAGTTCCGATTATCTTTATCCTATAAAGAAGGAGAATCCAATTAGAGTTCTAATTGATTACTTACACAGAATAATTAGGACTCTGCAACTATAAATACAAGGACTCTGATTATTCCAAAGTGCGCGATAATTTTTATTACGCACTTTGTACGCTCTTTTCATGCAATAATCTCACCCCTAAACTCTGTTCAAATCTCTGCCTGCTTGTCCCTCCCAGACCCAATTGCTTTCATCCCCCGTAAATTACTCTATATACTGGCAGTTGACTTGATCGTCGGAGTACCAACGATCGTCGAACCCTTTTTCTTCCGGTGATCTTGGTGCCTAACGGTCGTCCTAGTATGCAGGTAACATACATGTTGGCGAGAGAATTGACTGGAGATTCGTTGACACGTAGATAGTGCAGGTTCGGCGTCAACAATAACACTTGAAAAGTCTCCTAAATTGGGTTCCGAATCTTCATTACTTGCCTCATTTTCTTGTCCCCAACTTCAAGAAGAAAATCCCATACTTTTCATTTTAAATCTATACCCATTGACCGCAATAATTCAATCACTTCACAAATAATTCCTACCACTCACTCATCAAGCTCACTTCTCTTAGTTCATGGGTCTGTTAACATTCCAATGCAGCATACTCCAAGACATGATTTGGTATGTGGACATTCATCCTCTTCATCTTTATGTACTCAACCATCATATTGTTCCCAGGTGAAGTCTCCATCATCCTATGGTAAGTCTTTATTACAAAAGCACAATTAGAGACCAAATCTCTCCTTTTCTTCCTCCAACAATGATCATTCCTCATGCACTTGGGTTATATACAATCACCAAATCACCATGCACCAAACCATACAATGGTTACACGATCTAAAAACAACATCTTTAAACCAAATAAACATTTCTTTGTCTCTCTGAAAAACTTACCTACTGATGTTCATGAGCCTACTAGTGTTACTCAAGCATTAAAAATACCTGAATAGAGGACAGGTATGTCAGAGGACTATAATGCCTTAATGCGTAATGGCACTTGGGATCTTGTACCTCGAGACTCTACTCAAAATCTTACTGGATGCAAATGGGTTTTTCGTATCAAACGCAATCCCCGATGGTTCATTTAATAAATATAAGGCTCGACTAGTCGCTAAAGGATTTCATCAACGACCCGGCCTTGACTTTACAGATACCTTTAGTCCCGTGGTGAAGCTTTACCATCGCATGCGTGTTATCTTATGTCTAGCCTTGTCTCATAACCGGGTTCTCCAAAGAACTAGATGTAAACAACGCTTTCCTACATGGTCATCTATCTGAGGATGTATTCATGATTCAAACCCCGGTTTCATCGATGGTAACTATCCCGATCATGTATGTAAGCTCTGTAAAGGCACTTTATGGATTGAAGCAAGCCCTCGTGCTTGGTATCATGAATTATGGAACCATCTTATCTCGATTGGTTTTAAAAATTACGAATCGATCACTCTCTTTTATTTACTCTCGTGAAGGCACTATTATATATTTGTTGGTTTATGTTGATGACTTGATCATTACTGGCAATTTCTCTAATGTCATTGATCAGTTTATCAAGCAGCTTGGTGACCATTTCTCTATCAAAGACTTGGGTATTCTACAATTCTTTCTTGGTGTTGAAGCTCTTCATACATCTACAGGTCTGTTCTTATCTCAGCAAAAATATATCAAATATTTACTTGAGAGGACGAATATGGCTGGTGCTAATCTAATATCAACACCAATGTCTCCATCTGGTTCTCTTTCGCTAGCAGACAACCTCCATCTTAGTGACCCATCAGAATATCGTCAAGTTGTTGGTAGTTTGCAATATTTGTCTCTCACTCGTCCAGACATTGCCTTTGTTGTAAACCGTCTATCTCAGTTCATACATCAACCAACAACAAATCATTGAGCAGTAGTCAAAAGATTATTGCGGTATCTCAATGTATCAATTGGACACGGTATTTTCCTTCGTAAAAACTCTCCATTATCTCTCCATGCCTTCTCTGATGCCGATTGGGCTGGAAATAAAGATGACAGAAGTTCTACAAGTGCTTACATTCTGTTCCTCGGCCATAATCCTATCTCGTGGAGCTCTAAAAAGCAACGGTCAATTGTTCGCTCATCAACTGAAGCAGAGTATAGGACAGTAGCTTCCACCATCGCTGAATTGTGTTGGGTTAAATATCTATTGCAAGAACTTCTTGTTCCTATCCATAGGCAACCTTTTGTGTATTGTGACAACATTGGCACCACCTACCTTTGTGCCAATCCGGTCTTCCACTCAAAAATGAAACACATTGAGATAGACTTTCACTTTGTTCGTAACAAAGTTCAGAATTGTCGATTGTGGGTTTCTCATGTTGCTTCCGCCGACCAACTTGCCGATGCTCTCACCAAGCCTCTCTCTCGTCATCAGTTCGTGAAACTTCATTCCAAGATTGGTGTTTCTGATAGAAACATCATCTTACGGGGGCATATTAGGAAGGAAAATATCATCTTGTATGCTATGTAATTGTATAATATATTTCCTTGTATCAATGATAATCTATATGCTGGTTCTTCTTCATTACTCGTTGTGCTGAATTCTTATACATCGAAAAGCTTAAATCTTTATTTATATATTTTGTTTATTTATGTTTATTAGTTCATGTCCCCTTTCTTGAAATAAGAATCTATCACATGGATGAGCCACTAAACATGACAAAATAAGCCCCAACTAAAATACATAATTGAACAATAAAATAAGCGATAAAATAAAATGTATTGAATATTTGATTCTTTTGTATCTGATAAGTGTATTTTACACGTTTATTTAGGTTTGTAAACTTAGCGTATGTTTGGTAGTGCGTTGAAATTATTTTTAAGTGCTTATATTATAATGTGTTGATGAATGTGTTGATGAAAAGTAGGTTGTAAGTTGTGGGTCTTATGAAATGTATAGATAAAAAGTATGTTTAACCAATTTGACTAACTGGAATTATAATTTAAGCATGCCCAAACATATGCTTAGTATATACTCAATATATGAGCAAATTTTGATTTAAATCAGTTCAATTATTATCTACGTAGGTACAAAATCCAATTTGGATGAGTTTGGAGCAAAAAAGAAGAGTTTGAGGCTTAATTGACACTTAATTGGTTGGCATAGACATAAGTTGAAGCTATTAGGAAGCAATTGGGGTGAATTCAAAAGTTTCGAGGAGCAAGAATCAAAATTTGAAAAGTTCAAGGACTAATTTGCAATTTTTTGAATATTTAGAAGACCACTGTGGAAGACTTTAGAAGGGCGTGGACCAATTAGAAAGCAATTGAATGTTTTTGGATTGAATCGAGAAGATTTAAGGAAGAAATGACCAAAACCATACATAAAAACGAAATCATGGACCAAATTGTAAGTTTTAGAAAAATGCCACACCTAGGTAGCACAAAACATTGTGCGACCTAGGTGCTGTTAAAACATTGTGCGACCTAGGTGCGGTTGCATCAAACTTACTAGAAGTCACACCAAGATAGCACAATGCATTATGCGACCTACGTGCGGTTGTGCAAAACTTGATGGACGTCACACCTATGTAGCACAATGCATCATGCGACCTATGCTAAAAGAATGTTATAAGTGCGGTTTTCTAAAGTTAAGTTGGATTATGACTTTTTATGACACAACTTTCAAGGCATCTTTTAGAGATCAAGAACATGGAAAAGATGAATTTTTGGGCAATATTCATCACAATGCAATAAGATATTTTGGATTAATTCAAGATTATGGGTTGAATATATTCTTCTTCTTTTCTTCAGATTATGAATTTTTCATTATTATCACTATATTCATAGGAATCATGTTCGGCTAGAACTTTTATATTCAGGATGAATGATGAAACCACACATTTTTTTATTAATTAGAAGTTATTTGTTCTCGTAAATTTATTGATTCCAGTTGATTATTTATTATTCATTATTTCCGTTTTGACGTGTGATTGCCATTAAAATATTTTTGTGGTCTAGATTGCTTTCGAGAGATTCAATTTAGATGAATACGTGCCTACGTTGTAATAAATAAGACATGGTTCAATAATAGATAGAGATCGCTATTATACTTTATGAAATTGTTGTGATTATGCATGCCTTTGTGTTTGAAATTAACTAAAGATTAGGTTCATATAGAGGTATATAGTTCATTGACGATCGAGAAAGGCTATTGATTATATTAGGATCATCGATTTTCGACTTAGAGCAATAATTTGCGATAACGTGTAATGGATAATTAATTGTTGAAACGTGATGGTGGATTTGTGAATCTTAGTGCCCATAAAACTTGAATTTGATAATTACTTTATTTTTGTTTGGTTGATAATTTAGATTTAGTTGAATTAGAATAAGATAATTTTAGAAATCATAAATAAAGTGTATTAATTTTGATAAAGTGAAATTACAATTAATTAGTAATTAATTGTCAGTACTCGTAGGTTCGACACTTTTCTCATCGTTATATTATTTGTTAATATAACTTTTTATCAATAGTTTATGTCATCATCATTTATTTTGGAAAATATAACTAATCAATTTCACGAAAAAAGAATATAGACTAGCTTTAAGGCTTGTTACAAAGTCACTTTCTTTTTATTGCACTAACGAACTTAATTCCAATCTTGTAGAAGATTGTTACTTGATTGCTATGCAAACAAGTATATTTTTGTGTAGAAATCAGGATGTAGAGAATAAAGAGAAAAGTAAAGCACATGTAGACTTATTTAGAGGCACAACCTTTTCAAAATACTTTTTTGAATGGATGCAAATTTTCTCATTTTCACGGGAGAACATGAAATTTCGTCTAGTTATCTTTTTCTATAAAATAATTTTCTTCAAATTTATTCTGGAAATTATTCCAACAAATTTTATTATTTATCTTCGTAATTGAAAGGCCCAAAATCTATATCTAATGTCAAAGAAGATTAAATATTCAATAGATCTAAGTAATAACATAAAAAAAATCCATAAATAACACAAGATTTGTTTCAGCCTAAGCCCTAGGAGTTCGGTGACCAAATCTAACACTTACATTATCTGTTGAGCATTCACAATGTAGAATATGCTCCAAGCATCAATTAATCAACCAACCGGCAATAAATGTACAGCAATATTGAGTATTATAAACTTTCACTAAACCACTAAGAGCATCTCTAATGCACTCCATTTATTACATTCTACGTGGCAAGTAAAAAAATAGACGGACTTCCAATTCATATGGCACTACGTCTATAGAATAGACGGTCAAATTATGCACTCCGTCTAAAATTAAATTTGCTGACTCACTCCGTCTAGAAGTCTGTCTAAATATAGACGGACTTCTAGATGGAGTCTATAATTTAATGTGCCACATCAGATAGACGTAGTCTTTGTCAGCATGCATTGGAGATGGCTTTTAAAACTTCGTCTATATATGCTTATGTAACATGTCCAAAAAGTTATAGACGGAATGCATTGGAGATGCTCTAAGATTAATTCTCAAGAAATCATCTAAATCAACCCCTAGTTACTATTCACACAAGAACTTCATAAACTAAGAATAAAGAACCATACATTCTTTATCTATTACCAAGAATCATTAACGGATGAAGGAACAAAAGAAAAAGAAGAAAGAGATGAAGATTTTAGATTTAGAGAGCAAAAGAGAGTATTGCTTCTCTCAAGAAAAATCCAAAAGTCTAACCAAAAAGTGAAGAAACTTCTGTAAATGAAACGTATTAGGGAAGCCAAAATGACTTCATCCTAGGGTTTATAAGACTCTACTTGTCTCCATCTTATGCTTTCCTTCCACTAATAGAAAACGTGTTTACAAGTAGCAACTTATAACAATTATGGTGGGCACACACGTTTCTCCTCAACAGTAATTGAATCCCTTTTATAATTGTGTGAGTACAATGTATTTATTTCAATGGCTAGAAGAATAACTCCAGATTAGCATTTTTTTTTATTTTTCTTTGCCTAAAAAATATAATTCTTTTCTCTAAAGATATATATTCATCAAATAACCAATGATTTCTTTCTTGAAACAACCAATATATATATATATATATATATATGCATCCCTACACAAATGTTTTTCATATTTCAAACCTAAAATATAACTTTTTTATTGATAACTCAGAATAAGTGGCTTATTTTGACATTAAGATAAAAATAACTTATTCAAAATATGTTTAGAACCTTTGCTAATTATTTTTAAGCTTAATTATCCAAACATGCTTCTTTGGCCAAGTGTTACCCTTTAAAGTATGTTGCTTTAATGAATGAAAAAGGATGCAGTTAGGTAAGTTCTTTGCATCTTCTCCAATCTTAGGGAGTCAAGTCAATATGCATCTCCTAAGAGATATTGCTTTCAATTACAAAGTTTTCTTTTATGCAGATATTTTCACCGGCCATCAAATCTGAATCATTTGATCAAATTGCTAAAGTTATAATCGTGATATTCAGCTTAAGGATTAATCGAAAAATTAGTTCCTAACTTCGACTTCAGAACTTTCCTAGTATTAATTTATAGCCACGATTCTGTAGTGAATAGGACATGCTTGGCTGAGCTTAAAAGTTTACTTATGAGTAAGATTTTTATTATTTTAAAAGCAATGTAAGAACCATGTTCAAACATGTTTTGGAACAATTATTTAAAAATAAGTGCTTAGCCGAACGTTCTCTCAAGCAAGTCTCTTATGCAATAGTTAGAGTAGACCACATGATTCTGCCCCTAAAAAAATTGCCTCTCTCTTTGTACAATAAGCTTTTAAAGGCTAATTAAGAACTTTCACGTCTTGTAAACTTTTCCAGGACTAGAACTTACACTGGAATTCTATATAAAGACCACATTTGGCAACATTGGCATCACAAACAACACATAAAACCAGTATCAAATTTCAGTTCTTTGTGAGCAGCTAAAATTTGACATGGCACATCAGGAAAACCTTGTGAAGATTGGCCTAGAAGGATTTAAACTCGTGGAGGAGTTCTTCCCCCGAACCAGGGGTCCGACTACTCGCCAAGAACGCCAACAGAATGAATATTCTACTCAAAAACCATATCCAAAGGGGAGAAATCTGGTTGCTATCGACTTCAACCAGGCTGCCAAAAAATATGGAGGAGTCGCAATTATAGAGGGTCGTAAGAAAATACTTCGTATGAATTAAGGCTTATTAGATACATTGTTTCATATCCTCTTGAAAATCATAGTAAATCTACTACTACTCATGAAGCTAGATAACATATAGTGTGCTTTTAGTCTTCGAATCTAATGTACAAAACTATATAAAAGACACTTGAATTAGTTTTCGTGTGGGTTATGTATTTATACATCGGTTCCCTTTTCATGCAGATGCAGTGGAAATAAGTGAATGAAGAATAAATTCAAAATGTTAGTTGAATCGATAGAATCCCGAGAATTAATTCTCGTTGATTGGTTAATACTGAGGATTTGGAAAAGACCTCTTCAAATAGAGGTAATTTATCCATTTTGCTTAGCAATTGCACAAGGACCTCAACAACTCCGCCATAATCTTATCAGCCACCGGAACCCACTTCTACCGTTTAACTATATATACCTTCTGCAGTAAAAGCCAATGTCATAACTAGCAACAAGGCAGCTCGGTTGCACAATGGCACAATGATAATGGATTATTCCACAAGGTGACCAAAACACATATCTTATGAAACATGCTTTTGAAATCAGTAAATGGTGTAAGGAATTTTTATTTATGCATAATTCTATTGTGCAATAGCACTTGTATTCATGATCTTCTGCATTCTCAAGCTTGTAACCGAGTTACAGAGCTTCATACTTGCGCAGTATAACTAGTTTAATTGTTATGTCCATGTTGTGATATCATCAAATTGAAATAAAAATTCAAAATTAACTATTGAAAATTTTCTCATTCCTACTTACATTCAAGATTCCACGCTATCACTGAGTTGCAATAAATCAAAAATTCAACCTTTATTGATTGAACCTGAATGCTAATTCTATAATACTGTCCCTCTGAGTAATATTTTAGATTGAAAACTTGCACTACAAGAAAAGGTAGCTATAGCGACGACACTATTAGCGATGACAAAATGTCGCCCCTACTTGTCCTGTATTTCCAATTCTATAGAGACGACAAATTATGTCGTCGCTATATATATTCCAAATGGCGAGAATAATTCGCGTCATTTATGTGTACATATAGAGACGACTTGTCGTCGCAATAGAGTTATAGCTGTTGTTTTAGTCACGTGACACATGATTCTCCTTGTAAATTGTATTGAAGTCTATTAAGACGACTTTTGTCGTCGCTTTAGAGTTGTCAAAATTGGTGGAAAAATTGGTGCCCATTTCTTATCTATAGCGATGACTTACTTAATCTATAGAAACGACAATTGTCGCCGCTATAAAATCTCATTTTTTAGCTCTCCCTCTTTGCATTTCTGTAATGTATTTTTGAAATTTTTCCATATCCATCTCCATCTTCTTTCCATTTCATTCCATCTCCGTCTTATTTTCCATCTTCTTTTTCGCCCATTTCATCACTATATTTCTAAAAACTCTATACTTCACTGCAAAAAAAAAAAAAAAAAAATATTTTTCAAGATATGGATATTGATAAAAATTGGACAAAAATTAGAAATCGCACAAAATCATTAGATTTTCGGAATAGTTTAAAAGCATTTATAAAAATATGGCTAGGCCATACGTAAACGACAGGGGAAAGATTAAATGTCCGTGCACAAGATGTTTAAACGGTCTCACATATCCATTGGAAACTGTTGAGGCTCACATATTTCGTCGTGGTTTTGCAGAAAGTTATATAACCTGGATATACCATGGCAAGACCGAGGTTCAAACTGCGAATGTGTATATACAGAATGTGAGAGTAGGTGTGGAGGATGAAATGATGGATGTCATGGACGACGTAGTTGGTGATGAGCATGCTGGTACAAGCAACGATGGTTACTATGAAGAATTGTTTGAGGCTCTGCATTCAGAACTATACCAGGAGTTTCATCATTTTCTTCATTAAATTTTTTAGTGAAGTTGATGCATATTAAGGTTGTAAATAAATGGACAAACAAGTCTGTCGATGATCTTTTGAAGTTGCCGAAGTTGGCTTTCCCAAACATGAACCTGGTGGACTCCCACTATGAAGCTGAGAAGATGATGACGAAGCTTGATTTGGGTTACAAATCTATTCAAGCATGCAAGAATGACTGTGTACTATTTTGGGGTGAGCATGCTGATAGACAAACTTGTCCGATTTGCTAGGAAAGTCGTTGGGTGCACACTTCTGAGAAAGTGAACAGGAATAATGTTCCACATAAGATGTTGCGCTACTTTTCCTTGGCCTCCAAACTAAAATGTATGTTCGCGATGAAGTATAATGCTAACCTCATGCAGTGGCACATTATAGGAATGTCTAGGGATAAAGATAAAACACAACATCCCGTTTACGGGAAGGTACGATGGGATTTTGACAAGAAACATCTACTATTCACAAGTGAGATCTGGAATGTTCGGTTAGGTTTGGCCGCAGATGGATTCAATCCATTTGGAGACATGAGTCTGACGTATAGTTGTAATCGTTTACAACTTGCCACCTTAGTTATGTATGAAACTCGAGTACCTCATGCTTACTCTCTTGATACCTGGCCCTAAAGCGTCGAGTAAGGACATTGATGTATTCTCATGACCATTAGTGGATGAGTTGAAGGAGTTGTGGGCCAATGAGATTGACACGCATGACGCTGAACCAATAAAAGGTCGCTATTCAGAATGTGGGCAGCGTTGTTGTAGACAGTTAACGATTTACCAGCGAGAAGTAGTTTGTCGGGTTGGAGTTGTCATAGGTACATGGCATGTCCTACGTGCAACGTAGAGACTTCTTCAGTCCGTGTGATAGGTAAGACAAGCTTACATGGGTAACCGATGATTTCTACTGTCCAGGCATCATTTTAGGAACAATTTAGACTTTGACGGAAGGACGGAGAGGCGACCACCTCCGCATCGGTTAATGCCTGCAGACATTTTAGCACAATTAAGTCGTATGAGACATAGTATTCTAGTAAAGCATCCTAACTACAGAGGTGCTAGAAAAAGGAAAAGTAACGACGAGCTGAATTGGAGAAAAATGAGCAATTTCTAAGAGTTGCCGTATTGGTCTTCTACTGAGCTAAAACATAACATCGATGTCATGCACATAGAGAAGAATTTTTGTAACAGCTTGCTCAGCACAATTCTAGACTATCCATTCAAATCAAAAGACACGGTCAATGCCAGCGTGATTTGATGCAATTAGGGATCGAAAGAGAGTTGCACTTGTATCATATCGGGAACAAGTGTATGAAGCCTGCCGCGTGTTACACCATGTCCATTGCAAACCATCAGAGGTTTTGAAACTTTATTTGATCAGTTAAGTTTCCAGATGGCTTCGCTTCTAATCTTTGGAAGAATATTGCTCCTAATGACAGCCGCATTGTTGGGTTGAAGTCACACTATTGCCACATTATCATACAAAGGTTATTGCCAGTCAGATGTCGTGCGTTCTTAAATAAAACTATTTTCACTACAATTATTGAACTGTGCATGTTCTTCAATCATCTTTGTGCAAGAACACTAAAGGTTAGCGACACGATGGCTGCCCACGATCACCTAATACTCATCATCTGTAAGTTGGAATGAATCTTTCTGCCAACTTTCTTCCACATCATGATTCACCTCACAATACATCTGCCAGAAGAGGCAATCCTTGGTGTCCGATACACATGAGATGGATGTATCTGTTCGAGCAATACCTGAAGAAACTTAAGGACTACGTCAGAAATCGAGCTCAGCCCGAAGGTTCAATAGCTGAAGGATATGTTGTTGTTGAGACCTTGACTTTTTGTTCGGTGTATTTAGAGGACATAGAAACAAGGTTTAACCAACCGGACAGAAACGATGATGTAAGTGTTCTACAAAGACAACTTTCTATTTTTTAGTCACAGCGTCATCCAATTGGAAAGAAAACACCAACGACGCTTCCTACAAATGTTCAAATTCAAGCGATGTTTTACGTCCTCAACAACTATATTGAAATTGAGACATTTTTGCAATAAGACCTCGTTCTTGAATATTATTCAATTATCTTGAATAAGCTTTGTCATTTTAAACGAACTAATTAGTTGATCGTATATGCCTTGTAAAGAAAACATAGGCAGGAGCTATTGCACAATGGTTGTCTAAACATCGACCAGGTGCATAGAAGAAACTTTCACAGTTGGTTTTACAAGACGGTGAACGAACAACGATCAGATAAATTTCAAATATGTCCACATTTTTCTTTTGTGTAACATTGACTAAAACCATCTTCCATTTCATCCAGGTAAATGCACTGCCCCAAAGCCACGTCCTTCAAGTTTCGCATAAATTGTTTTCGTTGGCCAGTGGATGTTACTAGTTGGTTATGTCTTACACGGCCTGTGTTGTAAAAGGAGTTCGCTTCCTAACATATGATCATGATATTCGAAGAAAAACACAGAACAGTAGTGTGTCTGTCCCAGGGATTGGGGTGAAGTTGCAACTGCAAGAAAATCTGGAGCTACCGTTCAGACCGGAACTTTCAGTTTTTATGTAATAAACATTAATGAATATTTTTCCAATATTGCAGAGCAACTTTGATGTGCAGGGCGATCGGTCGCCTGGCGAGTACTAAACGGTCTGTGCTGCTGTAGATCACCTAGAAGCCGATCGTTATCGCGATTACAAAGTTAAGGCGTATAATCACTTGAAAGATTACAAAGTTAAGGTGCATAATCACTTGAAAGAGCACGGGCCGAGCCGTCCATACATCAAGCTATCTACCGAGGAATGGCAGAAGTGCATTGACTTCTTCACAAGTCCTACTTTCGTGGTATATACTATCATTTAGTTTTTTAGTTTTTACGTTAATAGTTTTATAACTATAAAATGTTACCTAATCAATTATTTTTTATGTCTCCAGGAACGGTCGACAAAGAATAAGGTCAATCGGGGTAAGGCCAAATACCCGAGCGTGCAGAAGTCGAAGAGCTTCTCTGCCATGCGTTACGATTAGGTACAAGTAAATTTTTCGATATCATTTTACAAATTTTCAATGCATTACATATGCATATTTTTTAACTAAATTTCACACTTAAATTGTTGTAGAGAGACTCCGAGACCCAACAGTGGCCGGGCATTATCGAGTCGTTCTGGACTTTCTACACCTTTCGGAATGGCAATTGGGTAAACTCGAAGGCGGCTGGTAACTACGTGAGGACAAATTTATATTTTTTAATGTTGTTAATTTTATGTGATATTATATTATTATTTTTTTCACTAAATAGGATAAACTTGTTGAGGTGAGGGAGACTTAACAGACTCAGGTCTCCTACAGTGCTTGTTGGTTGACAAGCGTGCTATTGCGAAGGAAGTTCTCGGAGAATGACGAGGACACGTCCGTGGGGTTGGACAGGTTCCGAAGGGTACCTCTCACTCTCTAGATTTGACCACTGCATCGAACGCTCCACGAGTAACATCCAACCAGTTCTCTGAAGACCCGTGGAGTGATGATCCTGGGTTTGCAATGTATGAAGCCCAGTTGTGTCGAATGGAGGGGACAATTGCACGTCTTACGATGAATCTACAATAGACAATACCGAAAGTTGTGCCAGAGGATGATAAGGACGAGAACGACAGTGGGGGTCTGGGGATATGTAGATTTTATCTACAATAGAACTTTTTTTCTAATTTTATTTTTTAAAATTAGAATATTTATAGCGGCGACAAAGTCGTCGTTAAAATGAAAAAATGACTTGTGTTTTAGCGACAACATATATATCCTACATATATTGAGGAGACATTGTCGTTGCTACTAATTAGGATATGTAAAGGTCATAGTGACGATATCTCCGTCGCTAATGTTCACGCTAATACCTACGATTTTTGCGACGACTTTTCTCTAATTCTAAGAAATTGAGCAAGACGATGTTACGGTGACATTGTCATCGATATAGATTCAAATGTATATGGCGACAACATTATGTTGTCGCTAAGTACCTAGATGCACTAATCTATTGAGATGACTTACAGAGACGACAAAGTTATCATTTAGCGGCGACTTTAGTCGTCGCTATAGACCTTCTTTCTTGTAGTGTTGGAAAGGGAACAAAGGGGAAAATTACTTGTACCAATCTATATAGTTGGACGTAACTCCCTTTAATCCGCTACTATCTACTAAAAGGAACAATGAAATCAAGTAATTCATAATCATGCGAGGCCATTATAAATTCTGTCTACCTTTTCGTTTCTATCATGTTCTAATAGGATGAAGTTAGTTTTTTATGAATAAGTACTTAATTAGGTCTATACAAAATGTACTAGCTTCTCCACATTCTTACCGTGTAATTTAGGAACTTGCCTATGCTTTTATGAGCTGATGATTCGATATAGAAATATCTCCTTATTTCTTCACTACGAGTTCATGCATCATTTTCTTTAAAAGATATTATATCACAAGAGAAGGACCACTATAAAGAAGAACACCTTAAGGAGCCACTTAAGTTATCGTTTTCTTAATTTATTCTCATTTAGAATCACCATGCTTGCACGCCAACATCGTTCTTTTCCATAAATCACCGTATAACCGGAGTAATATTACCAACTTGATGAAGAATCCTGAGATCTCACCATTTGATGATTGGAATCCCAGGCCTATTTGAAGTTTATCCCTTGTGCTGTGCTCACTTATTCAACACCGAAAGTAGAAAAATTTTGTCCATCAAGATCAAATGGAATCTTCCCTCAACACCCCTCATTTTCTAATGTGCTTTGGAAAATGATACAAGCAATGTAAACTCAAATAGAGAATGTTCTATACACACCTGCACTCCAGCATCATATTTGATGACAATTTTATTGTAAATTAAAATAGCTTGTCGATTTCACGAATAAAGAATATAGTCACTCTTTAAAGCTTGTTACAATGTCACTTCTTTTTTAAGGAATTACTCGCCCCACCACTTAGAGAATTATTGTGTATAGTCGAGTTCAAGTGAATTGGTTCCTAAGCTACAATGAAGCCCAACCCTCGTTTACTTAATTCATCTTACACTAAAGAAATTATTCCAAGAAAATAATAATTCTGCAAGAATTACATATATATTAAAATTAGGACGTAGAATAAGAGAGAAATTAAGTAATTTGGTTTTCATCTCCTTGGTTAAATAGGCGCAACTTTTCTCTATTATATGTTTTTTATCGATCAAATTGAAAATAGTTACATAATTTGACACAATATAATACTAACTCATTGAAACACATTACTTTTACTTATTTTCAAGCTTTGGCAAAACATGTTCGGAGTCATGGTTGCCTCTTCAGCCAAGTGTTATCCTTTTAAGTCTGGTGTTATATTAAAAGAAGATGCAGTTAGTTAATTAAGTTCTATGGGGGAATCCAGTCAATATGCTTTTCTTTCATTGTCCATTATTTTTCTTATACGTAGATATGTTTTCACCGTCCATCGATCTTGGAATCTGAATTATTTGACATAATTGCTGAAGTTCCGGTTCTTCTTCAGCTAAAGGCAAGAAAAAACCATTTCATTCTTGCCAACACGAAAAATTAATTAAAAAAAAAATTAGTTCCAAACTCCAACTTTAGAACATTCCTAGAATTACTTTATTCTCATGATTTTGGCGTGATCCTATAATTAGCACACATTATATCCTTTTATAGTTGTTTGTAACCCTATAATAAATAAATGGGACAATGTCTTATTAGGAATGGCAATGGGACGGGTCTGGGGTGGGTTGCGGGTCAACCCCGCCCCGCCCCGCCCCGCCCCGCTCCTACCCTAGACCCGCCTATTGGCGGGGCGGGGCGCCATTGCCCTCTGGATTTTTTTTTTTTGGGGGGCGGGAGCAAGGGCGGATGTAGGGGGGGCAGCCCTTGGCTTGAGTCCAGGGCTGCCCAAAAACTGTCCCAAATTATATAAAAACAAAAAAAAAGACATAAAACCAAAATTTCACCAAGTAGTCCAAAAGAATTTATAAAGTAGCTCAAATTGAAATTCAAACTTTAGAAAGTTAAAAATTCAAAAATGGGCTTCAATTTTTTAATTTGTTTCGCTTTCCACTATTTGGTGTTGAACTATTATTTTATTTTCTAATTTGATTGTAATAATCCTGTTGTATATGATTTACTTATACGTCAAAATATTATTTTATTTTCTAACTTGGTTATAATAATCCTATTGTATATGATTTAATTATACGTCGTTTCATTAAATATTAGATTACAATATAATTATATATAACACTGGTATGACTTCTTGTAACCTTTTAAATATTATGACTTATAAAAAACATTAGATTTTCATAAAAATGAACTAAGAAATTGTAGTTTGAGAAGCCCCCGAACTCCCGTAAAAGGGTTCCTTCTTCCCCAGCCCACCCCTTCATCATATTCTGGCTCCGCCCCTGGGCGGGAGTAAAATACTAAAAATGAAATTGTAACTTGACCCATTTTCAAAATATCAAATTCTACAACAAAAATGCAAATAATACAACTACCACAATCAAAATGTTTAAAGTATAACACGATTTACATAATTCAACAACACCACAAAATCGAAATTGTAAACAAAGGGTGATTTGGAATCAAGAGAATATGAATGTTCAATGAGGTGAAACATATCCAAAACGAAAGCAAAAGAAGAAGAAAAAAAAAAGCTGAAATTTGAGCTGGGCGTTCGCCCAGCCTCAGCTGCTGGCAACAGAAGCGAAAAAACATGGCATGGGCGAACGCCCCTAATTGTACTGGGCGTTCGCCCAGTAAAAAACATCAGAGGCCCTTCAGCAATCACGAACGCCCAGTAAAAAACATCAGAGGCCCTTCAGAAATCAGCAATACAGAAGGTAAAAATAGGTAAATGAAGACAAGCACTATAGCAGCAATACACTAGGTAAAAAAACCGTGTACAATTAGGTAAATGAAGACAAGCACTATAGTAGCATATGTAAACCTTGTAGATTTTATTTAATAGATGATTAAAAAAAAACCCAAAATCAAATACCCAATAACCCAAAAAAAAAAAAAAGAAGGTAATTATAATTTACCTTCAAGTTCAAGAAGAGAGATTCAATCAACGGATGAAGAAGAAGAAGAAGAAGAATCAGCCGTCTCCGTGTTCAATCAAGGGAAATAAAGAAGGGTTTTGATCTGCCGTCTGCGTGTCAATCAACCGAGGTGAAGAGATGCGTGTTCATTGTTCAATCAATGAAATGAAGAAAAGAAGTAAGAATTTGTTCTAATTTATTGAACAAAAGGAAAACTTTGTAAGTCATGTTTGTAGTGTAATGGTTAAGAAATTAAAATATTTTTCCTCCAACTCGGGTTCGAGTCTTGTAAGCTTACAATATTGATTTTATTTATGATTTTTTATCTTTTTTAAAAAAAATAATTTACGGGACGGGTCAACACCGCCCCGAGACCCGCAACGGGGCAGATTCGTCTGCCCCATACCGCCCCATTTTAACATACTTAATCTTTTGACATTATAGCATTCATGTCTCCAACTTTTTTTATCACATTTTTATCTTCAATTTTTTATTAATTAGCATATATTGTATTTGATAACGGTTTTGTGTAAAAAAAACATTTGTTGAGAATTCGTAAAAACTTATTTGTATGTCAAATTTTTAAAAAAACAATAAATACAAAAGTACGATAAAATATTTTTTCTCCATTTTAAAGCACGTAAACAAAATATCTCGACATAAACCATCATCATTGATGAAATGTGCTAATTAATTAAATTTGAAGATAAAAATTCGATGACAAAAAGTTAAAAACATAATTGTAATAATGAACAAAATTGAGGATATTATATACAATTAAAATTTGGTGCGCTTATAAAAAATTGTAGTGTGAATATAACCACTTTTATTCAATTTGTCCAGGGCGGGGTATCCACAAATGGGACGGGGCGCATGTCAAATTGCCTTTCCTATGTCTTATTTGAAAGAATAAATGCAAAAGAGACGAGAAATAAGGGCAAAAGTAAAATTATTTTACCTTATTAGAGAAGTCTTAGAAAATGGCACCTGCACCCTAACTATACCCCTAAACTACAGCTAGCCTGCAACGGCGTTTCAGCAGTTGTGAGTTCGACGTTTTTTTTTTTTTTTTTTTCAAGGTTCAAGAGGAAGGAGAGGAACCGAAGCCAATAGTAGTCGATCAAATTGCACCAATATCAATTTGGTTTCTTCCATTTAGTCCAAGGAGTCAGAAAAGCGTTTGAAATTCTCCCAAGTAGGATTTAAGCCCAGGATCAGTCACGCATATTTTCTTTTAATTCACTTTTAACTAATAAGTGATTGGATTGATGTCAAAAAGATAAAAATGAATAAATAAACTAAAATAAAAGGGATCAGATTCACATAACACTAATACAATGATTATTCAGTTGAACTATAGAATATTTTATTCAAAGATGTTTAATTTATATATTAGACAGAAAAATCCTTATTTATAATTCCTCTTTATATTTGTTGATTGCATAGAGAAAATGGCATCAAAGGAAGACCTTATTAAAATAGGCATGGAAGGGTTCACATTAGTGGATGAGTATTATGGGAAAAGGGGGAGGCCTTCAACTTCTACTCAACAAAAGCATCATGTTCTACAGTTTCTTCATGGAGTAATGATAATGGATTATCTCAAGAACACATAAGCTGCTATGCTTATTAGACTCTCTTTTGTACTTTGAATTAGTATATAGTACTAGACTCGACTGGACACAACAACCAACAAATTAAGCCTCTTTTTCTTTGTAGTAATGTCTTTGGATGTATTAATGCATGTTCCATCTGTATGACACTGTTTATAGTGTCCCCTGTACATCTCCTAGAGACCAAGCAGTTGCAGGGGTGTAGGGGAACTCTTAAAACACTCTGTTATGTGAATATTAAACTGTTCTCTGCTTTAGCACTGAATTGTTTTTCAAAAAGCCCTTGCCGAAGGACTATAAAATTAGTTGACCTTTATCTATTCAAATCAGGAGGTAGATGTTAGTGGAAACCCTGAAAGTGTACAATTTTGTTGACAAGTAATAGCAGTAGTAAGAAAAGTATCGTCCCATGTATCGTCCCATGAGAATTGAGAATTTAGCCTTACTTCAATTAAAACTAACTTAATTGAGAACACGCTGATTTCAATTATTTGATGTTTTGTACTAAACTATTCTACCAATTCTATAAAAGCAAATTAAAAGCGTGTTGTAAATTTTAGAGAAAATTCAAAGAGAAAGTGCACTAGGATTCCAACTCCATCATTTTAATTCTCGTGTTGTAAATTTTAGAGAAAATTCAAAGAGAAAGTGCACTAGGATTCCAACTCCATCATTTTAATTCTCAAATTCCCGTATATGAACAAATTAATGCTTATGTTTACAATCAATGTTCCTAATTTGTCTAACGATCTTTCTCGAGTAGGATTAAACATATTTCTACATGTTAACTTCCTACATCTCTATCAAAGTTGCAAACATGTAAAAACGCAATCAAAACTACAACATTCAATCAAGAATTGAGCAAAGCATAGTGGTATATATATCTTTATCTCCTATCATACTCTACATTGTTTAATTACTAAAAAAGGTGCTTCAACCTATATTAAACCTCTAAAAAATAATAGAAAAGTGAATATGTTCTACTCCGCGAGTAGATGATTATAATATATTTGGTCGTACAAAACTATTTCCGGGTGAATGAGAAAATTATTGCCAAACGTTGACACCTTGAAACTTGGATTGTAAAAGGAAGTGGAAAACTTCTATCCCACATTGGAATAACAAAAGATTTGTGACTACTTTAAATATCCCTAGTTTGACTATTGGGTTTGGGCTCCAAAGGGTACCAATTGTCTTTGAAAGGAGAGAGACCTAGATCTTATTGGGTTCGGTCCAAAGGCCCACACGCGCTTGCCATTGCCGCCCGTCGGCCAAGCCAGGCTGGGTCGTGGGTGTGGGTCAAAAGATTGGGCTTGGCCCATTATAATCTTTTTAGACAAATAAAATAAAGATTTAAATCTTTCGAAATTTAATTTTAATTAATTAATTAATCCAAAAGATACATGTTTGAACAAAAGACGTGTCTTTCCGGACTTGTCTATTAACTGTTGGGGTTAAACTGATATAAACCAACAGTTGTATCCATTCAATTGAACCTTTTGGCATTCTATAAATTGGTCCCTCCGATTTGCATAACATTCATTATACGATCCAAATCAAAATATTACTTTCTTCCCGCATATTGAAAATAGAGTACGAAAATAATTCCGGTTCGTTGTTTCTTTTGATTTGAAGTGCTGCCATCGCAAGAAGAGATCGTTGTACTTTGGGAGACGATTGTCATCAACTATTGAGCATTATAGCGGGATAAATTCGTCTTAAAGGCATAGAGTCGAACTTTAGCCCAATCCACCATTTGTAGTCTTCTACAATTTTCTTAATTTGTTTTTCTTCAACAAGTAAGTTAAATTATATAATTTGCACCATTTAATACGAATTTGTCCCGCTATGGTGTTCACGAGTTGATGACAATTGTCTCCTAAAGTACAACGTTTTTTTTTCTTCGATGGCAGCACTTCAAATCACAAGAAACAACGAACCGGAAGTATTTTCACACTCTGTTTTTAATATGCAGGGAAGAAAGTAATATTTTGATTTGGATGCAGAAGTTTGTAAACTTGAATGAATGTTATGCAAACCGGAGGGACTAATTTATAGCATGTCAAAAGATTCAATTGAATGGACACAACTATTAGGTTATGTCAGTTTAACTCCATCATTACTATCTATTTTAATCCCTAAAATTGTACTTCTAGTTCAATTTATACTTAATTTGCCGCTCAATAATCAAAAGTTATCTAATAAAATCTTGTAAGTAGAATTAAACATATTTTCATGTACGATCTAAAATATTTATGTTGTACTTTAAAATAAAGGGCAAATATTATTCATACGTTTGTACATTTTATTTTTTAGCTTATTTAAAGATATGATGGACAAATAAAATTTTTAAAGCCATTTTAAAAGACTTTTTGAACCGACAGCTTTAATAATAAGATGTATAAATTAATTGAAATTTGGAGCTATAAGCCAAAGCCAAATAGCAAATAGAAACCCAGATTCACACTCTAAATTCACGTATAATGCAAATGAAATTCTCTAATCTAAAGATAGAACATTAATATTTTGATCCAATTCAGAGTACTGATTGAACAGAACGATAATACGAAGGATAAAATGGAAATAGAATTAAAAAACTCTGGGTGAACACCTGTAAATCAAGAGATTCAGCAATTTAAAACAGCAATAGAACTTATCCCTACATTCCCTACATATGTTACTTTAGAGAAACATTTCAAGCTTAAGGTTTCTAGTTTGGTGAAGCCATCTCCAACAGCAGCCAACCCAGAAGCTTATAATAATCTCCATCCACGTGAATAACTGATATACTATATCTCATAACAAGCAATTGACATTCAAAAAATATGACTGCTAATTTAAAGGGGGAAAAAATATAATATGCACTTGTGCATGATTTAACTTGGACCCATTAACAACAAAATGTAAAGAAATACAAAATTCAAGTTCAAGTCTAAATTGAATAAAATTTCACCTTGCAAAATAAACAAACCAAGCTTCTTTAACAATAAATTTTGAGTTTGTTATATAAACTTTTTTCATCATGTTTCATTCATCCCTACATCTAATGTTGGACGCCGTTTTCTTATTTGTTAAAACGCTCAAAGTTCTCTTCGTAAATTGAAAAAAACAATGTAATCAAATTTAAATTTATTGAAATAAATTTCATACTTTGTAAGAGTGACAAGTGTCAATAAAACATATTAAAAAAAGGAGGAAGACTTTCATTACACTAATGGGGAGTGTTCATAGTGAATGGGGGGTTGAATACTGGTTAGAAAACCACATTAACAACCTACTCTTGTACTAGCTTGTTGGAGAGCTAGATTTGCCTCAATTATCTACCTCTTTCCTTCAACTCTTCTCAAGCATTTACTTTTCTAGTGAGATCAACGTCTTTGGGCTAACGTAGGATCAGTGGAATTGAATTGGGACAAAAGAGAGATTCTGGATGTAAGATATCTAATTAATTGATGCTCGAATTGAAATACATTGAGAAAGATATCAACTATATATGAAGTTTAGGATTCGCAACTCATCGTTACCTTGGTAAGCTAATACCTTACAAGCCCCTCCTCATTTTTAAATCAATTGTTAAATTGCTCGGAAAAAACACCTCACCTTTTAGAAAAGATAGACAAAAGGCTTACAATATACGAAGTAATGAAAAAGCCAACTCAAAATTTAATAGAAACACGGCTTAATTTTTTATAGTAAAAAATAATGTGAAACTCAAATCATGGTATCATGTTGTTAGCAATCTAATTCCAAAGAAATCTATCATATTGCTTGGAGGGGTAAAGAAGAAAAAGAGGGATGCAATTCATGTAGAACTGCCAAGGCAACATGTTCAACTTCTAGTCTTCAACCAAAAAAAAAAGAAAAGATGTTGTAGATAATGCTCGCAACTTCCACACAGCTGGTTAAATACATCCTTGTGATAGCCTTGATACACACAGTAGGTACAACAAACATGATTCTGTCTCCATATGACATAGGATGAAATATAATTGTATTAAAGGAATTCACATAATTGTTTTCTTGCACGTACATGCAAAACAAAAATTGTACATTTACGTAATAGAAAACAAAAAGCAGTCGACATATTTTACATTTATAGGAGAAAATGAAGGGAAGGCATACCACGTAAACTGTTCATAATTCATCACGTCTACCTGATACAATGAAGTTAATAAGTTCGTGACTGTTCTACATTAGCAACTGGTTATTGGTTTCTGAAACCATCTTACTTCATCAAATTATGCAGAACAACTTTTCACATTGTTCAAAATTGTACTGCTCTAACTATAGCAGCTTGTTCGCAATAATACCGTATGCACGTGTTTGGTACACAGTATTTAACAGCACTGCATAGAATAACAGACTTAATATCGTTCAACACTGACTCCTACATACCAATGTGCCATAAGGGCAGGAATTACCGAGAGTGTACAAGATTTTAACTTATTTTTCTTCTTTAATATTGTCTAGTGCTACAGAGTCTACTCTACCAAACATGTCACTAGTATGTTGCAGGAATTGTAAAAGTCACATGTTGGCATAGAACCAACCTTATTAAAGAAGCAGAACCTTGATTCAAGTATAAACTCACCAAGTAGCAAAACACATTCATAAATGCAGAGAGATGTACAATTTCCACGTAGCTATCTTTCTACTACTAAGAGAAACAGCAAAGCAACATCAAATAATCCAAGGCAAAACGCGTCGCGTTGAGAATCTCTAATTAACTATATTAGTCGTCAACGAACAAAATTCAATGGTATGAAAGTGTAGTGCACTTTAAATAACATGTGCTTAAAGTCAAACTTTAGGAACTCTTTAGGAACTAGAGATATAATACAATGGTTTAGCACATTATTGGTGAAACCTATAAATCACATCTAATCACCCAAGATATAGTAGCACCACACCAAAATTTTGGGATATTCATCAAATGTATTGATAAGTCGACTTGGAAATAAAAAATGTATACTATGAAAAACACGTATGTCTAGTAATTTTGTCAAAGTCAAAAGGTTAAAAAAGATCTAAGGGCCTCAAGAACCTCAACTTCTTTCCAAAATTTTCCCAAAACACATCTCAACATGAGAAGAATTACCTTGGGAAAGTTTCTTTACCAAAGAAAGGAAATACATACACTTACTACAAAACCCACTTTCAGCATATAATCTAAAACAAATAAAGCATCACTCAACCTATTAGCCTTAGATAAAATTGAACAAGTCTCTCAAAAGTCTTCTTCTGTAGTTTGATCCCGCTCTTAAGCATAGTTCCTAACCACTGCATCTCTTTTGCAACATTTCCTTGCTCACTCAATCCAAGTATCATTGAATCATAAGCAGAAACTGCAGGTACCACACCCCTATCTACCATATCTTTCTGGAATGCTTTTGTTTTTCCCACATTTCCAGCCTCACAAATTTTTTCAATTAACACGGTATACGAGGCAGTCGAAGGTTGCAAACCCTCCTTTAGAAGCTGATCAAGGAGGTACATACCCTCCGATATCTTCCCTTAATTGCAGAAGCCTTGAATCAAAGAATTGTAAGTGATTATGTCACGAACAACACCTTTCTCAGTCATTTGGTCAAACAAGACATAATTTTCGTCTAATTTTCCATTTAAGCACATGCCGCTAATCATGGTGTTGTAACTCCCAGTAGATTCTCCATAACTTATTTCACCCATATTCTTGTAAAGCTTCTCAGCTTCCTCAATATCCCATTAATTAAGGTACTCTCTCTCTCTCTCTCTCTCTCTCTCGTGTATGGCTTCATAGATTAGTAGCATTTCTCCAGATTTTCCCTCGTATGTTTGAACCCACTCTTTTAGTTAAAAATTGAATCAGCCAATCAATGTCCCAAAACGTGCATTCATGTTTCACTAAATCATTGTTACGTTCATACAGTGCCTTTGTGACGATAAAGTAATTCTTATTTGAGAACTAGCAAAATAAGCAAGTATTTTCTTCGGAAGCATAACACAAACAAGTAGATCATCAGTGAAACCTCTCTCCATTCTAGCGTCCAGTAACAGCGTGGTACTAGTAGACATTCCAAGAAAAATCACCCATTCCATTACATCAACACTAAGTTCTATGCTAACAAGAAAAAAACTGTGTGCGTCTAAAAGCATCCAATATCAATCAATATATGTTATTTGTGGTCATGCTTGACACATTTTAAAGTAACACGTTCGCACATGAAAAAAATGTAAAATTTTACAATAGAACCAAGTTTATGCAAGTATGTCTAACATCTACAAGAGAGATAGAGACTACACCTATAGACTGCCTACATCCAGGTAACTGAGTCGAGGGCAACCTCTAGAAATAGCTATAATTCCAGCATCCCCAATTTGGTTACAGTCATTAACATTCAAATGCAGTAGGGAACAACATTGACCTACTGAAATTAGTGCCAGATCCCTAACCCTGGTAATTTAACAACACACAGTGCTAGATCTAAGAAACAGATCATTAATGAGAAAGTAATTTTGATAAATCCATGAGGACCATGGCCGAGGAAGAGGTTCAAGGACACCTACAATGAACATTAAATAGGCTAGAAAGTAAAGTAAGAACTGCAAAATGGATCAGAATATTCTTGTTCCTGCTATAATCAATTTCAACTGAAACAGAAAGCATAGAAGCGTGATTGTCCTAGAAACTCTTTGCTCCTGCGGTTGTCTTTTGTTTGTAAGAATAAGTCATATCCTCTTGCAATGATAAGGCCATCAAGCACATGCTAGTACACCAAAATAAACCACCTCCACCAAATAACAGGAAAGTTAAAAGAACAAGATTCGAGAGGAGATTTTATTATGAAGCAGCCGAAATGCTAACTCTAAATAATCATTTGAAGCATATTGGACTGATTTAAAGGGAAATAACTATTCTGGATTTGCCTATCTAGATCATCATGTGAAGAAGTCGATGAATAATAGTAGCACAAAAGCCTTTGAGAACATGAGTGGTACTGAAAGAAAAATATCAGAATGGTTCATGTTCTGAAAGTACTCTTGACGATACAATAATATAGAACCTTATCCAACTTGATTACACCAATACCAAACTTCGCAGCCATGGATATCTAATTCAATCTGAAAAGTGATGCAGAAAACAATAGGACAACAAAAAATACGAAAATCTTTTTTTATACGAACGTCAACAAGCAGGCTAATAGAGTTGATCTCCAAAAGACAAACCACGAACAGGGATTTAAAGGGGGAGAAATATGGGTGCTTACCTATTGCACGATTTGAGGGTGAGGTCTATGAGAGATCTACAGACCTGACCAACAGTAATTATTCCTTTAGTCCCCACCTACCAATAATGCAAAGAGAAACAAAAAAGAATTACCATAAACATGCAAAGTAGAATTTAATTACAGATAAGAACGTATCATTTAGTGCAAATTCTAGAAGCTACAATTGTGCTACATGGAGAGAGTTGAGGATTGCTGACAAATATTCAGATTGATTTTAGAATGTCTACAAGATTTAAGAAAATGACCAGGAATTGTTTAATATAGCATTTAGAAAGTGGATTTTTATTTCACAATTAAAGAATTTTAGATGGCGAACATAAAATCCATTTGTTTTGCAATGTAGTTTGAACATCAAAAGAATCTATGCAAGCATTGAAAACCAATAGTTTCTGACTAGAAACAAGGAATTTTTTAAAAAAAGACTGGATATGAATAACTCCAGATCACGAGTTGTATAGACAATGAGAGTTGTGTAATATGAAGCCAAACTCGAATTGAACATATCTTGTTAAGTCCTAACAGCCAAATGCATGCTTGTGTAATATTTAATAATAATCTCAATACTAGTTCACAATGAGAGTTGAGGCACTAATGTCACCAATTGCATCATTGACCAACTAAACGATTGAGATGTTTTTCAAAATTCAAAATCCATTCACCGTCAAGGATAAAACATAATACAATGGAACGAGATTATATTGGGTAAACACAGAAAAAGGAGTGCCTCGGGACATAGGAAATATGGAGCTTCTTCAAGTTCTTGCATCCTCTTGCCATACTGCAAATGGATTTGTCCCCAATACCTGAGCAATCTGCCAAATGAAGAGATTGCAAGTCCTCGCAGCATAAGCCAATTTCACATAGTGCATCATTTTCTACTTTCTGACAATGCAAGGCTAACTCGTAAAGGCAATTTGCATTACATAGTCCAAGACCAGAAATCAAACAATTGTGAAACATTGGATGCATAATAAAAAAGAAAAGCGGGAAAAAAAAAAACAGTTAAGACAAGCAGTTAGAAGTGATTAGGTTCTCGTCAAGTGATTGTGGTTTAAGTGTCATTGGGAGGGAATGGGGCGAAGGGGGGCCTACTTCCTATTGTACAGCCTAGACTACTACGTGCAAAAAAGAACAAAATGAACAAGAGACAGAACAGTTCACATGACAAAATGGATAGAGCAAAAATGAGTGATGTAGGTGGCTGAGTGTGTGCCAGGTAAGAGACAGTCAAAATTATTACATGCAAAATTTTACGATGGATTGCAGTCTGCTTGTTCCAATATTTTGGCAGCCATTGACTTCAAGATGCATAAGCTCGTGCAACCAACAGCAATAAAATCTAAACCTATGTCACTCAGAAAGTCGCAATCGATAAAGGTAAGATTTTTCAACTTCTTACATCCTTTACCAATGGCACAAAGGCTCCTGCACACATATAAAGGACATTTTATGTAAGTAAGCTAGCAGGAATATACATCCCTTTTTCCTTTCTCATCCATCCCACTCCCACCCCTAAAAAAGAAGGGAAAAATTAGAAGAACAAACCAACAGAGTAACACATAAAATACCACACTCTTATATGCAATCTATCCCATGGGCTCCGATAAGTGCATAAAGTACACATAATAGACAGTTAGACAATTGAGGCACAGACGAAGGTACACAATGAGTCCAATGCAATGCATTCACTAAAAAATTTCAAAAGTAAGAAGACATAATCTTGTGATGCCAACTCGTAAAATCTAACAAATTTGGTGTTTGTATACTTTATAGCACCTAACACTCATACCCAATGCCAAGTATAAATCCATCACTTGACTAATCTCAAACGAAAAGCGAATAAATAAAAAGCAACTTGCATTCACACACCCTCAGTAAATTAGAATATCAATAGTTTCAGAGAACATCAAGCAGGGGAGATCCCACAAATGTCCAGATTTGAAGAGAAAGACTGGAGCAAAACTATGCCAGAATGCGTCGTGGTTGAACTGAAATTATTTCATACAGGCAACAAAGTTAACCCACATCAACACAGGCATAATGATCCAGAGTGCATATAATTCAAGCTTTTGTACTTCATAGGAAAGAGTAATGAGAACAAGAAAATGCTCACACTGATAAAATTAAGATCCCCAAGGGGGCAGGATTTCCATATTTTTGAATTAAAAAAGGATAACCAAGAAGGAAAAAACTGACTTGTATGTGAAATTCTGGAAGCTGTATAGAGCCAATAACTCCAAAAATTGACAAAATTTTCCAACAGCTTGCAAGGCCTCATCTGTTAGGTTTCTGCACTGGAGCCTCAGAGATTTCAATTGAAGGCATCCTTTTACTACAGCAAGCAAGCCTTTGTTGTGGATAAACTCTGAATCTACTAACAATTTTTCAAGAGATTTGCATTATAATCCCACGGCTGCCAAGGAGGCATCAGTAATCTTTGCACAAGCAGCAAGCCCAAGTGATTTCAAAGTTATCCCACAACCAATGGCTAACAGAATCAATCCTGTGTCAGTCAAACCTTTGCAAGACCACAAATTCAAATCCTCGAGTTGAGTGCAATATTTCCCAACAGCTGCTAGACCTTTATCTCCAACATGGCAGGCCTTTAAGAAGAGGATATAAAAAAAGCTTTCTTAGGCATAGCACTGAACATATGCATGAATCACAGGTTAATAAATAACTTGTAAACAAGATTGGCATATAAGAAGAGTTTTAGCAGAATCTAAATGAACCACACACCTAAGGCTATGTTTGGTATTACGGAAAAATGGGTGGAATGGAAAGAGATGGAAAGGGACTGTCTGCCCAATGTGAAAGGAAAACTATTTTCCATCATTTGCTCGGTATAGAAGTAAAATAAGCGCACAATTTTTTGGGCTTGCTTTCAATGAAAGTGGTTAAAAAATTGACATAAAAAAAAAAAATCACTTTCCACCTCAGAAATCTTCCCCTCCAATCAAACAAGGTCAAGCCAGTTTCCCCATTTCTTTCCAATCCCGATTTCCGACTCCATGCAACTCATCTCATATCATAGCCTAAGCAAATATGGGGAAGGATTTTAGATCTCACTGCTCAACAGCTACAAGCTAAAGCAAAAGTGCAAATAGAAAAACCAGATTCATAATGCAAATGTACTTCACTGATCTAAGAACACCAATATTTTGGTACAAATATTTAAAAAATTTGCGGGGCGGTTGGCGAGTCAAAAGGCCGCCCCGCGAATTCGCGGGTCACGGGGCGGGGCCGACCCTCCCCATTGCCATCCCTACTATTGCTTTAGTTGACCAGTGCAAACTAAGGTTTGTTTGTTTGAGCTATTTTCCAATTAGAGTTGTCTTTTTATTTTTAATTTGTTTTTTTTTTTTTTTGACATATGTGCAACCTTCATGTATCGATTCCATATTCATAAGGTTGCACATATATCTTAATAAAGCTCCTCAATATTAAATGCTCCATTTTGTTCCCTATGGTTATCAATTTTAAGATTTTAACTGTTCCCATTTTTCATGGAAGCAGTCGTTCTTGGCTGGAGGATGCAAAAATTTTAAAAATGGTTACCCTGTTTGTCTTTGTGAGTGAAGAAATAGGGATGCAATGGATGATGTATAGTGTCAGAGAATCTTTGCAACTGAATTTAAGTCCACTTGAAGTGTAACTATAATAGAGTTTGCCACATATAAGATGGGAGAATCACATTCACGAAAGGCTTCAACCTTTTGATACTTGAGCTAGATCTCATTGGCAACAAAATAGTTTCTAATAATAAGAGAATTGAAAAAATATATTCTTCCTTTAGTTTCGATTTTCACTTTAACTACCTAAGTGGTAGCAAATTATAAAGAAAAAAAATTATTTTTGCTTATATCTATCGCCGGTTTGAAGGTCCAATGGCTAGTGTAAGATGTGGAACACAAGTCTTATTCTTTGTCAATGTTGTTCTCCTCATGTTGATTTATTCAATTTTCGTGTATCTTGTCAATTACTAACACTTCGGGTTCATGTGGATTCTATTACTAAAATTTAGTTAGTCTCTGTTAGTCGATTTTAGCTTATAGAATAGTTTCCGTTAGGGATTGCAAATGCTAGGCTAATCCACTTTCAGGAGCAGTTGGTGCTGGGATTTTAAAACTGACCGTGTTCTTTTAATTTTTGCTTGTCTCTCATCCTTTATTTTGTAAACATTCTGCATGCCAAATTTGTTTGGATGATTTTTGGATACATCTCTAGCATCTTGATGCTAGTCTCGCATTTCAGTTGTATGTATAAATAGTTAAATACTGTCAATTTTGAGAAGGTTTAACAGAGATAGTAGTAGAAGAGCACTACTTAGCTGATCATCCGAGATTAGTTCATGTGACCACTGTACATGCATGTCTTCTCATCATTGGCTGCAACTAGATTTTTGTTCAAACAAACTAGAAATATAAACTATTAACAACTCTAAAAGTTCCAGATTCAGAGATTCACGATCTTTCATTTGCCTAGTGTTGTAGGAGAGTTGCTCAATCTCTCACTAAAATGTCAACAATAAGACAAAAGTAAATCACGTCCTTCCCCTTCAATATTTGACAGATCAATACTCACGGTCACCCGTACAATTTCAACAATAATTGAAAGAAAAAATAAATTAGTTTGTGCTAAAGTCAATCCTATACAAGTATTTTAAACTTTTTTAAATTTGATTTTTCTTTTAGTTAATTTGTACGTAATCCAAGCTCTTAATTATAGTTTCGACAACCTTTGACAAATAATAATAAATAAAATAAGTTAGTAACAGTAATTATTTAAGCATACTAACTAACCAAAAGGGGAAAATTTTGATAAATAATAATAAATAAAATAAATGAAAAGTAAAATATACTTACAAGAACACCAAATCCTTATACAAACATTATCTCCGTATTGAATATTTCAGTTTCGGAATATGAGAAATCTTTGGCCACTCAGAATTATCAAGACGGCATTGTTCCTCCAACAGCGGACATAATATGATTTTTAACTTTGTTAATTTGGTGAGTCGTTGCATAGCTTCTTTAGAGGGCAGATGCCTAAGCTTTTCACACCTATATAGGCCTAATTTTTCAAGAGATGACAAATTCCCTAACCAATCTGGCAGGTCTTCAATTCCAAAATCTACTATCGACAAGTCTTTCAGGGAAGTGAGATTCTGAAGCTGATATGGCAGAGAGACCCAATCTGCCCTACCATATATTCTTAATATCTGAACGGATTTTATGTGTCTGTAGATGCTTTCGAGAGTATTTGAATTTGAGAAATCTCCAATCGACAATTTTCTTAAGCTGTTAAGCCATACCTTCCCACTCAATTCAGGAAACGAAGTGAGATTCTCGCACTTGTACACCTGCAGAGTCTGTAGAGACGTACAAGACTCGAGCATTTCACTCGGCAGGTTGCTCAGCCTCTTGCAATAACAAATTTCCAATCTTCGAAGGGAAGAGAGGCCTTTCTGTCCACTTGGATATGGAATTAATTGCAGATTTTCACAATTACTTATTTCCAATTTCTCAAGAGACTCGAGGCTGCCTAGATCATCGGGTAATTCCCTCAATTCATCACAAAACATAATCTCCAGCTGTTTAAGAGAAGCCCCGCAGCCCCGCAAGTGGGGAATATATGCCAAATTTTGAATTGAGAGCCTAACCAGAGAAGTTAAATTGCTGCTAGATATGATGTTTGACAATGGCAAATCACTATCCATAGTATGAATGTCCAATTCTTTGAGGCACGGGAAATGATTTGGAGCAGTCGTCAATTTGCTACAATATTTAATCATCAAATATTCAAGGCAAGGAAATACCTGCACTCCGCTCGTTTGTGCTTCTGCCCACTCTGTTAGGTTCGGCATTTTCTCTATTTCAAGATATTTAAGTGACTGGAATGATACTCGTTTCTCCTGGCCATAATTTCTACTAGTTGAGCTGCAATCACTCGCACCATAGAATGACAACCCTATTGATCTTACGTTAGTAAGACCTTTCAATCTTAGATGCTTGAGGAGTGGTAGGTGGCCAAGCATTGGGATTTCCTCACAATTGTAACAGTTAATTAACTCAATATTGATCAACTTACCAAGTTTCAACATCGTCATAGTCCATGACGGAAAGTTTTTACCTCGAAATCCTTCAATCACTATGCTCTTTAAATTTGGGTGAGGTTGGAGTCCTTTGAGCACACTCTCGTCGGGGATATTACTTTCTAAAACATTTTTGTCCCTCATGTCACTTTCCGAGTCACTCTCATCACTGGTGTTTCCCTCATTTGTATTTCTCCAACAAAACTTTAACTCTATTATATTTGTCCTTCCTTCCAAATTCGCCTTCTTTGCTTCTGCTTCGTTATTCACATATTCAAGATTGCGTATCTCTATTTTGCCTCTAAGATTCTTCAAGTGACCCAACTCTTCTATTCGACATCCTTCCTTGTCACCCACATTGAAAAATTGTAAGGTTTGAAGACAAGACAACCTTCTAATATGAGGTGGCATGGGAAAATCTACCTTTGGACAAAAATAGAGATGTCTCAAACTAGTCAAGTCTTGTATCTTAAGTGGAAGCTGTTCAAGGGAGCAATCATTAATGGCGAAAGTTTGCAAGTTGTAAAGCTTGCAAACAGAACCAGGCAATGACCTCATGGGATTGTGCGATACATCAAGACATCTTAAATGTATCAACTTGCCAATTGAGGTTGGGAAATCTTCTATTCCCACATTGCATAGAACCAGAGTACGCAAGTGCTTGAAGTCTGGCAAATTTTTGCATGGTACATTGCTATTTGAGACCAATGTCCGTACATAACTTGCTTTCTCTTTTGGGATCTCCGGTACGCTTTCTTCAAGTATTGTAAGGTGTCTTACTTGAGGAATGTCATCTCGAGTATGATCCTTTGCAATAGTAAATATTTTCGATTTTGAAACTGAGCATGAAAGATCGTGCACAAGATCGTGCATTTTGCAGCATTTGATATTGCCATACTTGTCTTTTACGGGCTCTTGCAAGAAGGAGCTTTCCAACAGAATGTTAAAAAACTTATTGCCTTCGGTCTCCATATCAGATCCTTGATTATCTGTAAGAAATCCTTGGGCCATCCACAGCTGGATTAACCATTCTCTCTTTATCTCTGCATCCTTGGGAAATATTGAACAATAGGCAAAACATTCTTTAAGTGACGAAGAAGGTAAACGATCAAAGCTTATCTTTAGGACTTGTTTCACGCTATTCTGATCTTCTTCAATATTTGAAAGCCCAATCTTTTGAATTGATTCCCAATCATCTATTTCCTTTCCTCTTAGAACTGCCCCCATCATATTTGCAGCTAATGGTGAACCTCTACATTGTTGAGCAATCTCCTTTCCAATGGTTTGAAAAAGCTCTGGTACGTCTCCACCTTCAAATGCCTTTGCCTTGATTATGGACCAGCAATCATCCTCTGATAATTTTTCCAGTTTATAATACCAATTGTGTGGGTTGACAATCGAGGCCACACTTTCATTACGTGTGGTGACAATAATGACATTTCCTTTGTTCGGGTTTACTCCCATGAGAGCATTTTTTAAATCTTCCCAATCTCCTCGTCTGTCATTCCACAAATCATCAAGAACAAGCAAGCATCTTTTTTCTTTTAATTTCTTTCGAAGCGTGTCCATGACAGCTTGTCTGCTATCTCCATGGGAAGTTTCTTTAAGCGATACCAGAATGCTTTTTAAAATCGTAGGAACATCAAAATTTTCTGACACGCACACCCAAATTCTTTCATTGAAATGTGTCTGTGTGTGTGGATGATTAAAGATACGGCGAGCTAAAGTTGTTTTGCCAATCCCTCCCATTCCAACAATGGGAAGGACTGAAAAAACGTCGTCGATTTCGCTGGTTATCTGCTCCACAAATTTTGATTCGTCATTTTGTCTTCCAACAAAAACTGGATCTGCAGTTATGGCATCAGTTTCCTTGACCTGAGGCTGAGAGGGAGCAGATTCTGCAACTCTCCTCTCGAAGCCACGACGATCAGCTTCTTCGTTAATCTTCTTCAAGTTGACATTTATGTTGTTGATTTTGTGAGCCATTTTCCATCGGAATGCCAAAGGGGAATAAAAAGAGAAGTATAAGCACACCTTTGGTTTCATCTGGTTCTGGATCTGGACTTTACAACGCAAATTTTCATATTTGATCTCATCCAAAACATTGTCAGCATCATAAGCAATACCTTCAAGTTTCTTAAGCCAGCGTTTGACAGCTCCATCATTAACTTGGCGCATGTTAGCATCTTCTAAGACTTCTTTGATTGAAAGCAATGAATCAGTTAAGTTTGCTAAGTCTTGCTTGAAACCCCACACGAGATTGAACTCTTCAGTGGTGATTGCAAGCAACTTCTCCAGTGTAACTTCAAGGGTGGCACTAATCACAGGATCCATTTTCTTGCTTTGAACTGATAGATTTCAGGGGGGAGAGAGAGAGAGAGAAATTTGGAGTTGTTTGTGGTTTGGTATTAGAACAGATGAGAGATCATATTCGAGGATAATGTAATTATTTTATTTAAAAAATGGAAATTTATTATAAATAATTCAACAAAATATCATTTGCAGAAATTAATTTCTCCAATTCACATGAAGGAGTGGAAATCGAATTCAATTTTTATTAATGAATTGCTTAGCTGTGCTCAACTGCTCAATTGACTTTGGCAACAATTTTGTATTTAAAAAATAATAAAATTAAAAAATAAAAATTACAAATATGTCGTTATAAATAATAAGTATTTTATTCATCTTACAAGTATCTTTAATTTAATAACATTATATATTATATAATATAAATATAAGTATTTTATTCATCTAACTTCAACGTAACTTTAATAAAATGTAACGTCAACTGTAATTATTTATTATATAATATAAATAATACTTAACTCAATAAATATTATTATATATTATATTTCTTAAAAAAATATACAATAAATATAACAATAAGAAATTATTTATTTGTAATTTAATAAATTTGGAGTAAATCTGGTGTAATGTGATGGGGTGAAAAATCTAGTGGTGGTAGGGGTGGTAGGGGTGATAGAGGTGGGGGGATTAAATAAATTGGGCCTCTGCATCCGGGGAAAAGAATTCTTTCCCGATTTGGGGAATAGAACATTCCTCCCACTACTAAAATGTTTATTGTAATTGGTAGTGATAAAATTATTTTTTAAATATTTATAAGTTGTGGATTTTACAAAATACATGAATAAAAAATATATTTGATCAACTTAAATTATATTTTAAGCACAACTAAACAAGGGTTTTGGTTGTTTGCTATTGATTTTCTAATTTAATCTTGTGAACACTTATTACACATTGAATGACTTGTGTATCTCTATCTTTTACGAAGTTAGGTAAATATTGTTTGATTGGTAATTTTTTTTTGTAAATTATAAATAATGGATTTATATGAATTGTGTAGATAAAAAGTGGATAAAAGTAGTGTGTATACGAAATGTGTGGATAAAATATTTGACTAGTTTATAAGTACTTGTAAATACTCCCAAACAAATATTCACTGGCGGATTTAGAGCTGCCCCACTGCCCCCACTCTAATTTCAATTTTTTTTTTTTCGTTTGGAAAGAAATTAATTTTTATAATTTTGCCCCCAAAACACATATAAATATTTAAATTTAGATAGATGTAAATGAAGTTCTTCATCCTAATGGCAAAGCTTATTATTTGTGTTTGGGTATATTTGTGATCAAATCCCTATTGCCATGTTATTTTTTTCTTTTTATATTCTTTCGAAAAATTTGTGCAATTAATTTCTAATCTCATTAATAATTTTTAAATCTCTAATCTTTAGTTCCAATTGCATATTTTGCCTTTTTACATAATTTTATAAACTTGAGTATTAATTTTTTCATATTTCAGAATGATAAAATTGACAAAACATTATGCTTAACACCGAATGTAATGTCATTCTAAGGTGCTGCTAAATGGATTAATCTTATCAACGTCTATGAATGATAAATCATATATCGAACATGCTGCTATTCTTCTCATTGCAAAATACAGGATTTTTAGACCTTTTAAAATTGAAACAAATTAATCTTTTAGACCTTCAACGTTTATTTGATTTTCAATTTCAAAATTTGAAAAATTAAATAAAATATTTTTTCTTTTTTTAATACAAATCTAGTGAAAATATAGTTGAATTTTAAATTTTTGCATGAATAAAATAAGTGGTTTTATTGTTTTTTCAACGAAGCTATATCTACTGGCTACTATTTCGTTGCTTACTATAGACGCTACAAGCTAATGCGATCTTCATGGCCACAAGACTATAGTACTGCTAACCGCTATATTGCCCCCACAAGATAAAATTCTTGGCTCCGCCACTGCAAATATTAGTCGAAAATTTTAGTCCCCAACCAATAAAATGTTCAATATTTGTCTCAAACGTTTTGGTGAACCGTACATTAATGTGACACATGTGGAAGGCTTGACTACTGTATTTTGATGAGGAATTACAAATTTTAACATAAGTTGTTGTCGTCTCTATTTCTATATTATGTTTTTCTTTCATTTATGCAATTCCCTTAAAGCAATATTTTATAAAATAACATTTTTATTTTATCTTAAGCAAAAACCATTTTGGTTGAAATAATAAATAGTTGGTTTAAAGTCGAAAAAGTACTTCTTGACTAAAAAGCTCTATATTCAGCTTATTTGAAAAGCAACTGCAAATCTATATAAACCTTCAAAATAACATAGACATGGATGTATACTAGTGGATTCATAATGTGAATTGTGAGTTTCACAACTAAGAAAAAAATAGTTACATTCTAAATCATCATGACCTCTAGCCAAAGGAGAGGTTGCACTCTTGAAAACATTCTTATAAGCAGTGGGATCATATAATCTTTTTAGCAAACAATAAGTTATTGCACAAATTCATACACTTACGCCGTCTAAAAGATTAAAGAACATTATTCGCCTTCATCCATCATAATACCATGAGTTTGTCTTACATATTAAATGTATTTTAAAATAACGCTTCTTGACCAACTGTCACATACGAAGTTACATATAAGATCTCTCAAATCGCATTTTTTCAATGCTGTTTTCAACATCTTGTCACCTTGTGCATAAATAATCTTTAAATTTTTTCCAAATATTGCTTTAAGTTCGATTAAAAAACAAATTTTGTTTGATCAAGTACATTGTGGTAGAGAATATAATTTTTGTGAGCAATAGAAGAAATAAAATTGTCTAGAAGAAACAACGTAAACTTGTTAAGAGTCTACGGTTGAAGATATTATTTGGCACGCAAATAATTATGTGCTAGAATTGAAACAAAGAGTCTAATGAATGAACAAGACCGAAACTACTCGAAATAACTTAGGCATTGACCATTTTCTAACCTTTATATTATTTCTACTTATACACCTTAAAAATTTTTTCGGACAGAGATTTAAAGATGTTCATGAGAAGCAAAAGCCAAAATGTGAACTAACACAAAGCGAAATGTTTAGGGTGAATTAAAGGAGCCTCAAGGTAGATAATTTAAAACAGCTCGTATTTTGGCTTAGACATTCTATTGGAGTTGTAGGAATAATTCAACATGGTTTGAAATGAATTTTTCTCGTGTCTAGTTTCTTGGATTTGAGATTGTTAAACAATTTATGGGTCAAGAGAGGTGAAAAATGATTCAGCTCGACTTTGGGTCTTCGGACTAACCTTCCTCTCCTCAACTGATACCTTCTTTATCGTCGAACAAGTTGTAACCATAACTGGTTCTTGGGTATCCTCAACAGATTTTGCTATAAGAATAGTTTCTTGATTGTTTATACTAACTCCTTTGATCATGGAGGCAATTTGTTCAAGTTCTTCATCCTCAAAAGCTAAAAGAACATTAAGATGTCCTAAGTCTTGAGATGTTTCGTAAAGGTTTTCTAAGGCTTTTCTAATGGTTGTCATTCAGAATTTGAATCTTCGAAATCAAATGGATTTTCTTCTTCAAGATAACAACTTCTTGTTGTCTTGTTGATATTTCCATCAATTTTGTTTCTAATTGAAGCTCCAAGTCTTCAATTTGATCATGTATTTCTGTCATTTTGACCTGCAAAAGACAATTCACGTGTAAGAGAATCAGCTAAAGAATTTTCTTTATTTTTAATTAACTCAATATCAAAATCATAATGGCTAAACCACATTTGCCATCTGATAAGTCTACATTGTTTGTAGTCTGGATGTACCTGGCATTTCAAAAATGATTTGCATGTAGTTGAATCAGTTCTAACAATAAACTTGTTAGAAATAATATACAATCTAAATTTTGAAATTGCCTTTTTCAAGGCAAGTATTTCTTTTTCATTAATATGATAATTCTTTTCAGAACTACTAAATGTTCCTAAAGAATAACTACATAGTTTTTCTTCTAAGGATTCATTGTCTTTTGCTTTAAGGACTGCACCCCAAAAGTCTTGAGAGGCATCTGTTTCAATTATCATTTTATCATTTTTGTTAGGATGATAAAGAGATGGAAGATTTTTAATTTTGTTTTTGATTTTTTGAATATACTGACTATCTTCTTTAGTCCAGTTCCATCTGTAATCTTTTTTCAATTTTTTCTGTAAAGGACTTCTCATTTTTGCTAGATCCTTAATGAAAGATTCAGCATAATTTAGACATCCTAAAAATCTCATCAATTGTTTTTTATCTTGTATCTCATTTGGAAATTCATTTATGTGGGTTAAGATATGGGATTTTAACTACTTAAAACCAAAAGCAATTTCTAAGCCTAAATATCCTATTTTTCTTTGAATAATTCAACCTTTTTGAAAGACAAAAAAATTCCATTTTCTTTGATTGTTTGTAGAACTTGTAAAACATGTTTTTCATGATCATATTCATTGTTTGAGAAAACGAGAATATCATCAATATAAACACAAAAAAAATCATTATGTTTTTTAAATGTATTATCCATATGTCTTTGGAAAATACCTGGTGCTTGTTTTAAGCCAAATGGCACAACTGTCCATTGGAAGTGTCCTTGAGGACAACTGAAGGCTGTAAGGGGTTTTGTACTATCATCAAATCTTACCTGATGAAATCCTGATTTTAGATCAAATGAAAAGAAGATGTTTTTACCTTTTACAAGTTGTAAAAGACTTTGCATATTAGGTAGAATATACCCATCTGGTTTGGTATATTTGTTTAGCGTAGAATAGTCAATGACCATTCTTGCTTTACCATGTTTTTTTTCTGCTTCTTTTCTTACCATGAAAGCAGGTGAAGAGAAAGGTGATTTACTTGGTTCAATAACTTTTAAATCAAGTAATTCTTTGATTTGAATTGTGAATTCATCTCTGTCTTTAGGACTATAGGCCATGGCTTTTGATCTAATGATTTTATCTTTGAATTCTTCGAGGAGTTCAATTTTTGCTGTAAGGATTCCTTTATTGATCTTGGGATCTAAAGGATTTTCAGAACAACATTGGTTGAATAACTCAATGATTTTTTCTCTGTTTGTATTTATTTTGAGTTTTTCTATTTCTTCAGAGGTTATGAAAATATGTGAAGATTTTGCAATATTCTCCCCCTGAAAATTTTCTTTCTTATTTCCAATTTTTAGAGAATCTAAAAATTTCTTTCTTAAAGTGTTCAAAGCAATAGCTTTTCTCTTTTTCGTAATCCAAATTTCATTTTTATTTATGGTAAAACTAACATAATCAATTTCCTTTATGAAGGGATGATATAATTGACAAAAGTTATTACCAATTATAAAATCTATTCCGGTTTCTAATTGATAAACTGTGGGTATTTTGAAATAAAATGTTTTCATGGTTCCATTATGTTTTCCATAAATACCAACGTTTATATTTTTAATTATTTTTGATGTAGTCACAGTTGATTCATTTTGCAATTTTTAGACTTAGGTTTTTTTGATTTTACCCAGAATGAATCGGGTATAATCCATTTACTGGCAGTGCATATTGATGCTCCAGTATCAATGTATGCATGGATTGTATAATTTCTGTATCCTTCAAAATTTAATTTGATTGGGATATAGATGGAGTTTGGATTTGTAATATTTTTATTACTCATAATCAGAAGATTCTGAAGATGAATAATCGGAATCTGTATCTGTTGTTAAGTAATACAATGATTCTGTATCACTTGGGTCTTCAACAAGGTAGAAACCTTGTTTTTCAAAGGTTTTTAAGAGTTTAACTCTTTCTTCATTTCCTATTCTAGCAGTGGCATTCGTTTGCATAATGTCCTGATTCATTGCAGAGCCAACATCTGCAATTCTTTTTCTTTTGCGAGCAGAATTTCTTCTTATCCTCTGTTTTCTTTTTTGAAGATTTTTTTATCATATTTATTAAAATATTTTTTCTTTTTGAAGAATTTCTTTTTGTAAGGTTTTTTATATTTTTTAAACCTATAGTTTTTTCTTTTTGTTCTTCTAATTGGTTTTCGTGGTTTCTTTTCAGGATAGCAACCATATTGACCAGGGATTCTGTCAACATATTGGCTACAACATATTTTTGGATTTTGGGGACTTTTTTGACTTGCTCTAACAAGATATCCTTCTTTGCATTTTTCTCGCAAGGATATTTCTTGTGATTGTAATAGCTAATCCTAAGGAAGAATCAACTTGTACATTTACCTTATAGTTTTCACTACTTGGTTCTTGTATTTTAATGACATTATTAAAATGAAGGATTACTTCATTATTAAAGGGTATGGAAGTTTTCTCATAAATTTTTCTCATTAACATTTTCCGATCATATCGGACATATGTAATAGTATTTTGAAAATTCACAAGTAAATTCTTCAAAATAACACATATTACATATTGACATTCTTTCTAAATGATTTAAGGCATCACCGATCAATTGTTGTTCGTGTGCTTTTGAAAGCTTCATATGTTTGCCCAGTAAATTGTTTATAAATTTGCACTACAAGAAATATCGTTTTAACGACGAAAAAATTAATCGTTGAAACCCTTTTTTCCGTTGTTGTTGATTTTCAACGACAAATATAATTTCGTTAGGCACTCGCCGAAAATTATCTGTTGGGAAATCATTTCAACAACCATAATGGATGGGGTCGTTGAATATGTATACATTCAACGACGCCAAATGGTATTGTTATATTATCTTGAATTGTTGTTAAATTGTATTTAAAACAACCAAATTTTATTGGGATTGTTTTCAACGACCAAGGCATTGATCGTTGAATAAGTGTATTAACAACCAATTCATGTAATAAATTTGTCGTTGATTTGTAAATGCAACGATGAGATAAATTCTTGAAGTATATATAATTTGTATCATCGTTAAAACGAAAACAACAACAACCAAATTTGTCAAGATTGTTTTCAACGAACAAACTATTGGTCGTAGAATAATTTTTTTAACAACAAATGTTTTGAATTAATATTGTTGTTGAAAATAATAAAACTACAATAAAAACATTTATTGTTAAAAAAAAAATTTACGACAAAATTTGAAGTCTACTCTTGTTAAAGATATATTGGTTCGTTGTAAAATAATACTTTTAACAATAAAAGTTTATTTTCGGTCGTTGTAAGTAAGTATCGATTTATTGTTAAAACAACTTTTGACAACGACTTCCTTGTTGTAGATAATATTGTCGTTGAAAATAGTTTTCTAATTAATAGATTAGAATATTATTGCTTTTCGTAACAATTAGATAAATTAATCCACAATAATCATCTTAAGATGAATATTCAAAAATATAACAAACATAACTTTAATATTCCAAAATCTAAAAATAGTCACTAATAATAACACAATGCGACTAATTCATAAAACAAGAAATAACATCTAAAGATCCTCATTCGAACCCGATGCTTGAGACGTATCATTTTGCATGTGGCAATAAGATATCTCGAGGATGCGACTTAAAACATCGATTCAATTTTTTGGTGATCTTCAAGATCTTTAACTCTAGTTCTTAAGGCAACATTCTCCAAATAAGCGGCATCATCATCCAACCTCATTTTTCTAGATAAGCTTTTATGCGGTTCAGAGTAGCCAAATCTTTTACCAAGTACTTGATTGCATATTTGATTCTCTCGTTAAATGCAAAGAATCTTGGTTCTCTTCCGGTGGAGAATTTTATGTGGAAATATGAAGTTCAAGCATTTTCTTCTGTTCATACATATCAAAAATAAATAAACTTAGAATTTGAAACATTGGTTATAATTTTTGAAACGAATGAAAATACTTACATAATAATTCTCCGCATCTGGAGTTGTCCACCCTTTCCCCTTGCTAAAATGCATGTCACGAAAAAATTCGATTTGACCTGGTAGCTCTTTTGTAGATTCATTTCTCTGTTGAGAACAAATAGTATTAAACTTTGTTGTATGGAATTTATAAGAAAAAAATAGTAAAAATACTCATAACTTACCATTTCCTCAGCATGTGCTGCAAAAGATTTGGACCCTTGAGTAGTTACACGTTGTTTATGTGAACGATTTTGTTTGTTTACTTCAGATCTTTTCTGCAATGAAAAATATCAATCTTCCAATTCACAATGGATATCCGAAGAACTTATTTATTGCTTGACCAAATCTTATCACTTAAAAAGAATTAAAAATACAAAATCATCAAATGGAGTATATGTCATGCGGCAAAGTAAGACATGAGTTTAATACAAAATCTACAATCTCCATTTTAATCACTTGTGATATTCTTAATCCCAAAGATATACACAATTTTACTAGGCGAAATGAGAAAATTGCAAGGGACACAAAAGACCTGCATGTACTCTTGTTCTTTATCTCGCAAAAAGAAATAAAAAATGCTAGTGGAGAAAATATAGTATTTATAATAAATCATGAAAACCAATGAAGACCCCAAACAATTGGTGTGTTTGTAATAAAACTAAAATTTGATTGGGTCAAAATAATGAAATAACTCGACCAAAACTAAATAAAGTGCATTAATAGACCCACAGGGAAAAAGAAGAGCTTCAACACTAACAAAGAATATTTTAAAAGAAATAAAAATAAAAAGGCATGACATATTACTTCAATCGGTTAAAATGCAATACATCCAATATCTATGGGGCAAGTTCATTATTGGTTTCGTAAATTGCTTAACAAGAACAAGGCATCATAGAATACCGAAATTATATTGCCCAAAATACAAGCCTAAATTTAGAAAAAGACTATAAATAGAATCAATTTATTTAACTTCTTCAACCTCCTTTAAATAATACTGACCTTCAAATTTCCTTTTATTTTGAATTCCCACGTATAATTGCTCAAAGAATTAAAGCTTTCATATCCAATGCTATGTCGCACTTAAGATAATTAGGAATGTCACCACTAACAATTCTTTCAATCAATCCATTGACTACCGCAATTTTACCCACTCTATTTTTACCCATGCACATACTAGTTCATCAAGACCAAAGATGGGCCTCATTGGTCCTGTGGGTGAATGTGAAGATTCATGGTGGAAATGAATTCACATTTTACCCATCTCTTGAAACTATGGAAATTCTATGAACAATTGCACATGCAAAGACAACCGGCAAAGAAAAAGATAATCGCAAGAAAAACATTCCTAGGAGAAATCGAGATAAAATTAATGTAAGTAAACAGTACTAACCTTCAATGCATCACTTCCAAAGTGATCACACAAAAATCGATACCAACCCGCTTTCTGCATGTGAGTTAGGCTTGCTCCTTTTAGCACGTCCAATATCTTCAATGCCGCCCACATTTTTGAAATCTTTGTGCAGTTTACAGCGGTACTCATTCCATTGCTTATTCATTGATTTATCCAATGATTCTTCAATCATTTTAGTTGTCTCAAACTCATATTTTTCCTTCAGATAACAAAGTATTAGAAAATAATACATAATTATTAATGAATAATAGATAACTAAAAGACATTACCTTCAACCGATCTATCATAGGCATCTTTTGAGCATGATCAATGTCTTTCCATCTTTTCACTGCAAGTGGAGCCATCGAGCGAACAACAATCCCCATCTCGTTAGCAAAACTGGATGCGTTGGGGCCAATAACTCGTCTATTTTGGTCGTTGAACTCAACTTTCAATTTATGCCCACAAGTAGACACAACTTTTTCACTCCGTTTTCCTCGAGTAGGACCTCGTCCTCTACGTTTTCTTGGTGGCTCTACAAGAAATAATATAAAAATATTGTCATATCACCATGCATACATGTATTTTGAGAAGGGAAAAAAAAAAGAATTCAAGTGCAAATATTTGATGAATTATAATAATGTTAAATAATATATAATCTTACACTAGTACCTGAAGGTGGATTTTCTGATGGTATCGTGGAACTACCCTCACCAACCGTTGCTGTAGAATTCATAGTATATAAACCTACATAGATTAAGAAAGTAGTAAACATGTCTACATAATCAACTTATCTAAATATTTACAAGTAAGCTTATAAACAGGTGTATATATTGAACTTACATAAATATGTACACCTAACAGGTTGCAATGTAAAGATAAAATCAGCGATCCTCAATTCTATATTTTAATTGGATTCATAGTCTGAATTATCATCATTATCAAACACATCATCTTCAGAGTCGACATCATCTAAATTCAATTCATCATTCTCGTATTCTTCTACCGAATCATCACATTCTTCAAGTTCCTGAATAAAATCACTGTGTGTAGCATGATTTGCTCTTTGAACTTGTTGTACGACATCATCCTCAATTGTAATCGGTTCGACATCAGTTCGGGCAAAAGTTTGGGCTTCTAAATCTGGTTGCACAGAATTGAATTGCACTGTTGATGAATCAGCTTCTTGCATAAATAGATCTTCTGTTTCTTGAGTTTGTATATCACCTCCTTCACTATCCACATCAGATTTTTCCCATAAATGACGATGATAGACTTTTTGAACAACTTTCCAGTTAGTTCCATTCTTTGGATCATCGATGTAAAACACTTGTTGAGCTTGAGAGGCAAGTATGAAAGGATCATTTTTGTACCACTCTGATGCAATACTTATAGAAGTTATGTTGTATTCTTGGTGTATTTTTTTTTTCTTCTTGTCTATGTCGAACCACTTGCACTTGAATAAAAATTGTCGACATCCTAATAGATAACATAACTCTATTACCTCTAACAAAACTCCAAAAAAATCTATATCTTCATTATTATGGGATCCACGAGCACAAACACCACTATTCTGAGTGGTTCGTTTATCATCACGTGTTTTGGTCAAAAATTTAACTCCGTTGACCACACAACCACTATATAAGTTAACTCGAGTATCTGGACGACATGCTAAAGCATATAATTCGTCAGTTGCTTCATGAGATCCAACATGGCGCAAATGTATCATCTGTTACAATGTTTCATATACTTAGAGATATCTTTTACATAAAATAAATCTTTTTGACAATTAGAAAAACCAACTTACATGATCCTCAAACCACTTGGGAAAGCTATTTTCTTGGAGTTGTTCTAAGTTGTGAGACTCTGTTCTTTTCAATTCCTCCATATGTTCACTATATACATAAGGGAAAAAATATATAGTGATAATATATTTTGATCTTAGCTAAATAAATAAAATAGGTAGAGGGTTTAGTATACTTACTTGATATATGGTTGAATTTCAGGACAATTGTTCAATACATACCAATGAGCTCTTTTATGATCCTCGAGTTGGTAATTCTATCATTTCTTTTTTCCCCAATGGTCTAACATCGTTCTTGAAAACTGATAAATGTCTAACTTCATTTTTGTCTACAACATAATTTCTTTCTGGTCGATTGAATTTTGTCTCAATATCTCCAAAATACATGGAGCAAAATGTCAATGCTTCATTTACAACATATGCCTATGCAATAGAACCTTCTGGCCTAGCTTTATTTCTTACATATTGTTTGAGAGATCCTAAGTTACGTTCAATAGGATACATCCATCTGGTATGAACTGGCCCAGCTAGAATTGCCTCATAAGGTAAATGTATGGCCAAGTGAATCATAACATCAAAAAATGCAGGTGGAAATATACGTTCCAATTTGCAGAGCACAAAAACAATGTCTTCATTCAATTTTTCCAGGTCATTAACATGCAATGTTCTTGAACATATTTGTTGGAAGAAATTTGAGAACTCAATCAATGTTTCACTAATCTCTTTTTTCAATAAAGGTCGAATTCCCGTTGGCAACAACCGTTGGAATAACACATGACAATCGTGTGATTTCAATCCAGAAATTTTCCCATCATCTTCACTTACATTTTTTGAAATATTTGCAGCATAACCATCTGGAAATTTAACTGATTTCAAAAACTTGCAAAACTTCTTTCGTTCATCAGCACTTAGTGTATATGCAGCATGTGGTTTCACCCACTTGTCTCGCGTTTGATCAAATGCAATTCTTTTCTTATTTTCATATCTTCAAGATCAAGTCTAGCTTTATTCGTATCCTTTGACTTCCCTTCTATATTTAACAATGTACCAACCACACTATCACAAATATTTTTCTCAATGTGCATGACATCTAGGTTATGTCTCAGGAGAAGCTTATGCCAATATTCCAGTTCGAAAAAAATACTTTTCTTAGTCCAATTTAATTCTTCTGGCTGACGTTTCCGTTTTTTACCACCATAATGCTTGTGCTTACCTGGTATTTTGTTGTGGACATGCTCCAATTGTCTCAATATGTCTTCGCCATTCAAGATTTTTGGTTGTTGCCTATTTTCAAAAAGCCCATTAAAGTTTTTGTCTTTACGCCAACGATGACCTGTAGGTAGGTACCGTCTATGACCCATATAACATATTTTACTTCTTATCCCGAGTGATATTGTGTCTTTATTACAAACTGGGCATGCATCGTATCCTTTTGGAGTCCATCCAGATAAGTTTCCATAAGCAGGAAGGTCATTTATTGTCCAAAGAACTGCTGCATGCATGCGAAACATTTCTCTTTCTTTAGAATCGTAACTCATAACTCCTATCTCCCACAACTCTTTTAGCTCATCTATAAGTGCTCTTAAAAACACATCCATGTCCTTACTGGGAGCCTTTGGTCCAGGAATTAACAAAGCCATCATGAAGAATGACTCTTTCATACATTTCCAGGGAGGTAAGTTATAGGAACTAGGATTACCGGCCACATACTGTATGTAGTGCTCATATTTCCAAAAGGGTTAAACCCATCAGATGCTAAACCCATCAGATGCTAAACCCAATCTAACATTTCTTGGATCACTTGCAAATGATGGATAACATTTGTCAAAATGCTTCCAAGCTTTTGCATCTGCTGGATGTCTTAAAATTCCTTCATTATTAGATCGTCTTTCTTTATGCCATCTCATATCATTTGCAGTATGCCTCGACGTGTATAAACGTTTCAATCGAGGTGTAACTCGAAAGTAACGCATAGTCTTATGAGCAACATTTTTTCCTTTACCGTCACTATTTTTCCACCTACTTTCTCCACATATTGGACATTTGACTAATTCGGCATTCTCTTTCCAAAACAAAGAACAATCATTTTTGCAAACATGAATAGACTCATATCCTAGTCCCAAAGCACGCAAGGTTGTCTTTGCTTCATAGTATGACACTGGAATTCTTGATCCTTCTGGAAATGCATCCTTTAAAAGTTTGAGCAACATATCAAAAGATTTGTTGCTCCACTTATTTAGCACCTTGATGTGCATTAGCTTTACCAAGAAATTTAATGCAGTAAATTTGTTGCATCCAGGATACAAATCTCTTTCTACATCGTTCAACATATCATCAAATTTATCAAATTCTTTTCTCTCATCATTATGATTATTAACAGCCGCATCCTGTTGCCCATCATTGTTTTGTTCCAATTGATTAGAACTTGGCCCAAGAAGATCATGTAATACATTTACCATTGGAGCATCCCTTTCCTCATCACTAATATCATCTTCGTCACTAGGGCTTGTAGAATTAGAACTAACCACAGGATATTCTTCTCCGTGAAATATCCATGTTCTGTAACTAAGTTGAAAGCCATTCATCAATAGATGAAATCGAATTGTATCTAAATCTTGAAATATGCCATTAACACACGAGCAACATGGACATCGAGTCTTTCCATATTGGTTTAAATAATTCTGAGCTCTTTCAATAAAAGACTTGACCCCATTTTTATATTTAGTTGATAAGCGATTTGTCTCCAATGTCCAACTCTTGTCAACTGACATTTTCAACCTAAGCAAAACAACACTAACATGTTCATTACACGTTTGGCATGTTAAATTTAATAAAGATAACAGTACAAAATGTATATTAAATGTTTATTCTTGTCCTATTCGACTAGTTCCGTTTGGGGTTTCTATGTAATCTCACGTGTTTGGTTATGGAATTTGGTTGTTTATGTGGTGAACCAATTATGAGCAAAGATTATTAGTTATATATAGTTTTTATTTGCTGCCTTGCTAGTCTAAAGTTTCTACATGTCATAAATTATTCAAAGGTAAGCTTTTTCATACATATAATGATGCTTTAAAAAAACATTCACAGTGCACAAAAATGACTGGCCTAGTATGATACAGGAGTATCATCAATTACAACACAACATTTGAACCTAGAGAAATCAAAATATTTCATTGGTGTGTTAATTTCCAAGTCACAGAATCTAGGGGGTCACTTTTTATCAAAATCTGGAATGATATAGCAACTTTTACCAGGAAAATGAGATACCGTTGGAAAGGTCTTGAAGTTAGGATTCCAAAGAATTTTACGGATCTCGATTTGGACGTTTCTACAAAGAGTTATGGTTGTTTTACTTCACAGTGGTCATGCAGCCTACCTACCCGAGAATTGAAGAAGCTTTTCATCTTCCAAGATTCATTGAAGACTAAATGTTAATTTTTTACATGATGTTAAAATTAAACTTAAAAGTTTTGTTTTACATCATAAGAAACATTAGCATTTTATTCACAAGTAAAATTCAACAAAATCTACTACCAATTTATGCAAATACTTAAGCATTGGTTTATGGCACCTAAATCATAATGCACAAGACTAAGAATACATCCTCTACTGGAAGATATACAGCTGACTTATTTTCTTCAGGAAAGTCAAAATATTTTAAATCTATCATTGTCATGAGTTTGGATATTCATGCTAGGCTTCTTTAAGAGGCAAAGATTCACTTACCAGGAAGCTTGACTCAGATGGCAAGATGGACACAATGCAGACTCTGCACAATTTGGCTGAAGGTTTGTCTAAGTCAAATAGTATTACTCCTCCTTTGGTTTCTTTTTTATTTTTCACCTGTGAGATTCTGATGTTCTGCTAGTGGGAGAAAAAAGGGAATTATGAGGTCAACCATAAACTGTTGTTGAAGTGTTCAGTTTTTGTTCATGTAGATGGTGGAATATTCATGTACTCTTCAATTTTAGCCTTTTGTGGAGTAAAAATGCAGATGTAGGTACTGTGTTCACTTCTAATTTATATCCATTCTGGGTGCTGTTTTACATTGGTGGAAATCTGTTTTACTTTTTCTTTTCCTCTCATTGTATTTTCTTTCATTTGATACCAAGTTTCATACTACATGTACTTATTTCGTTTCATATATCATATATAATGGTTTAGCAGTGCCCATATTGATTGAGCAATTACATTGAGAGACAGATTTTAAAATTTAGAATTAGCATAATTCAAAGAGAAAGCATTGAGAGAATTGAATTCAACCATTGAAAGACAGCATTGAGAGAAAGCAACTTGATGCTAAACCAATACAACCATTGAGGTAGAAGTAATTGAATTCTTCCACCCATACCAAAGCAAGCAAGTGAACAACAAAATTTCCAGATCAAGAAACAGGGGAAACAAGCATAAGAAACTTTATTGATCAGATTCAGTACCTTTCTCTTGGAACTGTACTTTGAATTAAAGAATGAAGCTAGAGATCTTCGGCAATACTCAGTTTGAATAAAGTTTCCACCTAGAACAATGATAAAAGGCAACTGATAAATGGATTTGTATCGATGGTAGATAAAGCTAACGGTATTGGAAATTTAAATGAAACTCCCGTCAATAAGAGTGATATAAATCTAGTAGAACAAGACTGAGGAAGTATCCCCCAAACATAAATATTCAGCAATGATGATCCTCAAGCCTTTAGTTAGTATCCCCTTGCACTTAGAATTGATGATTTACGAGTATTTAATTGCAAAATTATTCAGTATTTTTCCCCAAAACATCAAAGAGTAACCGATGCTTTTTACAAGATCCACCACCAATAACTGGAAAAATTATCACAATCCATTAAAAAAAAAGTAATTTATCGATTTAATAATTTTTTTATAAGCTATTTATGTATCAATTATTCAGGTCAATTGATCAATCTATTCATAAACCTAGGAAAATAGAATACAAATACTATATAGAACACACAAGAATCCCATAATTACATCATGTTATAAAAACCCACATAATTAATCCAAAAAATCTGGAGAAAAAGAAAGTAAACATTCAATACAACAATACTTACCTGATTAGAACACAGAACACGGGCTCCAAATACTTGTCTACAGAGCAATTGAAGAATTGGAAAACACTGGCGGGAGGTCGATTTTGCTTATTTTCATGGTAGAGTTTGAATTGGACAACTAATGAGAATTTGATTTGTGCACTTAGGGTTTCCAAATGTAAATATGGTGTCATTGGGCTTTATTGGAGAATTCCCAGTTTCCTTATCAGAGAGAAGTTTGGGTTGCGGGAGACTTCTTTTTGGCGGGGAAAGATCGTGAAGGAACGTGTGAAATTTTGGGATATATATGTATATATATATATATATATATATATATATATATATATATATGTGTGTGTGTGTGTGTGTGTGTGTGTGTGTGTGTGTGTGTGTGAATAGTTTTGGGATATATAAATGACGTGTATGTTTAATTAATTGTAATAATTAAAAAGTTAAGTGTTTGTATATGTATGAATTGTAGGTTTAATGTAAGAAAAAATTATTTTATATATATATATATATATATATATATATATATATATATATTTATTTATTTATTTAATTCTTGGATTTTTTTATAATTTGTTTAAATTGTTAATGAAAATTTATGATGATTGTTTATATACCGTGGAAAATAATATTACATAGTGACAAATTTATATTAAAAATCTTCAACAACTTTTTATAAAAACAAAATGACAATAATTTTACATTGTAATTTATATTTCAATTGGCAACTATATTATAGTTAATATTGTTCAACTCATATATATTGTGTGCTAGATTATAAAATAAAATTAATATTTTACGATGAAATTTTTTTTGTTAAATCTATTTAAGAATATTAATGATACATTGTTTTTAAGAATATTAGATATGTCCATAAATCCACTTTGATCAATCATTCTAAAAAATAATCAAGCAATAAGCTTTGATTGTTACTTTCAAATCTTAGTACCACTAGTCAAAATCATCTCGACTCTATTTTGTGTGGAATTGTATTTAGAGATTATCGTAACTCAATTCCAAAGAAGGACTCGACAAACAAGGAATGATCGAAGTAGGATAAATATGTATCTTATTTTCGCTTTAAGTGACAAATATGAAAAAGGACAATGTAGGCGAAGATGATTAAATGAAAACAAAATTGCATCTTGTCTTTCCTTTCAAGTGACAGTGGGGGTGAGCCACTCAAAGTAGAAAGCGATAGTGAATCCCAATCTTGGTTATGCTCATCCAATCCCGCGAAGCTTTAAAGAATTAGAAAAATGAAGTAGTGAAGTCCAAGTCCATGACAATTGTAAGACTCCTATGCAAGCCCTCGATCACCAAGCTGACCTCGTATTCTAAAAAAGCTACTGTAATTATCACTACACAAAGATGTGTCAAGAAGGGTGGACCGACCAAACCCGCATTGGCCCACCCGCCTCGACTAGTAATTATTGGCATGCCCGTGAATTGGACGGACTATTCATGGGCCGAGGCGCAGAATCACGCCTGCATCGGTTCGAGTCTAATGGGTCTAGTGGTCGGTTTGATAATTTAAAAAAAAATAACGACCCTTTGCCTACCATCGTCGGCCTCTTGCAGCATGCAATTGTCTATTTATTATTTTAAAAAAAATTAATAAAAAGTAATGTTATAATTTTTTATCTTTCTATATATTTCAATGAAGCAAATGTAAAGTGTAAACTACAAAAAATTCTTTACATGTAAACATTTTTTGTTATAAATAAAAAAATGTGAATTTATCATTGTTATTTATTTTTTATTTAGTAATTTAACATATTTTTTACTATAAATATAAATATTTTTTTGAAGTAAAATAAGTTAGTAATTTTAAAAAAAATTAATTTTTTATTCATACGAGCTGAATCATAGCCCACATGGGCTCAACCTGGATGGGCCAGGTTCGTGTTCAATTTTTGTGGGCTGGATTGACCTGGCCCGCAAGCTACAGTGGCGCAGACTTTTTCTAATTTGAGTTGTCATTGGGCTTTATTAGAGGCGGGTCGACTCGTACCGCCTAATCTGGATTGACACCTCTAACTATGCAGGCATTGCTAAACGTAATCAACTATGCAAACCACTTTAAATTTGATCGAGGACTTGGAATAATATATAAATACAAACACATGCACATGTATACATACGACAAAAACTGCATAACTAACGCTACATTATTTTTAAAGACAAATGTAATAGAAAAGATAATGATGCTAGTTTCGTAATTACATGTATTTTTTAATATAAAAAATTCTGCTAGTAGAAAATACAAATTTTATTGAAATGTTAATTTAGAGCCATTCTTTAAGTACATGCAACGACAACATAAATTTGGTAGTTGAAAATTTTCTTAACAAACCAAAATTTTAATGATTTTAACAATTCGACAATTGTCATTGCCGAATATGAATTACAAGAACAAATTTTTTAGTTGTCAAAGGTATATTTGATTGAAAAATTTCAATGCGAATCTAAATTGGGAGCCAAATTTTGAAAATCTTAAATGACTAAAATATTTTGTTGTTGAAAATATCTTTAACAAGTCCCTTATCCTAATTCAAACAACGACGTAACATGTTTCGTTGTTGAATATATTTTTCAAATTCAACAAAGATGAATTTTCATTGTTGTTTATATGTTCTTAAGGAAGTCAATTTTTTAAGAGTTTTAACAATGGGAAACTAGTATTGTCGTTGACTATGTTTTTCAACAACCATTATTATAGTTGTCGAATATACAAGTGTGGTCGACAAAAGTTTAGGGGAACATAAATTTTATTGGCAAATTTTTATTACTTTCTACGATAAAATTATGTCGTCGTTGAAAATATATTGTCACAAGAAAAAAAATTTAATACTCTAACGACGATAAATGCTTGGTCGTTGATTAAGTTATACAACAACCATATTTTGTCGTCGATAAAAGTAAATATTTGTTACTAATTGTTTTAGCGGGAACGAAAATTTGTGGCGCCATTTTTAGAAACAATCAACGACGCGTATTTTTGGTCGTTGAATATAATTTTTTCAACAATGAACAATGTTGTCATAGTAAATACATATTGTGTCGAAACATATTTTTGGCGGAATGGCGCCAAATTTTATAAAACAATCCCCGACGACAAAATCTTTGGTCGTTGAATAGGTACATTTAACAACAAAATATTTGTTGTTAAAATATTTCGCAACAAAATCAATATTTTATGGTCCACAATAAATTATTTACAACAAAATTTTTTATTTTGTCGTTATAAATCGTATTCAACAATCAATTCATTTTTGTCGTTAAAAATTTGGTCTTCAATTTTCATTTTTCTTGTAGTGTTGTTCAACAATTCTTTTAATGAATTGAGGAATATTTCCTTGGGTTTCTTGCCATATAGCATTTTTAGCTTCATAGCTAATAGTGCTAAGGAAAGATTTAACATTTCCTCTTGTGCTAGAAATAACATAGTGTCATGAATTTTGTTCATTCCTATGTATTTCTTTGTGGATTATCAATGATATCATGATATTATTATACCAATCATCAATGACTGTTTCTGGATTTTTAACACAATCTAAGTCAAGGATTTTGACATCAATTGGGGATTTTCTAGGTTTGTGAAGTAAATATGATGGATCAATTTCATCATCATATGAAGGTTTTGGTCTAGGAGTAAAGTCTCCTATTGGTCTTTTTCCATCACCAACTGGGTTGGATGAAGGTCCATATGGTTCGTAATCCATAGGTTCTGATTCTGATTCAATTTTTGGTTCTTTAAATTGAATTCCTTTTTCAGGTTCTCGGCTTGGATAGAATCTTTGGTGTATGATTGTCTCGTCATCGAACTTGATTCTCGAGTTTTCAACCATAACCGGTTCTTGGGTATCCTCAATGATTTTGTTGTAAGAATAGTTTCTTGATTGTTTATACCGACTCCTTTGATCATGGAGGCAATTTGTTCAAG